>OU611812.1:11202500-11802500 GCA_914767695.1 Ptilodon capucinus
TAAGTTGTCTACTAATTAAATTAGTTAATGGAGATTTTTTACACAAATTGGATTTGGGTAATTTTAACCGCAATTAAAAACTTGTTGTTATGACTCCTTGTTCATTTATTACACGATATGAAGCAGATAAAAGCTGTTTTGTAAATGTCTAACCATCTTCCACCCTGTATATTTCCTCAAAACGAAAAAACTTAATATTTTTCTTTCATTTATTTACGTTAAAATTTGTATTTATTTATATAATTTATATTTTCATGATTATTGTTATTATTTTTATATGACTGGAATATTTATACATACTCAGATTAAATAGAGTTAAACTAGGTAACTAGAAAACTAGGTGTAACTGAGAATGCAAGAGCGCTACCGTGCCCCTCGTCACTAGCCGAGGAAGGCGGAGTACCATACATTGTTTAGTCGGTAGTGGCAACTCTCGTTGCTGAGCCCGGCATACCCCGTTCGTTCCCCTAGCGAGCGGAGATGAATAAATGCATTTTCCACATGTAAAAAAAACCGGCCAAGTGCGAGTCGGACTCGCGCACGAAGGGTCTCGTACCATTATCTATAAAAACGAGCAAAAAATCAAGTTTTTTGTATGGGAGCCCCCTAAAATATTTATTTTATTCTGTTTTTTAGTATTTGTTAATATAGCGACAGCAAAAATACATAATATGTGAAAATTTCAACTGTCTAACTATCACGGTTCATGAGATACAGCCTGGTGACCAGACGGACGGATGGCAGACAGTGAAGTCTCAGTAGTAATAGGTTTCCCGTTTTACCCTTTGGGTACGGAACCCTAAAAAGGTTATTATAACTGACAGTTCCGTCACCTCAATTCACTATACATCGATAAATTAAATCAAGACCACTCGAACTGTTACATTTCCTGTCACGAACCCCCCTTCTCCTTATTCTGATAAATGTCGCGATTCTTAAACGTGATTCCAAATTCTGTGCTTGCGTTGAGATGTCAGGATTTCAGGAATATCGAGATAAAAGTCCTACGCAAATATGGAGGTCGAACCGCGGGCGACCAATTTTTTATCACCTCACCCGGGATCAACGTAACCTTAAAATAGATGGATACTTAGTGCTTGCGAAGCATACACGGCTTTCTGTTAAAAGTGAAGCTAATTATCAAAGGTTAATAATAATAAATTATACTCATTACATAATATAGTAAATACTCATAGAAGATATATACATTTTTCAACGAAATGTCATCGATGGCGCAAGATTTTTTCCGCGTGATCGTTCGACTTTTGTTAGGGATATTTAATCTTGGGATTCATCCGCCATCTTCATCACGTTCATCACCCATTTTTATTTATAGTGTGTATCTATTAATTTGACCTTACTATTAATTACTTGACATTGGCGATATACCCGCTCTAGTCGCAGGTGAAGCCATTTAATTCTATAATTGCACTCATTTTGTAAAAAAGAAGAATGTGACGTGTGCGCGGTGCATTTATGGTGCTGAGCCTAGTATATATATTTTTTTTTAAATATGGACTACGCTGTTGGCCGTGAGTTGTTTACAGCTTTACCGGATATGTTGTCTCTTTCGATGGCTTACTGTTTTGCGCATGCGTGATAATGGCGACTGTCATCGCGCCAGCGAGGGGCGCCGAAGCGCGGACCCCCCGCAAAGGTTTTCCGAGAGTTTTCCGTGCGCGTCGTGGTTTGTTGTCATGTCATTATTGTATAATTATTATCTGATTCCATGTAACTCATTGTTTAAGTTTAATATTGTATTTTGTGATGGACGATTAAACGCCGTGAATATACTCTAGTGTGTTTCATTAGTTATAAGAATTATTTTTAGTTGACAGAAGTTAATAATTTCAAAAGCTGTGAACAACATTAACATTACCGTGTAGTATACTATGATTTATCATTCATCAACCATTTATGGTTTTCATTCAGGGATTACTACAAGATTAAAACTTAGCTACATTTAGACGTCTGAAGGTATTCGTTGGCCCCAGTGTGTTCAGGCCTAATATCCACGGCAGGAAGTCACGCGCGGAGCTTCTGACGTCACCCGCGCTCCGGTGTGCACGCAACCTTATGAGATTAATGGAATTCTTGTTGCGCCATTTGGTTGATATTTTTAGATAAATCTACAGCCTCCTGTGCTGATCGAGATAAATTCGTTTTTGATACAGATTTTGAACACCATTCCATATAATCAGGGTTAGACATTTTTTGAACCAAGACTGGACCGTTTTCAAAAAATATTTTGCTTTAGAAATCTACATTATCACTGAGTAACATAGGCTATATTTATTTATTCCAAAATGTTTAAAAAATGTCCACCCGTCCCAAGCCGGGACGGCCCATTAGTATTGTATAATTGTAAAATCTGGTACTTTTAACAATATTGTAAGCTATTGTAACTAATAATCCTTTTGGCAAAGAGTAACCATGGAGTTTCTTCTCTGTAGGAGATGCAGTTTGAATGGGTAGTAGAGATCTTCCTTTATTTCTTATTTTTCTTATAAATGACATTTGTAAATAAAAATTTAAAAAATACATTTAAAAATTTAAAAAAATAGAGAGATCTTTATTATTATTATTTGTTTATTGACGATTGTTAAGTACCTATTTTTCCTGGCTTAAGTGAATAAAAAACATCTTCTCATTTCAATCAATTTCAGAAACATTTAGAAGAAGCTTATTTTCAATGAAATGTCATCGATGGTCACGTGGATTTTATGATAGAAAAAAAATCTTTATTATTATCGTTACAGAGAACAATTAAAACAAAACAATTGTAACTAACTGGGGAAGTTGAGGGTGGTATTCCAAATAGAAGACACACACCATAACATGTTACTGAATAACATATCCTCATGGTGACTGCTCCAATAATTTGATAAATTCCCCGTCATTATGTCTTCTAAGGAAAATAACGTTACAACAACCTTAATTACATATCGGAAATGATAATATTAGAATGATAACTGAAGGATGTTGGATGTGAAAATTACTTGATTCCAGTAATTTTCCTTAACCTTGGTCAGGTTATAAAAATATAGCAAAATTGGCGTTCAAAGTGGTTGCGCAATTGGGGTAATCATGAGTTAAACCTTGAAAATACGAGGAATAACATTTCAATTACTCAATATACTATACATTATCTATATACATCTTAGCGTTCTATAGCGATTACACTATGAAAAATGGCATTATAAACCCTTGTTTAAATATAAGTATTTTTAAATAAACTATAACGTAAATTCGTCAATTTCTTACTTAGACGTCAGACTGTTTAAAAATAATTTCGCCCTCACTCTTTTTATGTGCAGTTATATTAAACTAAAATATAACTAAATAAAATATCCCATTTCAATGTTTGCATGGTTTTAATTTTAATTGAAATAAAATATAAGCGGTTGGTAGAGCAATTGTTCTTTTAAAATTAATACAATAACAGAACTTGAAGGCTGCTAAAATAAGAACCATTATCATTTTAGCAACCTTTTAGTGTATATTAAAATATAACCACCCACTTATCTCTGTTCAAACTTCGAATTTGTCCACCGCCCTTTCTCTATACATCAATCACTCGACTTGAGACCCTAAGCCTTTCGAATCAAAGTGGAATTTCGCTTATCAACCAGTCAATCAGTATCACAAAGAAGAATCACCGAGTTTGCGTCAAGCCGGCGATGTGTTGACGCACTGACAGACAGACAGATTACCCTCACACTGACAAATGTTTGCCACTGTTGAGCCGGCGAGATAAAGCAAATTGAGCTTTGTATAAAAGTAGTAGAGCGCAACATTAAATTGTACATGTATTGTGAATTTACAAGAAAATTCCTTGGAAATTTATCTGGCGCGAGTCTGTTTCTTTTTGAGCTGGAAAAGTGCAGAAAGGCTATCCGCAAACATTATAGAGCTTGTATACTTCTATAATTCAGGAAATAAATGGCCCCCACTTGGATACATGGCCACAATGCTGACTCAAGTAGAGATATTTCGCAGGCAAGGTTTTGTTTTTACTTTTAAAGGAAATTTTGATTACACTTGGGTCACATGATAATTTAATAAATAGAGTCTTAAAAGGACTTCTTCTTTTTTATGAAATGAAAATGAAATGATGATATTTAATGGAATAACATGAAGAATGGCTCCATCTGCATTTAGCGGGTATTTCAGCCAGTGTTAAGTTATTAATAGCAAGGGCAAATTCAATAAATACTCATATATACATACATATACATACATACAATACATACAAATAAATAAAATTGGAGTGTCTGTTTGTCATATCAAAATAACACTTATTTACCAAATGCGTATGAAAGTATATACGATACCTATAACGAAAACGCAATTTTAAAATTTTTTGTCTGTCTGTCTGTCTGTTTGTTTGAGGTAAACTTCTAAACGGCTGAACCAATTTCAATCGGACTTTCACTGACAGATAGCTGACGTTCCAAGGCGTAACTTAGGCTACTTTAATTTTAGAAAAAGCATTAGGGTTCCGCGGGAAAAACATAATACCCATATTTCCGGGTAATCTCCATAAAGTCCACGCGGGCGAAGTCGCGGGCTCAGCTAGTTATTAGCTAATAAATAAAAATGGGTGATGAAACTGATAAAGATGGCGGATGAAATCTTAAAAGGACTTATGAGCTATTTACTAGTTGCTATGGAGCTTAATGGACAATAAATTCCATGGTTACTCTGACAAAATAAATTTTATATCTCAACGGGTTAATGACGAAGTTACTTAAGGCGCACTGTTGGGCATATTGAGTTATACATATCGTTGAAATCAGCGATTTTTTCTCCAACTTTTGAGCTGGATTTCATGCAGTTACCAAAATGGCGCTTGAGTTCATTCGCCTTTTAACCTCCGATATGCAGGTGTCTGATAGTAGTTATTTAATAATATAAAATTATACATTATTTTCTTATATTTACGCGAATACTATACATTGAATTAAAAATATTTTACGGATTTTATCGCGTTCGTCGTCATCAGGACGTCTAACACCTCAGTCCCCCCGTGACCATGGTTGCTGTAAAGCAGCCGAAACGTCGGGAAAATAAAATAGTAAATAAACGCGATAAAATCCGCAAAATAGTTTTATTTCAAATTATACATTATTTAGTAATTAATTAGGCATTTACATCGATAAAACACCTACCGCAGGTACGCTTTCTTTTAACCATCATATTTTCTTTATAACCACCACCCACAGAAATTAATTATGCTAAAACTCAGCGTAATTATAATACCATTACAGCAAAAAATAACTTTCACGTTACCACCCTGGGCAAGTAAAATGGTCCAGGTTAGAATTCGCCAGCGGAATGTGTTGAATTTAAACCGACACCGCGGAATTGCTGCGGTAGAGCGGAGTGCCCGCAAACATTTTAACTCATTTAGACGTAGTATAGAGTCACCCTGCACCCATAGGCGCGTCAAGAGTCGCGCGACCGATTTTATTCCAATATCTAAATTAACGACGTAGTGGTAGCCTCGTGGGCAAGAACACCCGGCTTGAACGTAGGGGTGCAAGTTCGAATCCGGGGCCCGCACCTCTGAGATGATTTTCATGTGCGAATGTCATTTTCAACAATGACCACCACTTGCTGAACGGTGAAGGAAAACATCGTGAGGAAACCTGCACATCTATAGAAAGACACCAACCTGCACTGGGCCAGCTGAGGGGGAATGTGCCCGGTATAATGGCAATAGGCTCGCCCCCTATTACATTGGGACCAAGATACATCGGCGACGTGTGGGCGCACTACAGTGCACCTCTGCCTACCCCTTCGGGGAATACAGGCGTGATGATGTATAGTATGATGTATCTGTATTAACTGTTCGTAATGTTTGGAATTAGATGGAATGGCTCCTTCTGCCGTTAGCGGTTATTTCACGCAAGGCAAATAATTATTAGCAAGAACATATTCAATTAATACGCATTATAAATTAAAATTGGTGATGATCGTGATAAGAATGGCGGATGACCTTATGGACAAAGCTAACTTTTCAACGAAATGTCATCGATGGCCCGAGCGAATTTTGACGCGTGGCGGCGTGGCTTATACGACAGAAATTTAATCTTTATGCATATTGATACAGAGTTCGTTTTGTTATTGACAAACATTTCGACACGCGAGAGTAGACGCACTCGTGTGCGGGGGGCTCAATTTCTTTATTTTTAACCATTGTGGAATAAATGTTGCCAACAGAACCAATACGTACATGTACAAAAAGATAAAAATATGACACAATTACCACAAAACCATAAGTCACACTAACCTATCTGAAATTCCATATCATGGCACACAAGTGGCCCAAACACAAGTGATTCCCCACACGTTTTTGCAATTTAAATCCGAAATATCACTTAGATACTTTACATGCCGGGCCTTTCCTTTCGGGGACGACTGTTCCGGATATTTGCATTGCTAATATCTACCTTGTGTGGTTGCGGTACGTTTTTGTTTTGCTTGATGTCTTGATGTGTCGGATTTAGTTGATTAATGTTGGCTTGTTGGCGACTTGTTACAAGTATATTTTGTTTTAGTGCATTCTGTATACAGGATAAGAATGTTCGTATTTTTATTGTTGATGAAGATTCTTATCCGTATTTTAGACATCTAGGGAGATTTGGTTATGTCCTCCGTTTATGTAAACGAATCAAGATCAACATAATATTTTGTTGAAAAACTGTCGCTATGTGGCAAGTTTTTAGGATATATAAAAAAAGTTTAATAAACACAAACACGCCATTCTGCACGTGCGCCCCCAGTTTTCCTCTTTCTCAATACGATACAGTTATTTTCAAAGAACTTCGCATAAAACGCCCACGACATCTTATTCCTCTCAAAAATGCTGGGCGCTTATTCTGCTTGCAAGCACATAAACAATAATGTCTGAGACCGCTGAATAACCGTCTTTAAAATAAGAGTATAAAAGTAAAAACACTGGTATTCAGTTGAAATTTATAACAGAGACTTAAAAAAAACAAACTTCTAGGTTAACGCAAACAAAAGATACGGCTGTTTATGTTGCATTTTCAGTACATTTGCACGGGAATCAAAAACCTATAGGGTACTTCCCGTTGATCTAGAATCATGAAATTTGGTAAGAAGCAAGGTCTTATAGCACAAGTAAAAGAAAAAATCCGAAAACTGTAAATTTATTGTTTAAAAAATGTATTTATGCGATTATACACTTATTTTGTAGTTAGTTTGTATCGGGACACCAGTATACCAACCGCAAAGTTAAGTTTGTCTTTCTATCCAGCTCATCTTTTCGTTAGAGTAATGCTCGGTGCTTTCACAGTTTAGGTACGGAAGCCTCGGTGCGCGAGTCCAGCTCGCACTAGGTCCGATTTTTATTATTATTTTACATTACAAGCTTTATATTAACTTGCAATGTATGTCCGGGTGGAATCTTGCAACTGAATTTTAAATCAGTTATCTTTAACCGATTGAGCTGAAATTTGGTATACACGCTTATTTTGGATGACAATGCATGCTTAGCTATGTGACGTCGTTTTAATTCCAATATGGCGGATAATCCAAGATGGCGGAATAGTTATTTTTTCTGCACTACCACAGCATGGGTATCAAATGACAGGGCTTGCTGAGGAGAACACGGAAACTAAGGTCAATTAAATAAAAGCTTGTTTTTAAAAAGGTTTGTTTTAACAATTTTTTATTTATAATGTGTATTTGTTGAATTTGAATTGCTATTAATTCCTTGACACTGATTGAAATACCCGCAAAACGCAGGTGGAGCCATTCCTCATCTCATCTTACCTCTCATCATCACATCTCATGTGTCCTCGTAAAAAAAAGAAAAAAAATAACAGCACAAATTTGACGAGAATGGACGCCCCAATGCGCGGGAAGCCTAAAGGGTTGAATATTAAATTAACCTACATAAAATTGTTGATACCATAAAACTCGACCACTACGCCGCGCGGGGGTGAATTATTATAAATCTTCATGATATTACCATAGAGCAACTTAGGGAACTTTGCTCTCTCTTGGAATTCGCTTGGTAAGTGGGCTGTTATTCATCCCGGCCTATATGGTGGCCATGATTGACACTATTATGAGTTCTCGAACCAATTTCACGATTACGTGTACTAAAATATAAGCTGATATAATGTAACTATTTTATATCTTGTTCTTAGGCTGGATGTTTCTCGTTACTTATAAATATAAAAAGAATACAGTTCAAATAAAAAATACTAACCTTTTTTGAAGTTGAAGTTGCTTAGGCTGTCTGTTGCGTTTAGTTTAAATATCTCAGCTGGCTTTTTAACTGATTGCTTAGACCATAGAAAAAGAATAAGCGTAGCGTATTTTATTTTAATTTAGAGTACAAATCTTAAAAATTTAGAGTGAATACATCGTTACGTTCTGCATTCACTGGAGCCGGCGTTTACTTAGCGTTTTTCTTGAAAATATACTCTGTGTCAATATATGTAAAGTTTGAATTTATGTGGTGATAACCAAGCAACCACGCTCCAAAATTCGCTCTCGTCATCGATGACATTTCGTTGTAAAATAAACTTTAACTGTGAAATAACACAAATACTTTTGATTTTGACAAAAATATTGTTTATTATTATTTTTCCGTTCGGTTATGTGATAATCCTAAAAAAAAAACTTTACCCGTAGTAGGGACCACAAAGATCGTTGCCAACTATTCTTGCGGGCTTACGACTGAGTTATAACGCCAATGTTCCGCGCTGAAAGGTGAGGGGTGGGAAAACGACATTTTTGTACTTACAACGAGTAAACTCCTGTAACAATGGGAAGCCGCGTTGGAGACGTAATGGAATCTTTAAACGGTGTGTAGATCACGTTGGAAGTTTCTTTACCACCACATCTTTTGGCATTATTGCTTGTTTACGGTGCTTTAAATATAAAAGCAGTGCTTGCCTTGTTAGTTGAACGTACGCCTTGAGCTCAAGTGGTGCACCACTGACTACCCATGCGGAAAAACATGCGTGATGTTTTATTTCATTTCATAATTACGCTGGTGTACCCTGAAGTGATCGGCGGAGGTACAATTGTGTGCACGTACATTTCGTCTATGTATTTCAGTCTCTACAAACCTATTGCCATTATACCGGTCATATATATATATAAAGGTGGAGGATTATTTGGGTCATGAGCGATGGGCTACCATGATGGACTACCACCGCGGCAGCCCATCGCTGGTTGGTGAACTTAACTCGTCTTAACTAAACTCATATAACAGAAAACCAAACTTGAATATGAAAACAAAAGGTCACGGAACATCGTTCTAGTAGCTAATGTGAGACAGCAAAACTTCACCGAGCTTATATTTAAATATTCTAGAACCATATAAACTTTAGTAATAACGCATTAGCACTAAGTTTGAGGACGTCATAAATCACGTGTTGACGTCAAACGTAAGCCACACGAAATCATTATAGCATACATCAATCAACTTTAAATTAGATTGACGATAATTTTGCCTGTTGGCTTAATTTATTTTCGCGTTTCATTTCTTGGCTTGGTTCATGCACATAGTGTGATTTAAAAGGGATATTGATTATCATACTAACATTAATTTAATTGCTCAAAATTAAATTTTGATTACGTAGCAGACACGCTACGTATATGCTACAGCAATGCTACACATTACTACGAGATGGCTACACACGCGCCGTAGCGACAACTGCACAAAATTATATCGTAAAATACTTTAATTTTAATAACTGTAACGTTTACACTGAGTTGATTTAAATTTTGATAGAAAATGTAATGAAAGAAGTTTAAAAGTGAACAAATGTAAGACCACAACACTGTATTAAGCATTCGTTCTACGAAAAAAGAGAAACCACTTAAAGTAATCTAATAAATGTAATCATAGAGTTTGCAAGTTGGCAATTCTAGAATTGTCCGACGAAAAATTTCATTTGGCAAAAAAATATTGAGTGAAAAAAATTGAATTATCTTGGAAACAGGTCGCGAATACCGTTGTATCGTATTCGAGTCAGTAAGACGGAGTACAAGCTGAATACTTAGTAGGGATTTAGAAAGTTTATTTTTACATTCGAAATTCAAATGTATCATAGAGTTTTTTTTAAACTAGTGATGAAAGGTGCTCAGAAATAAGTATCTTATGTTTATGACGATAAAAAAATAACAGATATACTCAATATAATTTTACTATCTAGTACTGTCAAAATATGTTATCTTATCTTCCGAGATTTCATTAGTACATAGATTGAACATAGATTTCATTAGTAAATAATATAAAAAATATACAGAAATAAATCTTATAGGTATATCCGTATACCGGCGACGCCAATGTATGCAATGTTTTATGTAAGGCGCAGCCCAAGTAACAGCTTCCGTTTCACCTTAAATTTTTCACTAGACGACTGAAACGTGTACGAGATAGTACATTTATCTTCATTCATTTGTCAACTTGCGTTTTTAACGTTTAATTATTACGATTATTTTTATTTCACGGTATGCGGAAACCACACTAACTGATACCATTAGTTACTGATATCATAGAATCAGTACGTACTCGTATCGGTTAGTATCGGTGCCGCAACCATCGACGTCACCACTAATGCGCCGGAGCCATTTGCTTTAATACGTTTTACTCTGTTACTTTAAACCGTAACGGTTACGTGGCCAGCTTACAGCATGTGGAGGGAATTCATGGCTAGTGCTTTTAGTGCCACTAAGTTGCTTTACTCGTGAGAAGGCAATTTGAAGTTTTCTAGAAACACTGTATCGGTTTTACAACGTTTCTTTAACTAGTCTGGTTCCGTTAATACAGTGGATGCACTTATTTTAGAGAATAAGGTGCAGTCTTGTACCAAACATTAATAATAAAACTTAATTTTTAAATTAGCTTTTAAGTCTAATTTAACAAAATGGAGTGTAAATTATAGAGCAGCATATTAAAAACAATACAAGGTACAATTTTCAAGATATAATTGTTGTCTCATAGGCAATAAGCACATAATACCTATCAGATCCTTATAAGGCTACAAAAGCTACACTTTTCACAGAAAGCTGTCTATGATTTGCGAGCAATGTGTATCCATCTGTTTATAGGCCTCACTCGTCAGAGGTTCTTAATATAAATCAGAAAGGTATTCCATTTTCAAAAAGGTATGCCCATTTCAAAAATTGTTCCTACACACGCACATAACCCACAAACACGTCCACTACATACATTACAAACTCCTCGTCCCAACTGAAGCCTAAACCAATAAATCTTGCAAGTTGTAAAGAAAAGATTTCCGATAAGCGATAGGAGCGTCACCTGTCACTTGAGGTCGGTAGCTCGGGGGCACGGGCGTACTCGACTGGAATCTCATAGCTAGGCTTAAATTACGACATTCTTCTTTTACCTTTAATAATATTCGAAATGTAATGTATCCGAGAGTAAATTATATATTTTGAAAATACCAGATGGCAAATTTGGACGTAGTTACGCAAAAAGGATCCAATTCATAAAATGGTTATAAATGAGTTAAGTATACCAAACGGTACAATTTTCGTTCGGTCCGTCAAATAAGATCCCATCGAAAAATAAAAGCAAAGAGGATTTTTAACACCTAGGTGACAATCCCACATATGTAATACATAATCAAGCTTCAAGGTGACATATCAATCAGATCTCAAAACTGAATTGATGTGGATAAGATCCTTTTTGTTGATAACTTAAAAAACCGGCCAAGTGCGAGTCGGACTCGCACACGAAGGGTTCCGTACCATTATCTATAAAAACGGCAAAAAAATCACGTTTATTGTATGGGAGCCCCCTTAAATATTTATTTTATTCTTTTTTTTAGTATTTGTTGTTATAGCGGCAACAGAAATACATCATTTGTGAAAATTTCAAGTCTCTAGCTATCACGGTTCATGAGGTACGGCCTGGTGACGGAGGGACGGACGGACGGACGGACAGTGAAGTCTCATTAATAGGGTTCCCGTTTTACTCTTTGGGTACGGAATCCTAAAAAAAAACTATATGCTACATTCAACTTTCAAATCTAAAAAAAACATTCTAAATCTATTTTACCTTCATAATTGTTCAATTTAACTTTCAGTCAATTATACAATTAGATTAAGTTATAAATGTTCTTGGGTTAATCTATGGAAGCACAGATAAATAAATTAATGGTAAAAAAACTTTTTAAAAACAAGTTTTTATTTAATTGCCCTTAGTTTTCGTGTTCTCCTCAGCAAGCCCTTTCATTTGATACCCAAACTGCGGTAGTGCAAAAAAAAAAAATCCGCCATAATATAATGACTTCTCATAGCTTAGCATGCATTGTAAGCGTGTATACCAAATTTCACCTCAATCGGTTAGTTTAGTTGCAAGATCCCACCCGGACATTGTAAGTAAAAGGTGTTACTTAAAGTAGTATTCGATGGAATACGGGCGTGATGGAGAAGTTGGTTTATTTAAAATTTTCTTATTATTAAATATAAAAGAGCGCTACATAGCTCTTCCATCTGGTAGTAAGGACTCGCAGTCATCATTGTCAGACTACAGAGTGCAACCTAGCACTGTGCAATATACAACTATCTACTGTCTGACGTAGATAGAACTACCGCATTTGAGTTGCAAGCTTCGTCTTACAAGAATTTTGTTTTAACAGGTTAGAGGGAAATTAAACTTTTGCTGCCACCACTTTGGGTGCAAATTTGTGTGTCGCGTCCGTCTTGTCAAAAAAAATTAACTTGTTATTACGGCTTGTTAGCAGTGCTAGCAGAGTGGTCGAACGCACGCCTTGCAATCAAAGTGTGCAGGTTCAAACCCCGGCTCGCACCTCTGGGATTTATGTGCGAATCTCATTTTCATCCGAAATTATCACTTGCTTTGAAACGGTGAAGGAAAACATCGTTAGGAAACTTGCACGTCTGAGAGAACTAGACTGGTTTGCGATAGATGTGTGACGTCTGCCAACCTGCACTGGGCCAGCGTGGTAGACTATGACCCGAATCCCCCTTTTTTTTTTTTCGTGGGTAAATCCTCTATGGATCCCCTTCCAGCCTCGGGGGAGGAGGAAGGGGTATGTGGGAGTCCCCGGCAGCTTGCCGGTATACCCACTAAAAACCCACGGCGTACCACCCGCCGCTATGGAGGAATGCAACGGGATCGCCAAGGCATGCACCGCAACACCCCATCGGCTCGCCCGGCTAAGTCGCCGCTCGCCCGAATCCCCCTGGTAAATCCCCATGGTAACTGTTTTGTACTGAGTTAACAGACAGAAATTTAAAACAATATTAAAAACATTTCTGCAAGACAGGTGATGGTACCCTTACCATCACCTGTCTTACCTCACCTTACCATCACCATCACGAGCTGTGCCCGTGACTTTGCCCGCGTGGACTTTAGGGAGATTAACCGAAAATAATGATTTTATGTTCATCCTGCGAATCCCTAATGCTTTTTCAAAAATAAAAGTAGCCTAAGTTACACCTTGGAACATTAGCTTGACCAGTGAAAGTCCCGTCGATATCTGTTTAGCCGTTTGGAAGTTTACCCGGAACAAACAAACAAACAGACAGACAGACAGATTTAAAAAAAAAATTGCATTTTCGTTTTAGGTATCGTGTATACTTTCTTATTAAAATGACACTCCAATTTTATGATGTATAGATATGTCGAAACAAAACGTCAAAATGGTCAATCTCGAATAGAGATAATGTCTATCAAACGAAAATCGGGCTCCAAAATATGACACTGGCAATAAACCACCAATGTCAGGGGTGAAGCGGTTTCCCACCTTATTCCATTATATTTTACAACTTCATATAATTTTTAAAAAAAGTTTTGCTACAGTTTTTGTGAATATACATATACGAAAAGGTATTAATATTCATGATATCAGAGCTTGAGTAGGTACTGAAGGTACAGTCAGCATCACAATTACCTGAGTAGGTCGTCTAAATAACATGATTATTACTTTGTATTTTATAATTTTACTGAATACACTCTTAATTACGTGTTTTACGTATAATTTGTGAAATAACATCCTCAGCGTTTTCTACCAATCCCTATTATGATAAAATCCAATTGAACTTAATGACTTAACTTCACAAAAGGCTGTATCAAAGTGGAGTCACAAATCAGGGGTCTCTTTAGATCTCCAAGAAAGTATAAAAAGTGGAAATCTTGGAACAAATTATGTTAAATCGAGACTCCGTCGACTCGGGCTGTGGGACAGTGATTTTATTTGATTACACCAAACGACATTTTGGATGATTTAAGCGTTTTTAACAGCGGCGCTTAATGATGAGGGCTGCTTTGTTTTACGATTGCTACACTTTCACTTTTAGAAAGTCAATTTGTTGACGGCTTGGTCTAGTGGTGGTGCAGGTTCGATTCCCGCTAGTGGCGCAAATTTCGGAAATGACCTTTTCGGAATTTGCCCTGTAGTTGTAGCATGTGTGCCAAGACTAGACGCATGTCACGGAATATCTAATGTTGTCTCTTTCTCTCGTATTAAATTAGACAGAGAGGGAGCGAGTGAATCCGTGACAAAGTTCTTGTCGCGACATGCGTGCTATCTCACCTGGTTTTAGTGTGACTGGGATCGCCCCCAGTCTATTGTATGGTACCCAAAGGCTTTGCTTAATTTGGGATCTTACAATCAACATAGTTTTTAGGGTTCCGTACCCAAAAGGTAAAACGGGAACCCTATTACTAAGACTTCGCTATCCGTCCGTCCGTCCGCCCGTCTGCCACCAGGCTGTATCTCATGAACCGTGATAGCTAGAGAGTTGAAATATTCACAGATGATGTATTTCTGTTGCCGCTATAACAAAAAATACAAAAAAATATAATAAAATAAATATTTATGGGGCTTTCATACAACACTTCCACACTGGAAAAAAATCACTTCCAGTTTTCGAGTCCGACTCGCATTTAGCCGGTTTTTTTATGACTTTTATAGATCATTTTACCTAGCCGACTGTACTTACCTACCTTAAATATCGATGCAGCATGCAGGCCTCATTGAATTTAATGTTACGATGATATCATAGGTATCTACTAATGAAAATTACCTCGTATTATGTGATTTTCTAACGGAACTGTACGTTTAATGCTACATTCAAAAGCTACTAGCTGATGCCCGCGGCTTCATCCGCGTGGATGTCGGTTATCGCGACCAAAAGTAATCATGACATTTTGATCTCGTTCCCGCAACCCATTGGAACCTATTCTAGGGATAGCTTCATAACAGCTTTCCAATGACCGCTTTATAATTTCCCATTTTTGAAAGTATTAAAAAAGATAGCTATAGTATGTTACCTTTAAGAGATATACATATTATGATTTTTCTGTAGACCTTAATAAGATACTCAATTTCACCATACATCATTTGGTTATGTCTCAAATGATTTAGGCAGCGTTTTCGTTGAAAGCTCCCAGACGGCTTATTTTTTCCGACACCTCCAACAAATATCAATATATTTTAGCCAATGCATACGATACCTTGACAAATTATACTAAAACCTCTTAAATTACTCTATCTATTAAAAAACCGCATCAAAATCCGTTGCGTAGATTTAAAGATCTAAGCATACATAGGGACGGACAGACAGCGGGAAGCGACTTTGTTTTATACTATTATTATTATTAACTACTAACTGACTACAGCCCTTTTTTAACGTCCCACTGCTGGGCACGGGCCTCCCCTCAATGCGAGGGGGATTCAGGCCATAGTCCACCACGCTGGCCCGGTGCGGGTTGGCAGACTTCACACATCTATCGAGAACTAGTCAAGTTCCCTCAGACGTGCAGGTTTCCTCACGATGTTTTCCTTCACCGTTTCATAGCAAGTGGTAATCTCGGATGTAAATGAGATTCGCACATGAAACCCAGAGGTGCGAGCCGGGGTTTGAACCTGGAGACTATGATTTGCAAGGCGTGCGTTCGACCCATTGGCTACCACTGCTATAATTATTATTATGTAGTGATAAGTTCCATTGCGAGTTTTCCTAACTAATTAAGAGTAAGTTAGAAATAATGTTGGTTTATAAACATCATATTGCATTAGCATTTAAATGGAACGGCATCTTGAGGAGAAGTCTAGGGGTCAATGGATTCGAGATAATAATCTAATTAGTCTTCAGGACAGGTTCCATCCGCAAAGTAGATTCTGATCTCATATTTTTTTCTTAAGTTATTATTTTATAATATATACATTTGTGGGCTACAACTTATTGTTTTATAAATAAATTACTTATTTATTTTATTTATTACTTATTGTTTTATAGTAGAAGCAGTGGTAGCCTCGTGGGCAAGAACGCCCGCCTTGAGCGTAAGGGGTGCAAGTTCAAATCACAGGCCCGCACCTCTGAGATAATTTTCATGTGCGAATGTAATTTTCAACAATGATTACCACTTGCTGAACGGTGAAGGAAAACATCGTGAGGAAACCTGCACGTCTGTAGAAAGGCGTGTGAAGTTCACCAACCCGCACTGGGCCAGCTTGGTGGACTATGGCCCAAATCTCCCTCGTATAGAGGGGGAATGTGCCCGGTATAATGGCAATAGGCTCGCTCCCTATTACATTGAGACCAAAAAAAAAAACATCGGCGTAGTGTGGGCGCACTACGGTGCACCTCTGTCTACCCCTTCGGGGAATACAGGCGTGATGATGAAGATGATATATATATATATTTTCTTAAGTTATATAATGTATACATTTGTAGGCTATTACTGATTGTTTTATAAATAAATTACATATTTATTTTATTTATTAGGTACTTATTGTTTTATAGTAGAAATAACTCTACCGCTCAAATCTTGGACAATACTTTTGTCTTATTCCTATTTTAACGGATGTTGAAATTTAATAAAAGAATTTCGACTTTGACCTAGTGCGAGCATAAGCTTCCACAAATAATTTCTACTTCCTGTTTATACACTATATTTTATTTGTAGTGTTGTTTTTTTGTCACAACTCATCTACTAACAAAATTAAATTGTACGAGAATAGATACCATACAATGGACTGGACGCACTCTCAGATACACCCAGACCAGAAATAAATCCGAAAAAGCCAGTTCCAAAATTTTCCACTGGCCCAAATCGAACCCGCAACCTGAGCAAATTGATGCTTGAAATTCACATAAAGATATAAAGTAACACTCATGCAGAAATAAATATTGAGGTGAAATTGAGAACCAATTTTTTTTAAATCCAAATTTGGTAGCTCTCCTATGAGCCTGCACTCGCTAGGAGATAGTCTCGGTGACATCATTGAATGCAAACAATTATCTATACTTGACTGACCGGGCGAACTTCGTACCGCCTTAGAATGAGTGTCATACGAAAGCAGCGCCACCTACCGGGTCCAATTGTGAATCTAAACCATCCAGGGTGCCACCCAAACGCATACAAAAAAACATTCAAATCGGTCCAACCGTTTAAGAGGAGTAAGCTTACAACGAAAAGTGACATTGATTTTGACATATATTGATGATGATAAATGATAAATTAAAAATATGAACGCAGACGTTTGCCGACCGGTGAAACTTATAGTAGGGCGACAGTGACGTCAAACTTGCTCAACACGGCAACAACCAACTATAAACCTTATTACGTAACGACACGGCTATTTTTGTTCTTACTAAAATTCACCCCGAGTTCCTTAACTCTGTTTACGAAGTCAGGAGTTGATAAAGAATTGTTACGCGGCGGGGACGCGGCCGTCTCGGGGGGACAGAATTCATTTAGGCGCTTCGGTAAAAGGTGTATCAATGTACTAAGGAAATAATGTACATTAGCGAGCTTCGACACTATTAAACATGTTACGTAACTTAACAGGTCTTTGACGTAGATAATTGTAAACTTAAAATAATGTTTCTACAATGTTACGTGTAACCCTTGGCATATTCAGGCGTCAAAACTCGCGCGTCAAAGTTTTTGTTTATGGACAGTTGAATTTCGTTCGCGCTGCCAATGACATTACGCTGAAAGGATAAGCATGGTCTTTAAGATAATGAAGATCGTTTCGACGCCCCAGTTTGATAAAGCTAGATCATGTTAGATGTAGTTTGATTGAGGATTTCTAAATTAAAAAAAAAAACATTTTCTTTTTATAGATACAAAACAAAGACACAAATACGTCTGTACCATTTTAGATCACAAACAAGCAAGTGTTGTGCAACTTATGAATATTAATGCGATGGGAATTTTTCCATTATCCCCCGCCGCTATGAGGGACGACTGCCTCGAATATATTACACCAACTTTCCGCTGTGGGGCGGTTCAGACGAGCAACAATCTTGTGGTGTCATCGTCACCAAGTCAATATTATAGATGACCAGGTAACCCATAATCAAACATATATATTTGCAATGATAATCTACTCCAACAATTATCTTAATAATTTATAGCATATGGTGCTAAATATTCGTATCTACATATTGCAATAATTTGCTTTAAGATTGATGGTCCCTTAGATCATAAAATATGGAAAACTAAAGGGATATAAATGGCTCACAAATCTTAAGTTGCTTGCAGTCGATTATCGACCTATTTCTATATTCAAGGTATAACCTATTTCGCTTACGGTCGGCAACATTTCCAAAAGTACGTCCGTCAAAACTGTTCCTATAAAAAAAAGTTTTGTAATACATGAAATCACAAAACGATTTATTACTTGAAAAACGATTCGTTGCTCTTATTACAATTCTTACGTATGGAAATTAAACAAATTTACTTTAAATTTAATTTGATATATAATAGATATATTGTCTAGTTCTCGATATATGTGTGAAGTCTGCCAACCCGCACTGGGCCAGCGTGGTGGACTATGACCTGAATTCCCCTCGCATTGAGAGGAGTCCCGTGCCCAGCAGTGGCACTTTTTTAAAAAGGCTGTAGTACTTCTAGTAGATACAAACTTCGAAAATTAAGTAAATAATATTTTACAATGCCTATTGTATGTTCTGGGGCGACAATCGCCCAACTGTTTTCATCATAGTTAAAAGTGGCTCGTCGGTACATACGCTTACGCAAACTTTCCACTAAGTGATTTAGTACTTATTATCGTCGAGTCACGGTGATAGGAATTCCTTTGTTCGCAAACTGTATCAGGATTCAGGACACATTGTAAGTATGTGAAATTTGGCGCTCCTATCTTTGTTTAAACATCAGATAGGAATTTATACGATTTTAATCCTTTTAGTTTTGTCTGAAATTTGAAGTCAAGACGGCGCCTCTCTGGGGACGATTCTGGAGGCTCTATCTGCTCTATGAAGTGTTAAAATCCCTTGAAAATTTTTAGAAGAAGATTTCACATTCATTCATGTCATTCAATTTCAATTTGCAGAAGATTTAAACTGTGTAATTATAATCTACGAGTTAAGTGTCAATAGAGACTGGTAAAACGTTACTACAAACTACCGTGATCAGATATTAGTCTAGAAGGAAGTGACAATATCCAATTGGTTAGAGGGTCACATAACCAGGGGCTACGAGTTCGATCCCATTCTGACGATTCACCTTCTGATGTGACCCTCCTCGTAGCACAAGCATTGCATTTATTTGGATAGGCTGATGGGACTACAAACATTACTTCACATTTTTATATACATCATCACGCCAGTATTCCCCGAAGGGGTAGACAGAGGTGCACTGCAGTGCGCCCATACTTCGCCGATGTATTTTGGTCCCAATGTAAAAGGGTACGAGCCTATTGCCAATATACCAGGCACATTCTCCCTAAATACGAGGGAGATTTTGGACCATAGTTCACCACGCGGGCCCAGGGTTGGTGAACTTCACACGCCTTTCTATAGACGTGCAGGTTTCCTCACAATGTTTTCCTTTGCCGATCAGCAAGTGGTAATCATTGTTGAAAATGACATTCGCACATGAAAATTATCTCAGAGGTGCGGGCCTGGGATTTGAACTTGCACCCCTTATGTTCAAGGCGGGCGTTCTTGCCCATGAGGCTACTACTGCTAATAAGAAAAAATAAATATCTTAAAAATTACCATACGACAGCTACGGCTTGTTCTAGTGGTCTGAATGTAGGCCGTTCAGCTCAATGCACTACTTGGTTGTGGGTTCGATTCTAGTCAGTAGCGAATTTCTGAAATATCCTTTTCGGATATTGCCCTGATCTGAATGTAACTGGGATCGCCCCAGTCCATTGTCCGGTACACATAGTACAAGATTTACTTAGTTTGGTATCATACGATATACGGGGTGTATCAGAAGTTTCGAAATAATATTTTCACTAAGCATTCACATATGAGCTAGTACCCGCTCATATGTGAATGCTTAGTGAAGACAGATTATACCTAACTATCATAGTTTCTGAGTTATAAACCTTTGAATATTTGTCTTTTGGTACACCCATAACCCTATTCAGCAGTGTAAACTACACTTATAAGAGTAATATAAGCTATATTTATTTATCCTAAATGTTTTAAATAAAATGTCCAGCCGTACGAAGCTGGGAAGTGCCGCTAGTTTATACTAAAAGTAAAACACAATGAATACCTACTATATTTTCTACGCAACACTGAACAAGGAAGTAACATCTCAACCGATTACAATTAAATTAAAACACACATAAAACCGCCATCAAAGATTAATCTCGTCACATACCCCACAGGGATGCCAATTCAAATATACGACGTGCCAAGCTTAACACCCTAAACATACTGAGGCGTGTGAATTTTTTGAAGTATCTTGAAAATGTAATCTAATCTTATATAAATAAAGATTGATTTTCTATGGCTATACCCTCGCAACTACTCTATTAAACTCGCTGGTGTCGACGAATTTGTGTGTACTAAATAAATAGGACCTATTTGTTAAGTATACCCCGCCCTTACCAAGTACCTACTGGTAAGTAATTCCTCTCTATCGAAAGGTTTATGGTAGAGATCACTTTAAGTGATAAGGCCACCCATTGCAGCACTTTAAATTTATATCGTATACACAGTTTATAATATTATATTAAGAGGTGTAACAATAAAGAGTTATCTATCGATGACATATCGCTGAAATAAGAGCCTTGTTGATAAGTTAATACAGTTCATTTTGGTATTGCCAAAAGCTATATTACGCGTTTTAACGCGCCTGTTTCCGGCAGAGCATGACACGTGCAGACGGGACGGGAATGCCTCATTGTCAGCGATTACAATTTGTAATCAGAGCGTCTTGCAATTACAACTGTAATATTTGCTTTAAAAGCCCATTGTAATTTTAATTGGATATTCGAAGGAGTTTTCCTGTTCGTATTCATTGCTTTGTCTTTATCTGTAAGAGAGGTAAGTGCTTTTTATTATTTTGTTACTTCGCGTAAAACTTTTAAGGGGCGTCAAGACGCCCGCGTCTTTTTTATTGCCATACCAAAAGGAACTGTATTGACCTTCAGGGAGTGTGAGGAACAGGGTGTAAAGTTCCTCATCAACCATTGAAAAGGGAGGATCCTCCAACCAGACGGTTGTTGTCGGGTTCGTGTAATTATGTTAAATCGCTCGGATAACGTTAATATCGCGATGCAGGATTTAGTTCGTTTGTGGTGAGATAGATGTCGACACAGACTCATAGAAAATGTTATCTCTTCACTTTTTACGAAATGAATGAAATTTTAATGGAATAAAATGAGGAAGGTTACACCTGTGATTAGCGGCACTTATACCAATGCCGAGTAACTAATATCAAGGATAAATTCAATAAATACACATTATGAATAAAAATGGTTGATGAGCGTGATGAAGATGGTGGATCTAATTCTTATACAGAGTGTATCAGAAGTCCGAAATAAAACTTTGGGTACATATAGGTCATATGTGGATGCTTAGTGAAGACTGTTTATGTTTATAGACTATCATAGTTATAGAACTTAGAATATTTGTCACAGGTATCGTTTTCTGGCCTTTAGGTACATCCAATATTCAGCAGTGTAAACTACACTTATGAGAGGCGACTACCAATATTCACAAAACAGAACATGCACATTTTACATAGGACTCGAGATACTACAAGTTATAGAAATTGACGACAAAATTTTTTTTGGAAAAACATGGTCGAATTTCGATAAAAATGTTTTACCATTCAGTTGTATACCCGATACTGATGCAGAGGTCAAAGTATTATATTGGATTTCTGAAACATCCTGTATAATGTTAATTGTTCAACGAAAAATTGAAATTTCTATGAAACTTTCTTTACCAACCCAACCCCTTCTATTGACATATCAATTCAGACTACTTAAGCTGAGTTAGGCCATCCATTTGCGAGGTCACAGCTCCACAAAAACTTAGCGATAGCTATCGAACTCACTACCCTCGCAAATGGTGCGATCTTTTATGTATAAGGCTATTTACACACCGGCTGGCGTGTACTTGGACGACGATGTGGTTCCATGGAGGTGGTCCTTAAAATACTGGGGCTTTAACACCACCGCTTAAAGTATTATTGTTTCAATAGTACCTGTCGCTTTGGTACTGAGATCACTGTCAAACACTGGTAGTAATATTAAAGGGGGTAATATTAAATAGGACTGGTCCAACCATTTTCCTCTTAATGACTTACCATCTTCTCTCCCATACTGCGTTGAAGGCATCATACCAAAGCAGTTATTTTTATAACCATCTGTGGTTTAGAATAATCCCTTTATTGTAAATGGGAGTAGACGCACCTTACTGTACTAGCTTCCTAAGTGTAAAGACTATATTTGTATTTAATATTAGACTGCCGTGAGTATAATTCTTCTCTAGTGTTGTGGCAAAGGTGCTGACTGCTCTCAAGGCATTGCTGCTCCTGAGAATGTATTACTCGCAATTATCATTTTGAAAAGAGTAACCATTGAGTTTCTTACCGGCTCCTCTCAGTGGAAGCAGCATTCCGAACCGGTGGTAGAATCTGACTATTTGTAAGTGCTTTTTGGCCTACACGAATAAAAAAAAATGATTTTGATTTTGAAAAATATTTCTGCAAGACAAGTAAGGGGACAGTTTTAAAGTAAATACACTTATTTTTTCATACAGAACTCCAGTAAAACAATAGCTCATGTGAGCTTCGATACAAGCTTGTATTTTTGTGCCATTACTGTATAAACAAATAAATTAATATAAAGCCCAGGACAGGGACATGTGGAGACGGAAGGGCGAGGCCTTTGCCCAGCAGTGGGACATAAAATAGGCTATTAAAAACAAAAAAAGAAAAATATCGCCAGATAACACGTGCTTATCGTATGATCCCAAAATAAGCAAAGCTTGTATAGCTTATGGGTACCATATAATAGACTGGGGTAGACCAGTAAGCTTAGCATAACCATGTAGATATAAGTTTTATCTCTTTCAACCGTTAGATTTGTAGATAAAATCACGTCACTTCAAGCTTTTTGTACTGGACATGGTTTTGTATAAAGTAATTTTCTCGACTAATCTAACAGTTGTGATAGACAAAACTTATATCTACTCGGTCATGCTAAGGCTACTGGGCAAATTCCGAAAAGGTAATTTTCAAAATTTGCCTCTGGCGGGTATCGAACCCGCAACTATCCGTTACAGTGAGCCGAGCGGTCTCCGCTCACACTAGACGAAGCAGAAATTGAAATTCCAAGCGTGAACCCAAAACCATCGGCTCTAAAATCCTACCCATTCCAGTTTACGTCCTACATCCATTGGGGCGAGCGAATTACTTTGATTTTTTTTAAAATAAACTACATGAAGATTGAAATTTTGCGGCACTATCCACGCGACCGATCAAAATGCACTCGCGGCATCGATGACATTCCGTTGACAAATGCGCTTCTTCTATTATTTAATACAGTTTGTTTTAGCAAAAAAATTGGACGGGTGTATTTTAACGCGCCTGTGGACGCAGGGTTTATCTCGTTCAATATTCATTGAGATTGACTGATGACGTAAGGTTTTCATCAGATTTAAAGAGAGCATGACCAATTCCCCATCCACAGTTGGCTAAATCCTCCGAGGGCTGATTGGAAGTGAATGTCACAGCGGATTTACCATTCAGTACTTCTGTGCAAGATTACCGTTTATATTTCCACGTTTGCTTTGTTTAAAGAATCGAGGACGTCGTGTGTCGCGTTAGGGATTTATGAAGTCCTTTGAGAATGGATTCGATTATATAAACAGATTGGTCGGAATACACTGGCTCTATCCGCTGCCTATAGCCGCTGCCTATACCAACTGCCTAATAGTTACACGTGTAATGTAAACGGAGGATAATTTTATATGGAAGTGATCACAGGAGTTACCTGCTTACAAGAGTCCTGTAATGAGACAACTAGTATGAACACTTCCATACAAACTTATTTGCCACTGCACATCAGTGGTGTTAACACGCATGTCAAGACAAGACCTCTGTCACGGATTGGCTCATTCGGTCTGTCTTATTTCATACGAGTGAAAAAGATATAAATAACATAAACTGTGACATAAGTCTAGTCTTGGCTATGTTACAACTACTGTTCACACTAAAATCGTAATTATCAAGCAGCTGGCTATAGCGGCATTATACGTATAACGGAATTACAGATTTAACGTGAACGGAGAAGTAGTAGACATCTCCGTTATTCATATAATTATTGGCTTTACCGTGTGAACAGATTCTAAATCAAAACAATTGTCATGCAAAAATTGAACTATGGAAGTCGAATAGTGAAACAAATGAATTGCAACATTGCTTTTAAAATGATGAAAATAAGTATTCTAGATTCCGAAGTACCATAATAAATGTTTATGTTTAATAATAGAATCATTTTCTACTAATATACTCCTAAATACGCTTGTGCTGTTAAATTTAAACTATTGATAAACCATAGGCTAGTAAACGAAGCATGCAATGTTTTTTAATCAAATAACAGAAAAAAATGCAGTAACAAAAATCCATGATGACAAACCAGAGTGAATTTTTGTTATTCTTTTTTCATTTAACCCAAAAAAGTTAAGCCCTATGCAAGCGACACGGAACATTAAGCCCGATTCTTATCGTCAATGGAACATAATAAAATAGGCTCGCAAACTGTTCCCTGTCACGGAACACGTCACAATCGATGGGAACGCTGAAACATTGGCGTCGCGAAAAGTTTTTAGGGCACAACCGGAAACGGCAACAAAAACTGGAAATGGTTTATCGTTGTGTTTTGAAATAGGGAGGATTTAGAACACTTTGTTACTTGGTATTTATGGAAACTATAATAACACTTTTTTGTCGGGACAAATTCTAATTTGTTCAATGCGTAGACAGAGAAATATGTAGACCAAATCACGAGTCGAGCTCTTTCATTTCGAAAGGAAACAGCAATACCCTAAGATAGTGAGCGTGAAAGACTTTGACGCCAAGCCCTAATAGATATTTTTGCAATCTGCGAATTGATCTCATTTATATCTATCAAAACTAATGCCAAAATATTAAGTAAGTTTTTTAGTCGATTACTAAGGCTCCTAAGAGCCTCTTAAGCGACGATACTGTTTCCACAACGCATAAGCTTAGGCTACACTACATTTTGATACAGATAACATATAGAAGACAGTGTAAGAACCAAGAATAAGAAGCAGAAGACATGAGAGCTTGATAAAAAACATCGTAGAATGAAAAACGTGGAAAGGGGAAACTGGGAATAAGTTACATGAACCAAATTACAGATACAGTTGAATGATATGTGGAGGTGAAGGACACTGAACTTGGTCCAATCAGATGGCAAAATAAATATAACAAATCTCCAGACAATATTTACTCATCGCATAATCCCAAACTAAGCAAAGCTTGTACTATGGGTACCATACAACAAACTGGGGCAATCCCGGTTACACCTTCCCGAAATTGGCCTCTGGCGGGAATCAAACCCGTACTCAATACAGTGAGCCGAGTGGCCTATGCTCTGATCACTAGACCAAGCTTCATCAGATGCCCCGACAAGGGTCATAATATTAAAAGAAGAGGATGAGAGTGTTGTGTTAAGTTCTATTATGAGGGGTCAACAGTCGCTCCAAATGGTTCGTGTAATATTACACACGGTGCTGCTCGCCAGCTTGACTTAGTTTGACACGCTACCGCGTGTCTAGATTAAGTTCTGTTAAGTTGTGTTAAGTCTCATCATAGATATACTACTAATATCCTAATGTCAATGTTGAGAAGATGGGTAGATTTTTTTTTTATCCGGGCGTCCATTCGGCCCGGCCCGGCCCGGCCTCTTGTGTGGGGGTCAGAGTTCTTATAATTAGCCTCAAGTTCAATGTGTAAATAATTTTTTCCAGCCTGGTTGGTGGATATTTGTTACTCTTTCACGCAACTACTGAACGGATTATTATTAAACTTTACTTTTATTTATCTTGCAATGTAAATACTACGTAATACTACACTCCCGACACTCACCCTCTCGGTATCAGGTAGATTTCTCCGCATTTATGGTTTATTTAGTTTTATTACAAAATCATGTTCTTGCCTACATGATTGTTATGACTCACCCACCATTTCATTTACATTTATTTAACGTGCAGATAATACTTTTGTACATGTATAACGGCTTCCGAGAGTTGGAGACCTGGTGACCTGTAATACAGGTTTTATACCTACCACAGGCACCAGCGATCCACAACCCAAATATGCTAAATTTGTATTTTCTAATTTTAAGATCTGTTAATTCTTTGGTTTGTGGTGAGAAATAGACGATTTTTTCATTTCATTTTCATTAAAATGGCAATATTACGAAAAAAAAACTTTACAACATTGAAATTCAACTATTTTACGGATTTTATCGCGTTTATTTACTATTTTATTTTCCCGACGTTTCGGCTGCTTTACAGCAACCATGGTCACGGGGGGACTGAGGTGTAGACGTCCTGATGTCATAGTTAATAACTGGGTACCCTCATATTTAGTTGTTGTTTGCGGTCCGATCCACGCAAAAAGTGCTTACGGTGTCTTGAAGTCTTGCAATGGTACACTTGGTTTTGGATTTAATCATATTAATTACTGGTATGGTAATTTATACCGATATTAAATAATCGATTTGCGGACGAAGTCGCGGGTAGAATCTAGTAATAAATATATCTACTTTACGAATACAATTGCTTATCGAGATTGATCCACAGTCCCATGCATAACATGATAAACAGGCAAAGTTTCTCTGATTGAACTAATATTCCGTGTAACTTTCGTATCAAACACAGTAATGTTTTATCAGCGAAGCAAATTGGCAAGATTTATGTATTTTTTTCTATGTAATAAGGTCCATGTTTCTGTGTCGGGTTCACGGAAAACATTGAGTGTTTACTGCGAATAGAGGGGTTATTTGGTATCGTTGGGATATTTATTATGATGATCTTAATAAACCTTTACGGTTATATAATGCTGGCTAACCTTTATTGTACCGTATCGCGTCAGCATAAAATACATTTTTGTATACATAATTTATTGAAACTTGCAATAAAATTTAAAATAATGTTGTCATTATTTTGTTGCTTATATTTATTGTTACGGTAGTTAATATAATCTTTATATATATAAATGTAAGCATTATCTTTCTTTTGTCACGATGTTTGTCCGCGATGGATTCCTAAACTACTTAACAATCGGTTAAGTTAAATTGGCACACCGTGAGCAGTCTGGTCCAACTTGAGAGATAGGATAGCTTAGATCACAGCAACGCGTGGCCGGGTCTGCTAGTTTACTATAAATCTTATTTTTTTTGTACTGGCATACAAAAAAACCTTGAATTGAATGCCTCCTAATTAAATAGTTTAGGTACATAAAAAGGATGGACGATTGCACCCGAAATTAGCAGGTATTTTCCCAATATCAAATTATTAATAGCAATAACTTTCATGTGCGAATGTCATTTTCAACAATGTTTGCCACTTGCTGAACGGTAAAGATAAACTTCGTGCGAAAATCTGCACGTCTAGAGAGGCATGTGAAGTTCACCAACACGCACTGGGCCAGCATAGTGGACTACCTATGGCCCAAATCTCCCTCGTATTGATGAAGAATGTGCCCGGTATAATGTCAATAGGGTCGCCCCTATTACATTGGGACCAAAATACATCGGCGAAGTGTGGGCGCAGTGCAGTGCACCTCTACCTACCCCTTCGGGGGATACAGGCGTGATGATATATTACAGCAAATTCAATAAATACGCATTACAAATAAAAATGTGTATGAAGGTGAAAAAGATGGCGACTGAATAGATAAAAAAAACAATATTGTGCGGACTGACATTTCAATTAAATATCGAATTTATATTCGATTGACAGTTTCAAACCCTTCTCAGTGTATTGTAATAAAATATGTAAAGCATTATAAATCCGTAGTGAAACACAATCTATCAAAAGCGTTGTTTCTTTATTTTGTATAAAAAAAGACAATTTCCTACGATATCTCCGCTGTAAACATGTCGCGCTGGGACACATATTTCTAAGTCGCAAACAACGAATGAACGACAGAAACTGTATGATTTATAAGCACGCGAGCACTATGCTACGATACAATAAATCCTTTATTATTTAGTTTAGAATAAAAACTAGTCAAAGCTGTATATTTCTAAGTGACGTAAGCCTAGAAGGAATAACACCAAAACATTTCTACACACATCTGTATTTTAGAAATATACACGGTGGAATTTTGTAATGCCACCTGAAGGGAAAGTACTCTTAATACTGTAGATAGAAAATAGTACTCAAAGAAAACATTCCTTTATTTTTGAAAAGAAATAATACTGCATTCAAAGATTTTCGAAAATTTGCTTGCTTTACAAAAATGGTAGAATTTTTTTTGTCGGTATTTAAAAAATCAAATTTACATGAAATCTTATGATAGGTGTTGGTGTTGGTGATAGGTGTTTTCTTTAAGCATCTATTACAATTTCAATTTTCGACTTTAAAGACATCTAGTACAAGTGAAATTTTAATCATAGCTGTAACTACTCCGTATCTGTGTAAGATCACATCAAATCACCAGCTGCCGACTCTGGAGTCGATTCCAAATTCCCTATCACTATGGTCCCCGGCCTCTTACTATTGAGTTTTATTGAAATTTCGTATATCCACGCTTCGTAATGGGCAATCGGCTGCTGAAATGTACGCTGTACCCGTGTTGGGGTGTTAAATCGTGCGTTTAGGGTTTAAGAAACGATTTCGTGCTGCAATCTTTTCACGATTTCATTGTCTCAGTTATATCGTATACGGGATATTACCTTGAGATGTGTGCAAAAGGCTAAGCTTGTGATTCCTCAGGGTCTATTCACATCAGTCGCATCAAAGCGGACCCCACCAGGGTACACTACCACCCGCCTAGACGATCTTTCCTTCTGCCAAACATTCATAGGTTTTAACAAAAAAAAATAACCTGCCTGATTTCTTTTACTTCTTAAATTTAGCTACGTTTCTTAATCTGTGATACAACTTATATTAAAATACTAGCTGTGCCTACGATGTCGCTCTTTTGGAATTTAGGAAAATGAAACATAATTTACTCCTTTTGTTTTCTTATATTTACGCGAATACTATACATTGAAATAAAACTATTTTACATTAAAATAAAATAGTAAATAAACGCGATAGAATCCGAAAAATAGTTTTATTTCAATATAAGTTCTTTTTTATGAGTAAATCAAGGGACTCATTCGCCATCTTTATCACTGTCATGACCCATTGTTCTTTATAATGTGTAACTCCTTGTAATA
Source organism: Ptilodon capucinus (assembly GCA_914767695.1). Lineage (NCBI taxonomy): Eukaryota > Metazoa > Arthropoda > Insecta > Lepidoptera > Notodontidae > Ptilodon > Ptilodon capucinus. The sequence continues at coordinate 11,232,194 of OU611812.1, forward strand.
TTAGCTATAAGCCAGTGAAAGTCCCGTCAAAATCGGTCCAGCCGTTTGGGAGTTTACCTCAATCAAACACACAGCGTAGAAATTTAAAATTGTGTTTTCTTTATAAGCAGCGTATATACTTTCATATTTATTTAGTTAAAAGCTGTTATTTCTCCATAGCAAACAGACACTCCAATTTTATTTATACCCAAGTTTGACACATTGTTAAAATTAAGTCAATTAATCACCACGGTAAGAAAATAACAACATATATAACTCACATAATATGTTTACCGTGTTATATATAATATTTTGTTGTGGATAAGCAGGATAATAATATAGTGTGTGTAGGCTCTTCGATATTTCGCTTTGTGATACAGCAGTAACTATTATCAGTAAAGTTTCTCGATATCAAAAGCAATGCGAACACCCTTGTATGGTGTCAAATTTTATACAAATAATGATGTGACTCATGATCATTCTGGTAGACTATAATGGTGCAATCCAGAATAAACAATACCATACATGAATCTGATTACAAAAAGAAGAAAATTGCTGTTACAGAATTAATACTCAAATAACCACATTGGGATTTGGATTAATTGCAATGTGGCTAATAATTTTGAGTAAATACAAAATTATACATGTTTTGAATCTACAGTGCCACGTAGAGACTTACACACCTTGAAAAAGAATACATCATTATAAATACGTGTTAAAAGACTACCAGAAAATAACTGAATGTTACAAATTATGGCAACAGGCTCGCCTCGCCCCCTATTACACATTAGGGCCAAAAATCTATGGCAAAGTGTGGATCTACTGCAGTGTACCTCTGCCTACCTCTTCAAAAAATATAGGCGTGATGATGTAATTTCCATTATAACATAAAAAAAACACATTAGTGTTGAATTACATTAGCAGTGGTAGCCGAGTGGTCGAACGCAAGCCTTGCAATCGAAGTGTGCAGGTTCAAACCCCGGCTCGCACCTCTGGCATTTATGTGCTAATCTGTTTTTAATTCAAGATTATCACTTGGTATGAAACGTTGAAGGAAAACATAGCGAGGAGACCTGCACGTCTGAGGGAACTTGACTAGTTTTCGATAGATGTGTGAAGTCTGCCAACCCACACTGGGCCAGCGTGGTGGACTATGGCCCCCGAATCCCCGTGGACCGTGCCCAGCAGTGGGCGTTAAAAGGGCTGTAGTAGTAGTAGTGTTGAATTTATCGCAGTAACTCCCGGCGCATTAACTTTTAAAACATTCTCAAAACAAAGTGCATTGAAATGAATTGTAATAATCTCTACATCTCATGTCCTATTCTGTAAACTCAGTCGGCATTGTACAGTGAAGTGTATTGTATGCACTAAGTACGTGCTCGTATCACTCTTCTGAATAACGTAACGGTTTCAGCACAGCTTTTGTTTAGCCTTCAGAACGGTCGCGTATTTACTTACAAGCAAACTGGTACTTTCTTATCTTACGAAGGTATATTTGAAAAGCTACATTCTGACAAAATCGAATCGCAATTGGTTTAGAACGAGTAACGAGTCGTAAGGTATAAAAAATATTAAACTTTTGTTTTTATCAACCGTTTTGACTAAAAAATAATTGTAGAAATGGTATTAATAAGTACAAATACAGCAGTGGTAGCCGAGTGGTCGAACGCACACCTTGCAATCAAAGTGTGCAAGTTCAAACCCCGGCTCGCACCTCTGGGATTTATGTGCGAATCTCATTTCCATCCGAGATTATCACTTGCTATGAAACGGTGAAGGAAAACATCGTGAGGAAACCTGCACGTCTGAGGGAACTTGACTAGTACTCGATAGTTGTGTAAAGTCTGCCAACTTGCACTGGGGCAGCGTGGTGCACTATGGCCTAAATCCCCCTCGCATTGAGGGGAGGCCCGTGCCCAGCAGTGGGACGTTAAAAGGGCTGTAGTATTAGATATTTAAATGTCTCAAACGACGTCCGAGAAAATTTGACCTAAATGGGTGAATGGATGCCATAGCCATCTAATCTTAATATTGGTCTAGACATAGATTATTAGCGTACGTAGATCGCACACCATTAATTGGACGTGTGAAACTGCTGTAAGGAAAAGCTCCTTGTTTGATATTAATTCGTTGCATTGTAGATTTGACGTTTAAATTATAAACAGTATAAAAACCCGTCACTAATTTAATAAAAAATACATCATCACGCCTGTTTTTCCCGTAGGGGTAGGCAGAAGTGCAATGCAGAGGGCCCACACTTTGCCGATGTATTTTGGTCCTAATGTAATAGAGGGCGAGCCTATTGCAATTATACCGGGCACATTCTCCCTCAATACGTGGGAGATTTTGGGCCATAGTTCACCACTGGCCAGTGCGGGTTGGTGAACTTTATTCCTCTCGAAATTATCCTTCAGCTTTACTAGTTTAATCCTCTAGTTTAACCTTCGTGTAGTAAGAAATACAAAATACATCATCACGCCTGTTTTCCCCGAAGGGGTAGGCAGCGGTGCACTGTGGTAAGAAATATCTCTAAATACCTATATTATATTCATCATACAGTTATTTATTAAAATATGTTTGTTACATGGGAAGGTGTTTCATATTAGAAAACCCTATTCCATAATCAAATCAAGCAGTTTATACTACCTATCCTTAAGAATGTAATTGCTTTTAAAGAGAACTTTGCAACGTAGGTATGTATCACAAAAGTCAATTTAATATCACATAACAATAATGATTCTGGTTACTCATAACGATATTTTATTTCATAAAAAGAAAATGCTAATATTCTTTTTGAATTTCAATAATATATGGTTTAGTATGCATTTGAAACTAGTATTTTTACAATTCAAAACGAACAAACAGTTTCACAAAGAAAGTAAGTAACACAGGTACGCGAACTTAACCCATGAAAACTTTTTAAGGGTGCTCTGAAAAGAATTTGAGTTTTCAAAGTGTTCGCTATGAATTTATCTCACATCCGAATATTAAATTTTTGATAAGTTCGCCTTTATTAACTCCGAATAAAAGCTTAAAAGAACTAAGAATATTATTTTTTTTCTTATATTTTTAATATGTGTGCTTTGGATCAAAGATTTTTCAATATTTAAAATAAGGATATAAAACCAATTTATGTCATCAGCATTAATAGCCTGTAATAAATTGCTCCCGCTCAATGAGATATCTACTCGTAAGACTGGACATAATTAGAACTAAAATGTACACATTTCTCAGAAATACAACATTATAGACTAGAAATTGACTAGACTAGAAATTGAATATAAGATCTTAAGTCTCTTGTTTTAATAATTCAGAGCTGAAAGAGAATTTCTGAGAAGGCCTTATTCTCGACAACGTAAATATTCTTAACTTTAATTGATAGCCTCTTATAACGCTGTTTAACATTAAAAAAAACAAAAGTTCCAGACTGGTCTCTTTGTTGGTGAATACCAAGGTTTTTTTTCGTTTCGGTAGCACTAGTTCAAAACAAGCCGCGGGTCGTCGGCGTTCCGCCAAACTTTATTTTTACAACGCTTTTTGAAGATAGTTAGCCTCGAATGAGAGTTTCACGAGTGATTTCCTTGAATTTAAAACTTGAGTTGCTTTGACAGCACATTGGACGCAGTTTCACGGCCTTTTGATCGTACGGAATCCAGCGCGCTCAGAATACGGCCGCGCCCGAGTAAACGCGAAATCACTCGATGCTTTATTGAAAATTTAAATAGCAGTTTGTATAGATTTATACTTATGGGGCAACGGAAAGGTCACTAAACGCCGCCGTAGCGACCCATCAAAACGAGTTACAGGCAAATTCTCGAGTCTCGAATGCGACTTAACTTCGAATTTTATTCCGACTCCGGGCGCTAATGGCGTCCGCCCCGAACAAAAACTCGCTTGATTAAAATCGTTTGTCGTAATAAAAGGAGCACTAAAAAGTTACAACCGTGCGAAACGCGAGACCGGTAGGCCCGTAAAATCGATCACCCGCCGATACTGATCACGGGGACAAAAATTTAACGGCACAGCGCGAGATTACGGGCCGGTGTTTAATTTAGTGCCCGGAATTAGGAGGGAAATATTATATTGTCGGGCTTCTCGCCGGCGCCCGCGTCTCGTGCTAAATGAGCCGTGAACTCTGCCCGAGTACCTATATTTTATTATAGCGCCTCGCCCCCTCGCCTCGCGCGCTACACTCACGTCCTCCGTCCTTCCTCGCACCCGCGCCTACCCTATTTACATTCACGAGTCAGCCAACGGCGCGTGAAATTTTATTTCTTCGACAATCTGAGATGAGATTAGCTGTAAATTGAGTTTATGACGGAATCAAATATGCATGCGTCCCCCGCGCCCGCCCCGCAACTACTCTCACGGTTCATCGCGTTCATAAATTCAGCGTTCGCTCTTTTATTCCCGCGACTTATTCTGTCTCATCTAAATGTACCTACTGATCGGCGCCCGAATGAAATATTATTTCTTACGATTCGCTTTATTCAGATTCACTCAATTTTATTCATATTTTTCGTACTAAAGTATGATTTATTATTCTATAGAGAATATAAGAAAAAGTGCGAATGGAAATAGTCGACAATTAGATATACGTTGGATTAGGTTTACGTTGAATACCTACCTACTTTTAAACTACTTGTTAGTTTAGCTATCCACTGTAGGTATCACAAATAAGTATCTACATAATATTTTGAACTTATCCGTTCACCATAAGCACTGACTCCGTAAATGGACTTGGGTATATCGATCTACACAAGTAATCCTTTGTACTGTGATAATCAGTCCTAGTTCGAATGTAGGTAGGTAAGAAAAAGTTACGACAGTGAAAAATAACAAGTAACGATTGCGTACTTAATACACGTGACCGGGCTAATATTCTTGTTTTTTTTTAGGTTTGTTTTTCGCAAACCGACAATGTTATTAAGGTGTTGTCAAAAACAGCCTACCCTCTATCGGCACGTAGAAGGTAATTGTATCGTGACGGTGCCACTTCGAACCCTCCACTTAAAGGTTCTTTTACGCGCGTAAATCCCTACGCCCACAGTCGCGTCAAAACTCGCGCCACCAAATATATTGCCAATTCCAAAATGGACTTTATTAACTCATACAAGAATCATATTATTCAGCAAAGTATTATCGATGACAGAAGCGTATTTTGATGAGTGGTCGCGTGGCCGTTGCCACAGAATTTCAAACTTCACAAGTATTGACGCAGAGGACATTTGCGAGTATAATATCAAGTTATTTCGCTCGCCCCAAGTGGTTGCAGGACGCAAATCGACGTATTTTGCGTATTCTTTTCTCTCCCCTTTTAAAAGCAGCCCTCCTCGAGTTTCTTTTAATAATTTCAATGGCACATTTATGAATATTCATAGGTTGCAAATAAATCCATTTTAGTGAAATGGGTATTTAGTAGTAATACTTTTAAATAACGGTGTTTTTGTTTACCCTTCTAATGGAAATATAATTCTAGCATCTATCTGATTTTTCTTATACAGAATGTATCAGTAATCCGAAGTAATAATAATACATCATCATCATCACGCCTGTATTCCCCGAAGGGGTAGGCAGAGGTGCACTGCAGTGCGCCCACACTTCGCCGATGTATTTTGGTCCCAATGTAATAGGGGGCGAGCCTATTGCCATTATACCGGGCACACAGGTTTTCTCACGATGTTTTCCGTCACCGTTCCTTAGCAAGTGATAATCTCAGATGAAAATGAGATTCGCACATGGAACCCAGAGGTGCGAGCCGGGGATAGAACCTGCGCACTTTGATTGCAAAGCGTGCGTTCGACCACTCGGCTACCACTAATCGGCCGAAGTAATATTTTATGTAAATAGTTAGTAATAAATTTATAGATGCTTACTAAAGGCAGACTATACCTGACCATCATAGTTTCTGTGTGTAACACCTGTGTACCACCTTTATATATTTGTCGTAAGTTTCATGTAGTATGGTTTACCGATTTGAAAATGTTTTTGTTTTGTTCGCTTAAATACGGGAGTAGCTAAAAAAATTGGTGATAGGAAGTCTGATATACGATAATTTAATTGTACAAATAACTTTCAGTATAACTCGCATGTCCAAACTCTTGCAAATTATAAACCATTTAAGCAAAATATTTACGTGCGTTGACAACCCAATTTGCCCAGAGGCGCATACCTCGCAAAGTTGACCTAGAATCATGAAATTTGGCAACTAACAAGGTCTTTTAACAAAAATAAATGAATAAATCCGAAAACCGTGAATTTATTGTTAGAAAATGATTTTTCGCGATTACAAACTTATTTTGTAGTTACTTTGTATACTAACCATAAAGTTAGGTTTGTCTCTCTATTCAGTTCATCTTTTCGTTTTCTTTCAACATTATGTAGAATTAGAAATGATGTCGATCTCCTATAATTGGGCTCCAGGGCTTATTCCCATAAAGTTTTTCACTCAACTTGTACTTTACTAGCTAATAAAACATCCCCGCAATGAAACCGGGGCGGCAGTAACAGTGAGCGATGAGACAACCGGATACAACCGCGTGTATCCGGATATAACAGGTGATTACTGCGGCCTATTAGCGCGCCGGCTAATGACACCACTGTAGGTACTATCCTGGTTTATAGAGTTAGCATTGACTATATAAACTGATTTGGCTACAACGTAGGTATTGTTATTATTTGTTTCAAAGTCAAAGTCAAATCATTTATTCTGTATAGGCCTATGGGGGCACTTACAAATTGTCAAGTTTAAATATTTTTTTGTTCGTATATACTATACTACCACCAGATCGAAACGCGACCTCAACTCAAGAAACTCAGTGGGCTGCTGTTTAGTACACCTCGTCCTTACTAGTACTTTAATTCGTCTCCATCCAAAGGTTGCTTGGTAGAGATCACTTTTAGTGTTGAGGCCGCCTATTTTTGCACTTAATTATTGTTATTTTTTATCGCATATGAATAGTTTGTATTTCTTTAAGATGTGGAACAATAAAGAGTTATCTATCTTTTCTATTGCGAACTTGTTTCAATCGCTTTCTGTCAAAACCTCAGAAGAAACGAAGCCTTAAGATGAACTGTTCTTGTTTTTTTACGAAATTATGTTTTTTTTTATCGAATATGATATGGAATGGCTGCATCTGTAAGTGCTATGCCACTGTCAAATATTAAATAAAAATGGGTAATTATTGTGGGAATGTTGACGTAGAGCGAGAATATAGATTTTGTAGCCATGGTAAGAAATTGTCTTGAAAAGTTTTATTATGTGGCGCTACTTCTACGGTAATATCTTTATATTCTTTGACCATAATAGCTGAAAAAAATGCTTTTATTAGAGGCAATTTTCAACCACATTGTCCTAACGCCAGACCGAAGCGATTTCTATTGTCACGTTCCTTAATAATTATCCATCGCAAAAGCTTATATCAAACTCATATAATCAGAATAATCCGTCCCCAAATCTGCAACTAACCTCACACAATAAAACCAAAAGTTCATATTAAATTCTTTGACAAAGACGCATAATCTCGACGGAATATATGGAATAAGAATTACTTATTATCGCGCGGAATACGTACGTTTTATGACACTGGAGCCACGCTTCACTTAATACTGTGCGTTATCTTCCTACGTCAAAGAATAATAAAAAGATTCGTCAGAAGATAATAAGCGAGGTCGTCGGAAAGTTTTATTGCCTAAATTATTAATGTTCTGCAATGAAAAAGTTTTGATTTGAATTTACGAGAATCCGATCGTATTTGTTGGTCGGAATAAGTATTTGATTGAGTGTAGGTCCTCCTATTTGATTAACAGATAAAACGATGTTAAAAACTTTGGTTTATATGCTTTTTCGAGTTTTTATCTAGTCGGGTTTACATCATCACGCCTGTATTCCCCGAAGGGGTAGGCAGAGGTGCACTGTAGTGCGCCCACTCTTCGCCGATGCATTTTGGTCCCAATGTAATAGGGGGCGAGCCTATTGCCATTATACCGGGCACATTCCCCCTCAATACGAGGGAGATTTGGGCCATAGTCCACCACGCTGGCCCAGTGCGGGTTGATGAACTTCACACGCCTAGACGTGCAGGTTTCCTCACGATGTTTTCCTTCACCGTTCAGCAAGTGGTAATCATTGTTGAAAATGACATTCGCACATGAGAATTACCTCAGAGGTGCGGGCCCGGGATTTGAACTTGCACCCCTTCTATACTAACAAATAAAATTGAAATGCTTATTTGTAGTGTATATGATAGTTTGTACGCTACTGATAACGAAAAGGCAATTATAATTGTCTGTCACGTGATTGTCGATAATATGTAACGGGTAAACTGACAAACTTGTTTACCGATTCTTACGGGACTTTCACTGGCAGATAGCTGAGGTTACAAGCAGTACCTAACTAGTGCTTTTAAAATCATATTAGCGTTTCTACATTCCAAATGGACGAAGTCACGGGTTCAGCTAGTAGAATATACAAAAATATGACGAAAACAATAACGAAACGACTTCCGATTCATTTAATATCCTGTGAGCGTACTGTAAAAACAGTACAGCAGTTTCCCCACGATTTCACTTGGCCACTTGCAATGCGAATTTTAATTTATCTGACCAAGTTTAACATTCGGCCTGGGCGGGCGCGTGACTTGCTTACTAGTCTCGGCTTTATGAAAATACCCTGAAAAATGTACGCGGTTGTGGTGACATCTTCGTAGCAATAATGAGACTTGTACAAAGAATTGTTTATATTTGAATATTGTCACGCTTCAGACCAATACTTTTTCATTTTGAACTTCGAAGTTCATGGTTCAGAGACGTATGATGTTTTACTTGTTCCTGCAAAATATTAAAATGCCATATACTACCAATAATTGTATAAAGCCCCGGGCAGATTGGGGCATCAAGACGCACGCTGTAAAAGTTTTGCCACTACCAAAACGAGCTCTATGTAAATATACATAAAGAGCAGTGGTAGCCTCGTGGGCAAGGACGCCCGCCTTGAACGTAAAGGGTGCAAGTTCAAATCCGGGGCCCGCACCTCTGAGATAAATTTCATGTGCGAATGTCATTTTCAATAATGATTACCACTTGCTGAACGGTGAAGGAAAACATCGTGAGGAAACCTGCTTGTCTATAGAAGCGCGTGTGAAGTTCACCAACCCGCAGTGGGCCAGCGTGATGGACTATGGCCCAAATCTCCCTCGTATTGAGGAAGAATGTGCCCGGTATAATAACAATAGGCTCGCCCCTTATTACATTGGGACCAAAATACATCGGCGAAGTGTGAGTGCACTACAGTGCACCTCTGCCTACCCCTTCGGGGAATACAGGCGTGATGATGTATATTTATTTATATCAGGCGACTACATATCAAGTGGTGAAAGGCTATTTGACTTAAATGACACTATTGGCCGATATTGACGTATATGCATATTTGGAATCAGCTAATTTTTCTGCGTTCCTGTAAATTATAAAAAAATGAAGACTTAAGTCATCGTCGGTCCTTCCCTAACACAGGTATTATTACATAACAGGGCAGGACCATACTTTGTAATATTTCACATGTCTTACAAATAAAGAATTATGAATTTTTGAAGTCTTTCACCCCTCGATACGTAGTACATAATTTATAAGCTACACATTTATGGAACATATAATAAATACCTTAGGGACTAACATTTAGGTAAATTACATGGATAAAATTATCGTAGCAGTGGTAGCCGAGTGGTCGAACGCACGCTTTGCAATCAAAGTGCGCAGGTTCTATCCCCGGCTCGCACCTCTGGGTTCCATGTGCGAATCTCATTTTCATCTGAGATTATCACTTGCTAAGAAACGGTGACGGAAAACATCGTGAGGAAACCTGTGTGCCCGGTATAATGGCAATAGGCTCGCCCCCTATTACATTGGGACCAAAATACATCGGCGAAGTGTGGGCGCACTGCAGTGCACCTCTGCCTACCCCTTCGGGAAATACAGGCGTGATGATGATGATGATGATGATGTAAAATTATCGTAAGTCAATAGTGGATCATCCACCTTCGCTACTTTCGCAGGTCTTTGGTCAACGATTCTCCTCTTTCTATAGACATACACGTTTATACAGTAGTGGTAATTATGATTAAAAATGAAATTTGTACGTACAATTTGAATATGCATCCCTTGCTTTCAAAACAGGCGTTTTAAGAAAAATTAATGGTAAAAAAACTCTTTTAAAACAATCTTTTATTTAATTGCCCTTAGTTTACGTGTTCTCCTCAGCAAGCCCTTTCGTTGGGTACCCATACTGTTGCAGAAAAAATAACTATTCCGCCATCTTGGATGATCCGCCATATTGGAATTAGAATGACGTCACATAGCTAAGCATGCATTGTCATCCAAAATAAGCGTGTGTACCAAATATCAGCTCAATCGGTTAAAGATAACAGAATTAAAATTCAGTTGCAAGATTCAACCCGGACATACATTGCAAGTTAATATAAAGCTTGTAATAAAAATAGGTTATTAATTATTTTAAAAATCTATACTAACAAATAAAATTGAAATGCTTATTTGTAGTGTATATGATAGTTTGTACGCTACTGATAACGAAAAGGCAATTATAATTGTCTGTCCCGTGATTGTCGATAATATGTAACGGGTAAACTGCCAAACTTGTTTACCGATTCTTATGGGACTTTCACTGGCAGATAGCTGAGGTTACAAGCAGTAACTAGTGCTTTTAAAATCATATTAGCGTTTCTACATTCCAAATGGACGAAGTCACGGGTTCAGCTAGTAGAATATATAAAAATATGACGAAAACAATAACGAAACGACTTCCGATTCATTTAATATCCTGTGAGCGTACTGTAAAAACAGTACAGCAGTTTCCCCACGATTTCACTTGGCCACTTGCAATGCGAATTTTAATTTATCTGACCAAGTTTAACATTCGGCCTGGGCGGGCGCGTGACTTGCTTACTAGTCTCGGCTTTATGAAAATACCCTGAAAAATGTACGCGGTTGTGGTGACATCTTCGTAGCAATAATGAGACTTGTACAAAGAATTGTTTATATTTGAATATTGTCACGCTTCAGACCAATACTTTTTCATTTTGAACTTCGAAGTTCATGGTTCAGAGACGTATGATGTTTTACTTGTTCCTGCAAAATATTAAAATGCCATATACTACCAATAATTGTATAAAGCCCCGGGCAGATTGGGGCATCAAGACGCACGCTGTAAAAGTTTTGCCACTACCAAAACGAGCTCTATGTAAATATACATAAAGAGCAGTGGTAGCCTCGTGGGCAAGGACGCCCGCCTTGAACGTAAAGGGTGCAAGTTCAAATCCGGGGCCCGCACCTCTGAGATAAATTTCATGTGCGAATGTCATTTTCAATAATGATTACCACTTGCTGAACGGTGAAGGAAAACATCGTGAGGAAACCTGCTTGTCTATAGAAGCGCGTGTGAAGTTCACCAACCCGCACTGGGCCAGCGTGGCGGACTATGGTCCAAAATCTTCCTCGTATTGAGGGAGAACGTGCCCGGTATAATGGCAATAGGCTCGCTCCCTATTACATTGGGACCAAAATACATCGGCGAAGTGTGGGCGCACTGCAGTGCACCTCTGCCTACACCTTCGGGGAATACAGGCGTGATGGAATACATAAAGATGGAATCTGTAAAGCTACGCGACCACGCGTCTAAATTGACACACGCTGGCAATCGATGAAGAATAAGCTTTTTCTATATTTGAATACAGTTCTTTTTGTCAAAAAAAGCGCGCACGTATGGCACTCCAGTGCGCCCGGGGCTTCAAACTGTGCATTTTATTTTATAAAATCTTTATACAAATATTTTATTACCGCGCATAATAACGGCATAGTGAAACATAAACCCAATTTGAGATGCACAAGATTCGACTTCGAAACAATATAATCCAATTCAGGCCAGAAACGGGGTTATGCATGATGCAATAAAGCTTCATAATAAAAAGTCTCAAGATGAATTCTAAAACAATTTTTCTAACGTCCGCCATAAAGTGGGCCATAACCGGTGCTCGGGACGGCATTATGCCATCGTCTAGCTAGCCACAAGTCAAACGCAAGCCAGCTACGCGTTATTAATGCCCGGGATTTAGACTCGATAATTGCCTGCGCCGACCACAGTCCAGTGAATGTGGTCATAGTTCGTGACACTTGAACTAAACCGCTTATTATAACGGATAGGCTTACGGGGCATTAGTGGGAACTCGGCGTGTGTGGAACGGTGATAACTGTGAAGTGAATCTTGGTGGCGTGGTAACCTGTTTTTTACTTTATTCTAATTTTAATTTAATGTCAAGTGTGTAAAGTACCTGGAGCCCGATTTTCGTTTGACAGACATCAATCTCTATTAGAGATACCAATGTTCAAAAAAAAGATAAAAAATACGACCAATTTGACGTTATGTTTCGACATATCTCGATTAGAGATTGATGTCTATCAAACAAAAATCGGTCCCCTGGGACCCAATTATCGCAAAATTGACATCATATCTAATTCAACTTAATATATCGAAACCAAAAGTCAAATTGGTCGTTTTATTTTGACATATTATGAAAATATTTCGTTCTGTTTCGACATATGAAAATTACATTCGCACATGAAAATTATCTCAGAGGTGCCGGCGCGGGATTTGAACGTGCACCTCATACGTTCAAAGCGGACTTTTTGCCGATGAGGCTATCTCTACTTCCGACGAGGCTACCACTGCTTATTCATCGATTTAAAATATAAAATTGCTTTTTAAATCATAAAAAAATACTGGTAGTGTGTAGCATTTACTTATTATTTTTTAACAGACTCCAAAAAAATTGTATTTCAGTTATAATAATAATACTACATCATCACGCCTGTATTCCCCGAAGGGGTAGGCAGAGGTGCACTGTAGTGCGCCCACACCTCGCCGATGTATTTTTGGTCCCAATGTAAAAGGGGCGAGCCTATTGCCATTATACCGGGCACATTCTCCCTCAATACGAGGGAGATTTTTGGGCTATAGTCCATCACGCTGGCCCAGTGCGGGTTGGTGAACCTCACATGCCTTTCTATAGACATGCAGGTTTCCTCACGAGGTTTTCCTTCACCGTTTCATAGCAAGGGGTAATCTCGGATGAAAATGAGATTCGCATATAAACCCAGATGTGCGAGCCGGGGTTTGAATTTCAGAATTGTATTTCAGTTATATATATATCAAACTACATATTACTTAAGTAGGTAGTACGTACTTAAGTAGTACGTTAGGTATTATCTGTGACTTTTGACCTTGCCATACTCAGGAAAATCAACTAAAAAATGTCCATTAACCCACAACATTGCCATTACAAAGTCGGGTTTAAGCCGCCTACAGTTCTCTATAGCTGCCCTCAGTACCGACTAGTAGAATATTCAGGTCAACGGCTATTCGTAGCTGGAAGTACATAAAGTCCAATAAGGACAGGTCAGTCGTCAGGGCGCCATGCCAACTAAGCTAATCTTTACAAGAACTGAATTGCCAATTGTAGAAGGGAAAGAAAGTGTGTCTCGCTGCCAAGATGGGGCAGATGTCGGGGTCTTCATTTAAAATTGTTTTAATGAAATCCTCATAAAGTTTTTATACCATTGTGTGGCTAAATGACAGGAGATTGTCGACCATCCACTAAAGTTTATTTGTGGAGGAATGTACAATCGTTAAAGGTTCAACGCCAGTGGTTTGCATTCAGAGGTAATGTCGTAAATAATATTTGTATATATCATCATTATCATCACGCCAGTATTCCCCGAAGGGGTAGGCAGAGGTGCACTGCAGTGCGCCCACTCTTTGCCGATGTATTCTGGTCCCAATGTAATAGGGGGTGAGCCTATTGCCATTATACCGGGCACATTCCCCTCCATACGAGGGAGATTTTTGGGCTATAGTCCACCACACTGGCCCAGTGCGGGTTGCTGAACTTCGCACGCCTTTCTGAAACGTGCAGGTTTCCTCACGATGTTTTACTTCGCCGTTTCATAGCAAGTGGTAATCTCGGATGGAAATGAGATTCGCCATGAAACCCAGAGGTGCGACCCGGGGTTTGAACCTGCACACGTAGCTCTTATATGGATATTAGTTACGAGTCTACAATACGAAGGTTAATTCACAAAGAAGTAATGTTATAATAAACAACGGTTGTACTATGGGTACTACACAATGTACTCCAGGTGATTCCAGTTACACACAGACCGAGGCAAATAGCGACAAGGCTGTTGCAGAAATTTGCTGCTGAGAGGAATGGAACCCGCAACCTCCTGGTGCAGTTAACCGAGTGATCTAAGCTCAAACCACTTGACCAGTGGTGGACAAACTTTCATAATGTGGGGGACCAGAAAGTTTAAGAAATTTCAGAGGAGGGCCAGAATTATAGCAAAAATGCATTTTGTGTTGTACTGTACTAAGTAGAATCTACTTTATACTTATGGACCGTCGTTTTTGTGGTACTGTAAGCCAGGATCGACAGCGGTATCCATTGAAAACACCGAGGTTTGACCCTCGGCGAGTCCCGGGGAAAAGCTAAATTGTCTTGGAACCCGCACGAATTTAATCGGAAAGGTGTAGGAGGAGTTGGACGAAAAATGTATCCACTTCCCTCCATTGCAAAGCGGGAGACAAAAATAACTGTATTGGCTGAATTGCCACAGAAATAAAGAAGGGGGCCATATGCTATTCGCGGGTCATATACTATTCAAGTCGAAGGACCGTTGTTGGCGGGAGGGATTAAATGCTTCCGGGAGCCGGAGCTGGCCCGCGGGCCGTACTTTGCCCATCACTGACCTAGACCAAGCCGTTTGTGACAATGTATCCGTACTGAACGAATACCTAATATGAATATCAATAAATGGACAAACATTAAAAGGACTGGTTTATTAATTTGTACCATTCAATTTAATCCGTTTTAATAAAACTACAACATAATAGCTACACAATATTAGTCAGTGAAACAGATAATAATGTCTAAACCAAATGCGCTATTAGCGGTTGGCTTTATGTGAAAATTTGAGGGTGAACTAATGCACAAATTATCAAAGCGTACACTCGTAGATTTCCAGCCAAATAGGCTATTCAATTATGTCATTTCATCGCATTGTGATAATTTGGAAAGCATTAACGTCCGATCACACCGAGGCGAGGGAATATACAGGGTGCTTCTGTCTGAAATAACACTTTGACGTTTGGATGAGTATCGGGTGTACAACTGAAATTCGAACATTATTTTACAACTTTTTTTCGACGCCCTTTTTAGGGTTCCGTACCCAAAGGGTAAAATGGGAACCCTATTGCTGAGACTTCGCTCTCCGTCCATCCGTCTGTCGCCAGGATGTATCTCATGAACTTTGATAGTTAGAGAGTTGAAATTTTCACAAATGATGTATTTATATTGCCGCTATAACAACAAATACTAAAAAACAGAATAAAATAATTATTTAAGTGGCGCCCATACAAAAAACGTGTTTTTTTTTGCAGTTTTATAGATAATGGTACGGAACCCTTCGTGCGCGAGTCCGACTCGCACTTGGCCAGTTTTTAATAACTTGAAATATATCGCCTACGCACACGCGGGCCCAGTGTGCGGGCGTCAAATTTATTCTTATTCTGGTGGCAAGTTGTAATATGTTTACAATCATATTAAACAGCACATTTGTTCCGTACAACGCTTTGTAATGTCGATCGCTGTCGTCATACGGCAAATATTGATAAGTATGTCTTAATTCACACACACATAAATCGACACGTTGCTTCACTTTCGATGTAACTTGCGCGGCGGCGTGGGGTCCTCCTTTTTATACGTCCATGATTTCAGTTTGATAGTAAGAACTATACATTTAAAATTTGGAATTCCTTTTCTGATTTTAAGGTGAGATATCCAATTGTCGGCCGGAACTTAAATAGAGCGGACCACAATTAAGACGGAACAAATCCCATTTCGTAAACAGCGAAGCAGGTGCCCGTAGCGGGCAATCTCGTTTGTCTTGACTCCGTACTGCGACGACCCACCGAAACACTAATTGGACCATTTACCCTGGTAATCCATGTAGCCAATTTAATATGTGTTGCGTTTGCAAGCCGTGCGGTGGAGACTATTTGGACTGTTTGGACTCTGTGTACCTACTGTAAAGTACGTTTAAACTGCGAGACAACATCATCATGACTGCATTCTTGAAGGTGTAAGCAGAGTTGCTATACAGTGCACTTAAACAACTTGAGTAGTGGCACCTACTCCGAATGAAATAAATTATTAGGTTATTACTACTAGCTTATTAAAGTCAGTTTTTTTGCGGCGTCAGCGAACATCGTGTTAACTGATTCCTTTTTTTTAAACCACCATGTGTTAGAGCGAACGAAACAAAAAAAAATCAAATCGTTTTTGAGTTATAGAAGATAGATACAAACTTACATTTCTTGATACTTTTTAATATTAGTTGATAATAAAGTTACTATTTAATTGAAATAGCTTCGAGTTTCATTTCGGAATAAGGCTATCCATTATTTTTTTCTTGTTTCTTATGAGCGGAGAGACAAGAAATTTGATCATTAAGCTTAATGGTGAGGCCTAGAATGTTCGTCTATGGTCCAATTGGTTAAGAAGTTTCGTACATTCAGAAATTTATATTTTTTATTTCAGAATCAGAATCAGATTTTTTTATTCAAGAAAACCAATGCAGGCACTTATGAATCATCACTAAAAAACTAACTACAGCCGTTTTAACGTCCCACTGCTGGGCACGGGCCTCCCCTCAATGCGAGGGGGATTCAGGCCATAGTCCACCACGCTGGCCCGGTGCGGGTTGGCAGACTTCACACATCGGGAACTAGTCAAGTTCCCTCAAACGTGCAGGTTTCCTCACGATGTTTTCCTTCACCGTTTCATAGCAAGTGGTAATCTCGGATGTAAAGGAGATTCGCACATGAAACCCAGAGGTGCGACCCGGGGTTTGAACCTGCACACTTTGATTTGCAAGGCGTGCGTTCGACCACTCGGCTACCACTGCTTAAAAAACAATAACAATAAGTTAATATCATGGACATATTATAACGGAGATGGCATTTCGAACCCGTGCTGAGGTAATTTTTTCTGGTTTATCTGACTCCGCCATTGATGTTTTCCCATATACTTGCCGTATACTACGGGTACATGAGATAACAGCAATGGATGATATGGATGGAGATAACAACAATATAATTACCGCAGATCCATACGAAGAGTGGAGTCGTTATGGGTACTCTAGAGTCTAGATACTCTATGGTTAATATCCACCGCACGTATCAAACTCATTAGGTAGAGTCCGTAGACAGTGGAGGTATATGGACAGTAATAGAAGCATATGACGTAAATGACCGCAAAAAATTGATTGCCACTGAGCTGTTGCAAAAAGTTTATAGTAACTTTTTTTTGGACACGTGATGGATGGCTTAATGTGAGATGAAGCTGATAGCAATCAAAAATATGTCTTGATACTGGAAAAGTAATTTAGGAAAATACACTTTATTTTACTACATGGTCTGGTGAACTTCATATCACCTACAGTTTAACTTTTGTACACAATTATAATTTTAAATTTTCAGGTAAAAAAAGTAAAACCCAAAAGTATGTACACTTATGAGTTTTACTTTTTTTTAAACTATCCTTGTGTTAGAGCGAACAAAACAAAAATAAACATTAATATTATGTCCACGACTAGCAAATTGAAAAAAAAAAAGTTTTTTGTTGTAAATGAAAAGCTATTATTTTGACATATAAACACTTATTTTTTTATTTGTATAGATCAATCATTCAGCACCTTTTTCAACGAATTCTAATACGACGCTTTGCCTTTTTCATAACATACAAAATTATATTTATGTGGAGTAAAATAACTAAACGTTTAATTGATATGTTGTAACGTAACGATTCACATTTTTATAACTAAACGTTTTATTGTGATGTAACTAAACGCATAATTGATTTGCTCGAATGATTAATAATGTTTCGAACTAAACGTGTAATTGATTTGATATGATGATAAATAAATGGTAAACAAAACGCAATGAATTAAAGAGAGGAAAGAAAGTGGAAAAAGGAGGGAGAATAGAAAAAACTATTACGACGGAAGATGATAAAATGTTAAGTAAATTTAAAACAATTTGTAAAACGTATAAAAGTGTAAAATAAAAGAAGAATATCAACAATTGAATTTTATTTACGACGCCAGCCCACATTTATGTCCATAAAACAAAAGTTTGTACCTTAACAATTAAATGTTAAATCTTTCGAAGGGAACCCGCCTTGTAAATTCGGCAATAACCCACAAATGATTACGGGGTCACATCCGAACGTTTTAGTGAACCTCTGACTTCCTTCGGTCAAGAAAGGGTGAAATTTGATCTTAACGCGATCTTTGATATTGACCTCAAAGTGCTTTTGAACACTCATTACGATTACACAGCAGAAACAAAGGTTAGTAATAAATGCGACGACTGAAGACCTTACTTTTATGTTGGTGTTATAATTACGTTAAGTTTACTTTTGTGCTATTTAGGACGTTGTTTTTCATACAAAACTAACAATACTGCCGATCTAACCTGTTTCTTATGTTATATGACTGAGTTTTGTCGACAAAATTCAATTGTCTTCCCCTGTTCCACAAATTGACGTATTTCAAAAAGAATACAGTCCACAAAATTGACAAAAGTTTGTTATGTATGTAATGGAGGCATTTTCAATCTACAAAAACGATCCCATAGAAAAATTGCATTTTTACCACATTATCAAACTTCGTGCTGCCATATCTCTTATTTGACTTGATGTGGATTGGTTCCTTTTTGTTTAACTACGTCCTAATGCTCACAGCCTATTTGTTCCGTCAACGTTGCATAACTCTTTTAAACATTAACACGATTGGAAGAGGAAATAAAAAGTGCGCCTAATTCTCGTGTACATCAACAAGGGGGTGCCTCGAGGCGTCGACGTGCCGGAAGTAGGCTGTTACCGCCACTTCCGGAAGCGCCGCCGGCGCCACCTGCCTCAAACTTGTCGAGTTAATGCGCCAGTTTGTCGGAAATAAAAGATTTGTACATTGTTTGAAAATATATGAGCTTATTTTGTTTCGAATAGTTTTGTTTTTTTAAAGTGTTTTGTTTTTTTTTGAAATGTTTTAGTATTTGCAATTTTTTTTCGTGCCGTTTGTAAAGTTTTCAACCTAAGCATATTTTATTCAAGTTATGCTCATTTGTAGATGTTTTTGTCAGTTCAAGATGTTTTTTTTTTTGTTTTTGGTATAAAAAATACTTTCCGATGCCACCGTTAATGGATTATCTTTGCGTCGTGTAATATCCAATTACGTTTAAACAACCCAGACACGTACAAATTCTCATTATGCCTTACACACAATCTCGGAAACGATAATGTAAACATCATTCGATTCTCATTAAACATGGAATCGAATATTCGTGTCATCGGAATCGATTCGCGAATGGAATACGTACAAAGCGCACGTATCGAGGGACTAATGAATAGTCGCCATTTTGAATTCGCTATCAATAATAGATTTCAATCATGGGTCAGGAGCCAATTGGATTTCGCGAGTCGCGAACCTATGGAGCCCTATTTTTCATGAATTGTAATAATTCGCAAAATCAAATTATACTAATGAATAGTGGCAGCAGTGAAAACTACTAACATTTAAAATATCGAGGGATGTAAGCCTATTGGACTTTAGCGACATTTTTGAACATTACAGGAGAGCATACTCATTCGACGCAGAAAATATCGGTGGTTTTAAATATATATATAAGTCAATATCGCCTCAAAGTGTCGCTTAAGCCAAATAGCCTTTCACCCCTCGAATTACTATCTAAGTACATTTATTGTAACACGCTTTTACATAACCATTTTAATTAGTTATCCAGGTCATCTAAAATTAAAAAAAAAACTTGAGAGGTGACAAGGGACACCCGGATGGAACGAAGTTCCTTTTGAAATAAAAAAAGCAAAAAATTTGTACATATACACACACACACATCGAAATCGGAATCGGAATGTAAATGGAAATCGAAATCGTTACATAAATGTATACAATAAAAATCACACACACATATGTAAAAGTGTCGTACAATAATAATCACACACACATATGTAAAAGTGTCGTACAATAAAAATCACTCACACAGACATATGTTAAAGTGTCGTTACAGTCTTAATTTTTTCCGTCTAGCCCTCTTTCGCAACGCGCGATAGGGAACTACGTTCCAAAAATAATTTTTAATGTCCTTTCCTTTAGCTAACAGGAACGTGCGGCGACGGATTTCCATTTGTTTTGATAAGTTTAGACATCAGTGCTTATTCCTTAAATTTATGTTGAATAAGTTATTTGACCTAGGCCTTCGATGTTCTAATACAGTACTAACGTATTTTTATTTATTTATATCACGTCTCACGCTACTCAAATAAAAAAGCATTCAACAAAATGAATAAGTAAATTTGCCCGCATCCCGATCATTTCACGTGTCGAAATAATAAATGATTCGAGTTTTACATCGTGCATTTTGTACGCGCACGAGCGAAATCCCCCGAGTATCGATGATTTGACATCGAGTGATCATTTATATCGATACCATAACGATAATCGATTACAGCATTCGTTGCCTACGGCGAACGTGGTATTCGAATATATTGTAAAGTCAATTAACATGTTCTATTAGCAATTTAAAAATGGAATTGGGAGCGTTATTGTAACAATCTTTTGTTTTTTTAAAGTAATTTTTTATAAAGCGCCGCGCCGGGCTTCCCCAGATATTAATAAAAAGTTTTTCTTAGTAGCTGGTTATTATTATTATTAACAGTATCATTATAATATTTTCTATCATCAATAAAGTACTAAGAGGGAGCTTTCCTAACAATTGATAGTTTCACATCAACGTCACGACGTCTACGTACGTTTGATTGCCTATGCCAAGACACAATGAGACACGACAGACAAGACAAGACAGACACGACAAGACAGACAATGAGACCAGTTTTGGTTCTATTTTTAAAGGTCTTTTTGACATGTTTAAGTTTCTATATTTTCTTATAAAAATGGAATTATGTATGAAACTTTACCTATGAATAAGATCATACGTCTTTCAGGGTATACATGATGAAGGTATCTATCTGCGTGGCAGCGGTTCGTATTTGCTAGGCCCCTCTACACATTCTGGCGTCCAGAGCCGCCCGTAATCCTTTTTGCCAATAGATACCAAAATTCATGATTATCTATATATTTATATAAAAATTAATGCCACTTTTCGTTGTAAACTAACTCCTCCTAAACGGCTGGACCGATTTGAATGATTTTTTGTATGCGTTTGGGTGCACCATGGATGGTTTAGATTCACAATTGGAATCACAATAGGTGGCGCTGCTTTCGTATGTCACTCATTCTAAGGCGGTACGAAGTTCGCCCGGTCACCTAGTTGATTTATAGAAAAAGTTTATTCTTCAACGAAATGACATTAACAGCGCGAGCGTATATTGACGCGAGGTGGTGTGGCTTTTACCATAGCAGTTCTTTATGTTCATTAAGGTAGAGTTCGTATTGGCATTTGCAAAAAAAAATAGAGGCTTTAAAATCCGAAATATAGGGTGTTGAAACTTGTTTTGTCTTAGAAGGCACAAAGACTACCAACATAAATCTCTCTACAAAAAAAACAATAGAAAAGTGGATCCGCCGCGGATCCGAGATGACAGACAGGCGGCAACAAAAGTTTTACTGTTTTATTGGAAAAGTGCTCGAACGTTTTTCACTGTAACACCGTTTTGTGAGCGGCGAAACTTGTGTGAACATTCGTCAAGGTATTTATGTTATATGCATAATAGATTGAAAGGCTTTAGGAGTGTAGAAATGTAGCCATACAATATTGAATACGCAACTAGGGTTCTTAAGTGACGTAATAAGTAACCTCTTTGCTGATATTTATTTAACTAATCATAAGGTTTATAATTCTTTGAATGCCACTTTTTCCCATTTATTAGCCTGTGTCAATAAATACTATTTCATATTTATTTTTAGCTTTCGAGTCTTAGATAAAACCTTTGATATATGTACCAATCCTTAAAATATATTTTTTCTAGCTTATTTAAAGCAAATATGTAAAATCAGAACCTATGTCACATCTTACAAGAGTCATTTTAAGTCATATCATACTGATATTTTCTCATTTATAAATACATACAAACATACATCATCACGCCTATATTCCCCGAAGGGGTAGGCAGAGGCGCACAACAGTACACCCACACTTCGCCGATGTATTTTGGTCCCAATGTAATAGGGGGCGAGCCTATTGCCATTTTATTGCGCACATTCCCGCATAATACGAGGGAGATTTAGACCGTAGATTTAGACCACGCTGCTGGCCCAGTGCGGGTTGGTGAACTTCACGTGCACACTTCTATAGACGTGCAGGTTTCCTCATGATGTTTTCCTTCACCGTTCAGCAAGTGGTAATTATTATTGAAAATGAAATTCGCAGGTAGAAATCATCTCAGAGGTGCGGACCTGGCATTTGAACTTGCACCCCTTACG
Source organism: Ptilodon capucinus (assembly GCA_914767695.1). Lineage (NCBI taxonomy): Eukaryota > Metazoa > Arthropoda > Insecta > Lepidoptera > Notodontidae > Ptilodon > Ptilodon capucinus. Next base: position 11,254,754 of record OU611812.1, read on the forward strand.
TTGAAGGATCATTGTACCGACGAGGCTACCACTGCCTGTTCAAATTTATCTCCTCATTTATTTGTATAGTTTTATTTATTTAACAAATTATATCAACAAAAGCTTCCAGTTACATACCGGATGCCGTCAAGAGCGCAACAAACAAAGCCGCCCGATTGTGAATGTTCACGAACCGGCAAGCGGCTTATTTTGCTCGCTTTTAGCTTATTTCAGCATGAACTTGACGTTTAACTTGCCCTCAGAATAAACAAGCGAGCTATTAAACAAGCTTTAATTAGGTGGCTGCGTATTTTGCCAGCTTGCATATTGCAAAGGAGTTGCTTTGTTGATGAGAATACGATACTACTACTACTACAGCCCTTTTAACGTCCCACTGCTGGGCACGGGCCTCCCCACAATGCGAGGGGAATTCAGGCTATAGTCCACCACGCTGGCCCAGTGCGGGTTGGCAGACTTCACACATCTATCGGAAACTAGTCTAGTTCCCTCAGACGTGCAGGATTCCTCACGATGTTTTCCTTCACCGTTTCATAGCAAGTGATAATCTCGGATGAAAATGAGATTCGCACATAAATCCCAGAGGTGCGAGCCGGGGTTTGAACCTGTACACTTTGATTTGCAAGGCGTGCGTTCGACCACTCGGTTACCACTGCTAATATAATACGATAATACGATACAATATCATAATTTTAATAAGTATTTTGTGTCAATCATCAAACATGATGAAGTACTATTTTGAGGGTTAGTATAAGGCTAATAATAATACTTTATCAAGCCTTTGTTCCCAGAAATGATAGGCAGAGGTGCACTGTAGTGTATCCACTCATTCCCAGCCACAACGTAATACCGGGCACATTCTTCTCAATGCGAGGGAAGAGTTTTGGAACATAGTCCACTATGCTGGTAATCTGGGGGTTACTAAACTTCTCACGTCATTTCATAGGATGTGCAAGTTTCCTCGCGTTGTTTGCTTTCGACGTACAGTAAGTATTAATGATGATTGTACACGACATTCGCACAATAAATAACTATTTAAGCTTACAAAGCGCTCTACCAATTAGTGACTTACACATCTAACAAAACCTACAACTTAAATCAAAAAAAAAAGAAAAAACACGCATTTATCCTGGGGACTTTTACGGTACAAAAATAAAATACGAAGCTGAAATATAATCTTGCAAATTACTCGGCCGACCACTGACAATTTCGACCGACGCCGCGAGTTGATCATAACCTATACTGTATCTCATAAAGTTGAACTCCTGCCCTAAAACACTTTTAGGTAGGGTTCCGTGGAAACGTAAACAATTTTATGTTTTTTTTTTGTTAATATGTATGGTGTTCAACTAATAATAATATTGCAATACAAATTGTACATAACTAACTATATATTTGTAAATTAATTGCGTGTTTTATTAGATTTTTAAATTTTTCTATTTCACATATTCGTTTATAATAATCTAGAGAACCTATATTTGAAGGCCCGCGGACACTGATGCGCCAAAAATCGTGCGTCAAAATTTGCCAAAACCAAAATGAACTCTGTGTCAAGTTAGATAGAAGTCAAGTGTCCAAATTCACTCGCTCTGTCTATGACATTTCGTAAAAGAATGAACTTTTCCTTTGAGCCAATACGGTTCGTTTTGGTAATGGCAAAAGATTCGACGTGCGCGTCTTGCCGCCCCAATGTGCGGCTAAGGCCGTTTGTCCACCGCCGCCGTCACCGTCATCGAGAACAAGATGACGACGCTGAAGTAGCGATACATGGACTACTATAGCCGCGTGTCCACCGCACGTCCGTCACCCGAGCACTGTCATCCCGGCCGCCGAAGGTTCGAGTAGATCGGCGTGACCACTAGAAGGGCACGATTTTATGACGGGCAGATGTGCCGGCAATACAAAACACATTTGTTCTTGTCCACACACTACCGTTGCACCGCGCCGTTCGCGAGGTTTTTGTTTTATCTGACTGAGCCACCGATATACCCTGCTGTTTACTTCGCAAACGACGGACCCAATACGTAACATAAGAAAATATTACCTATACATGATTACCCGCGGCGATGCTCACTTTACTACCATTGATTTCCGATAGGAAATACCTACGAACTATGCTACACTGTGGTATCATTTTTATGAAACTAGGTAAGTATATTGGTTTTTACCTGAGAGCCTTTGGTATTCATATTTGTTTTTCATGGGTAATGAGATGGGGAATTTATAGTATGTAAATACATCATCACAACTGTATGCCCAGAAGTAATAGGCAGAGGTGCACTGCAATGCACCCACACTTCGCCTATGTATTTTAATTTCAACATAATCGGGGGCTTATTGCAATTATACCAGGCGAATTCCAGAGGGCATAATTCCCTTGTATAGAGGGCTATAGGGGAAGATTTGGGGCATACGACACCACGGCCACTGGCCCAGTGCGGGTTGGTAAACTTCATACGCCTTTTTATAGACGTGCAGGTTTCCTCACGATGTTTGCCTTGATCGTTCAGCAAGTAAAATTACATTTGCACATGAAATCCGAAATTCGCAGAGGTGTGGGCCCGGGATTCAAACTTGCACACCTTGCGTTCAAGGCGGACATTCTACCAACTAGGCTACCACTGCTTCATTATATAGCAATCTAAATATAAAGTTATTTATTAACTGCAGCACTCAACACCGTTATTTTCATTAAAAACATCCAGAAGCATAAAAATCTGGTATAAAAGTGGCCACAAATTTTATACGTACATCAATGCGGACGTTTTTTCCGAAGGTAGTAAAGTAAAAGTAGTAATAAAATCTGTGTAAGATCTTTAAAGAGATTAAGTTAAAAATAAGTCTATTTATGGTCGCCATTTTGGCCATTTCAAAAGTAGACGCCTAACCTAACCTAACCTAGCCACGTCATTGATGTCAATTTTGTTTTAAACAAGGCACTACTAAACGATATATAACAGCACTAGAAATAATGCCATCTTGCTCTTACGTTACACATGTAAGAGAGACGGCAATACAATGTCAACAGAATCATCACCATTGTAGTATTTTTCCCGCCAATTTCGAACAATACCTCTGGTCTGGGTATAACTGGGATCGCCCCCAGTCCATGGCATGGTACTCATGGTACACATATTACATAGTTTGGGATCATACAAAGAGTACTTGTTGAGAAAAAAGTAAAAAAAAAAGAAAAAAAAGTAACCGGTTTTCATATAATTACGCTAAACATTTAGATGCAGTACCTATAGTGATTCGGCCCGCGTTTTGATATATTATAGTAAGTTGATCTCAAATCCTTCATACATTGATACGTTACTTCACTTGCGACGTGAGAGGCGCATTATTCTCCTTTTTTTATACGTCTACTATTCATCATGGCCATTATTTCCAACTTAGAAAACCAACTACAGAAATTTAGACATGCAAAACACGAGAACCGGCTCACGGACAGTGAAATTTTATTCAAAAACTTTCATATGTAAAACTTTGCGCGTATAAAAAACCGCTCGCCCGCAAGGGAGGCTACTAAATTAGCTATATTCAACGGGAAGAGATGTTTCAATTCGTACGCAACGTAGTTTGGCAGTAAAAAATAGTCGAGGGATAAAGCTGACCGGATGAGCGTCGGGAAGGGTTGATTTTTTTGCGTTAAAGCTCTGCGCAAACAGGCGCGTCGAACCGCGTGCGATAAAATTTTGTGTCAATCCCAAAATTAACTCTATTAACTCATAGAAAAATATCATATTTTAACAGAATATCAGCGATTACGCGACTGAATTTATTTGTGTGTTTTATGCCTTAGACATGGACATACCACCACCTCTTAAAGTACTGTTGTTACAACAGTAGCTGTATTTTTTTTAATAAAATCCACAGCCTTTCAACAAGTATTATAATAAAAGATATAGATTAAAAGATTTAACAATAATAGAAAATTAAAATAAAAGATTTACGATATATGGCTAAGATCTTATAAACTTGTCGAGGTAATGATATGAAATTCCTAGTTGAGTGTTAAAGTAAAGCAATGTGTGTGCGTGTGTGTGTATGTGTTTGCGTGTGCGTGTGCGTGTGTGTGTGTGTGTTTGTGCGTGTGTATGCGTATTTTTACAGACTCTGTGCTGAGTTAACTGTCAAAAACTGAAAGTAATATTCAATCATTGCTGAAAGACAGGTGGTAGTAAGGGGGCAGTATTTATATATACCCAGAGTACATTTTCGAATAAAGTGTAAAGTGAATTCGCTCGCCGCAGTGTGTCCAGGACGTTATAAATTGAGATTCATTATGGAAGTTGGTATATTGTGTTCAACCCTTTTATAGGTGCTATTGTGAGGCTGGGATTTTTGGTAACAGGGATATTTTAGGCCCCCGAGCTACTTTACTAGTTACGTTCCAAAATCCAAGTATACTAAGAATTTTAAGAATTTTCTAAGTGCCTCGGATACAAACACGAAATGACAATCTTTTATCCAATAGTAGCATTCAAAATAATCTATACTACTTACTACAATACTACATACTACAAATAAATAAAATTGGAGTGTCTGTTTGTAATATCAAAATAACACTTTTTTACCAAAATCGTATGAAAGTATATACGATACCTATAACGAAAACGCAATTTTAAAATTTTTTGTCTGTCTGTCTGTCTGTTTGTTTGAGGTAAACTTCTAAACGGCTGAACTGATTTCAATGGGACTTTCACTGACAGATAGCTGACGTTCCAAGGCGTAACTTAGGCTACTTTAATTTTAGAAAAAGCATTAGGGTTCCGCGGGAAAAACATAATACCCATATTTCCGGGTAATCTCCCTAAAGTCCACGCGGGCGAAGTCGCGGGCACAGCTAGTTTGAAATAAAAAAAGAAACACTAAATAATACACACTCAGGCGTCGTATTTTTTGCTGATAACAATATATACCGTTTTGGCTCATATAAAAAGGTAAGGCCTCCCGCACCTCCCTAAGTTTAGCTGGGCATTTACTCGTTAATCGTTAATTAACGAAGTAAACATTTTGATTAACGGATTAACTTTTAACTTAACTTTTAAAAATGTTAACAGACACGTTAACTTCCGTTAATATGCAGAAGTCCGTTAATCGTTATTCCAATGCCTAATAGTTACCGCACCGCGGCGCGGCGCGAAAAACGGGTTCAAACAATGATATTCTAGTAAACAGATTTGTTATGAGCGCGCACTAGTAAAGACAAGAATACATCCTAATTAACACGGATATTTTAAAAAGCTGTCTCTTTTTTTCTCGTTGGTTTTATCAAGCCATCTCTTTTGCACATTTCTACGTGTTGTGAAATGTAAAATTAATGAAAAGTGTGTATGTGTGCTGCCGCTGTTACGCGGAATACTTTTTTCGATTGTTTTGTGCGTGTATAACATATCTGTTTAATAGAATATCATTGATCGCAAATATATAAAGATGCAATTTTACACATATTAGCGGATTAACGATTAACGTTAACTTGCGTTAATTCTTTCGAAATGTTACGCTTTAACGTTTAACGAAGCTAACTTTTTTTTGTAGCGGATTACCGATTAACGAAGTTAACTATTTAATTAACGGTGCCCAGCTATGAGAAAAAGTTCATTCTACAACGAAATGACACTGAATTATGACGCGTGAGGCGTGGCTTTTACGACAGAAATTTAATCTCTAAGCATATTGACACAGGGTTCGTTTTGGTATTGGCAAACGTTTTGACGCGCGAGCGTTGACGCCCCAGTATGCCCGGTGCTTAATTCTTAAACGAAGTGACTTTGACAGCGCGAGCGAATTTTCACGCGGTTATGCGTAGTTTTTACTATAGAAATTCAAACTCTATGTATATTGACACAGAGTAAGTTTTGGTATTCGATTTGACGCTCGTTCTTTGACGCCCCAACGTGCTTAAAGATTACGTAGGTATTTTCTATTCCGAAATAAGCCAGCATTTAGGAATAAATTACCTACCTCTTGAACCCGAAAGTTTCTAAGGTTTGATTGATTAAATGTCTAACAACTTCTGGAATGAAAAATATTTTCGAATAGGAATAATAAATTATTGTGCGAACTTGAACACAGGTATAACTTGAGCTTATAATCATTTCATTATTTATGTAGGCATTTATATTTTAAGTAGTAGTAGTCTAGTAGAAAGAATATCCGCCTTGCACGTACAAGGTGCAAGTTCAAATTTTCAATTTGTTCAAATCTAATTTTCATTATGATAACCACTGGCTGAACAGTGAACAAAAACATTGTGATGAAACCTGCACGTCTTAGAAATGTGAAGTTCACCAATTCGCACTGGGCCAGTATGGTGGACTATGGTTCAAATCTCCCTCGTATTGAGAGGGGATGTGCCCGGTATACTGGCAATATGCACGCCCCCTATTACATTGGGACTTAAATACACCGGCTAAGTGTGGGTTCACTGTAGTGCACCCCTGCCTAGCCCTTCGAGGAATACAGGCGTGTATAATAAACCTACACAAACTTTCTATAACACGGGGGATATTTTTAAAGTATGTAAACATGTTTGCATCGCGTTTGTCCGCAGTCGAAGCGAAACCTCTTCAATATTCAGAGTACGCACTTCGGAGGGAGGTAAAAATAGTATGAGGAAACTTTTTGGGAGTTAAAAACGCGGTCAGGTATGTCTTTCCTAAGGAAACGGTTTTTGTGTTGTTAATAATATTTGTGTTCATTATTTAAATTTCGTCTCAAGTTTCAAAATCTAAAAACAGAGACCTTATGTAACACAGTTTTTAGAATCGCACTCGATTATTTTTTTTTTATATCGTCTGGCAGTATCCCAAACTATGCAAAGCTTGTACTATGGGTAGCGTACAATGGACTGGGGGCAATCTCAGTTAGTCAACAAATCTATAAATATTAAAATTAAAGTGTCTGTTTGTGATATCAAAATAACACATTTTTACTAAATGCATATGAAAGTATATACGACAACTTTAACGAAAATGGATTTATATTTTTTTTCTAAGTCTCTATGTTTGTTTCGGGTAAACTTCCAAACGGCTGAACCATTTTACACCGGACTATCACTGGCAGATAGCTGATATTCCAAGGCGTAGCTTAAGTTAATTTTATTTCAAAAAAAGCAAGGTTTCGCACGTAAAACATAAAACCCGTATTTTGTAGGTAGTCTCCCTAAAGTCCACGCGGGCGAAGTCGCGGGCACAGCTAGTATAATATATGTTTAGTTTACCTAAAGATGATAAGAAGCTGGATCGATGGACCACTATCTCGCCATGCAAATAGCCACCCACGATAGAGTGTAGGCATTGTGTTTATGGTAATACGGCAAGGAGGGCTCTCTGAGATTTGCTTCACTGGATAACATTGTTTGCAAAATTGTGGGTTTATTTGGAAGGAAACTGTTACTTTTTCTACGACATCTAGATTTCAATTCCATATTCCACCCACACACATCAAAGTGTCTAAGTAAAATGGCGTAACTATCTTCGCTTACAAAAAATGCGTTTTAATTCCGTTCTAAATGATAAAATTTCCGTAAATTTGGTGCTAATCGTTTTTTTTTTTTAGATAATAATCTTAGGATATTGGTACAGTGTGTATCTTTTTAAAGTAAACCCTAAGTAATGTTTTCTTTCAGTGTGAATGTGTCTACTTTCTACAGGGTATTTCAGAAGTCCGAAATAATACTTTAGCGTTAGCATCAATATCGGGTATAAATAATACATTTAAATGGTATACATTTTTTATACCTTGAACGTAAGGGGTGCAAGTTCAAACCCCACCTCTGAGATAATTCTCATGTGCGTATGTCATTTCCAACAATGATTACCACTTGCTGAACGGTGAAGGAAAACATTGTGGGGAAACCTGCACGTCTATAGAAAGGCGTGTAAAGTTCACCAAACCGCACTGGGCCAGCGTGGTGGACTATGGCCCAAAATTTCCCTCGTATTGAGGTATAATGGCAATAGGCTCGCCCCCTATTACATTGGGACCAAAAATACATCGGCAAAGTGTGGGTGCACCTCTGCCTACCCCTTCGGGGAATACAGGCGTGATGATGTATTATTATTATTTATTATTTTATTTTTTATCGAAGTTTGACCATGTTTTTCCAACTTTTTTTTCATCGTCAATTTCTATAACTCGTAATATCTCCAGTCCTATGTAAAATTTGTATGTTCTATTTTGTGAATATTGGTAGTCGCCCCTCATGTGTAGTTTACACAGCTGAAAAGGATTATGGATGGACCCAAAGACCAGAATACGATGCAACAAATATTAAAAGGTATCATAACTCAGAAAGTATGATAGTTAGGTATAAACTGTCTTCACAAAGCATCTACATTTGAGCTACCGTATATGTAGCCAAAATATACCGGGCTTCTGATACACCCTGTATGACAAAGAAATAATATTTGTAAAATCTATTGTAAGGTGCTGATAGTACAAGCATTGCATTGGTTTGAGATTATACGATGAGTATGTGAAATATTTGATTGAAAATTCTACTTACCCACGACGTGTATGTACGCAGATCGCACTTGTGTGTGAAACGAGGGCGCGTCCGCCGACACCTCGCATCTGTACCGACCAGCCAATGCCCGCGTCGCGTCTCGCAATACCACCTGCTGGGACGTAGACCTTGACACCTGGACAAAAAACAAGTATGCATAAAACTAAACAGCTGCTTAATTATCTCTTTTTTTTGGAGTGCAGTGGTAAAAGCAGAGGTAGCCTCATGGGCAAGAACGCCCGCCTTGAACGTAAGGGGTGCAAGTTCTAATCTCGGGATAATTTTAATGTAGTAATGTCATTTTCAATAATGATTACCACATGCTGAACGGTGAAGGAAAACATCGTAAGGAAACATGCATGTTTATAGAAAGGGGTGTGAAGTTCACCAACCCGCACTGGACCAGGGTGGTAGACTATGGCCCAAATCTCCCTCGTATTGAGGAGGAATGTGCCCGGTATAATGGCAATATGCTCACCCCTTATTACATTGAGACCAAAATACATTTCCGAAGTGTGGGCGCACTGCAGTGCACCTCTGCCTAGCCCTTCATGAATACCTGCGTGATGATGATGATGTATTCTTTTTTTTTCGAAATGAATGATATGATGAAATTGTATGACATATATTGAAATTAAACTATTTTACGGATTTTATCGCGTTTATTTACTATTTTATTTTCCCGACGTTTCGGCTGCTTTACAGTAGCCATGGTCACGGGTGGACTGAGGTGTTAGACGTAAAATAGTTTAATTTCAATGTATAGTATTCGCGTAAATATAAGAAAACAATATTGTATGACATATGATGAGGAATACCTTCATCTGTACTTAGCGGGTATTTCAGCGTCAAGTAATTATTAGCATGAACAAATGGGTGACAAAATTTATAAAGATGGCGGATTTAATCTTATTAAAAGAAATTGTGACTACAGTCGTTTGATTTGACAGATAGTTACGACAACAACAACATGAACCATCATAAAACTATGATTGCTACAAACTCGCTGAGAATACTATTATTAACTAAAAGTTGGTTTTAGGCCCTCAGAATGTAACTTAGCTTGGATTCAAGAAAAAAAAACTTTTATTTTAAAAACTATTTGCTTTATAAGTGCGTTGAATAACTACGTGATTTCATAACATACAGCTGTTTTTATTTTACAAAAGTTAATGCATATTAAATATTATCTATTAGTTTAAAAATGATTCCAAATGGACCATACTAGTTTGGAGGTAAAGGGAGGATCCTCCGACCAGACGGGTGTTGTGTCTGGTGGGCTACTGCCCGACGGTTGTTGTCGGGTTTTTGTATATATGTGCAATCGCTCGGATCGCTTTAATATCGCGATGCAGGATTTTAGTTCGTATGTGGCGAGATAGATGTCGCTACACTAGTACAAATAAATTCCCTCCAAAATTTACTTAAAGCCTTTTAGATTATATTTACACTCATAATTTATATGAAAACTTTACAAAGCGTTTGATAAATAAAAGAAGTGTTTTGTGATTGGTAAATTGATACGAACGTGAAGGAGGAAGATAAACCAAAATCAGTACCTACATTAAAGGTAATACGAAGACTATTGCTTGAGTTTAAAAGCGAGCGGACGGCAAATACAAGTCCACGGCTCGTCTTCAAAGCGTCGCGACGCTTCAGTGCGTAATTAAAACACTTTTTTTTGCCCTATTTCAATGTCCAGCAATATCCTGTGTCCCACTTCTCCTTATTGATCGAACATTGGAAAATAAAATGGCCACCCGCACCCACCCTTGTTTACACTGACCGCTGTCTATGTTCATTTTAATTTCTCACGACTTTCCTTCCTTGATGTCGACGAGAGGGAGTAAACTTCCCTAGCTACCCTTTAACCACAGCACACACAAGCGCGTCAAAACCCGCACAACAATTAGTTGTCATACAAAAAGAAACTGTATTGCCTCGGAGAAGAAAGACATTTTGCACCGAAATGCGGAATTCGATGACACGGGCGAATTTAGTCGCGTGGCCATTTAGCGTCTGCCACATTAATTCCGTCTTTATGTATATTAATACAAAGTACATTTTCATAATAATGTAGTAGGTATATTCGCTCGTGCTCGTGCTCGTGTATGCTCAGGGCGTTATTCATATATTGTAAAATTGTAGTAGGTCAGAGTCTTTATTAGAACCCATAGAACACGTAGGTACTGATTAATAATAATCCTGGTTTTTATTAATATAACAGAGTAAAACTTTTTCTTAAACTGTCAAGGAAAACTAAACTTTAACACATTGATAGTAAATGCCAATTTGGTAAAAGAAAGTAGATCACAGTGAAAGTGGATATACACTTCATACAGGCATTTTGCTGTGAAGAGGAATTACAAACACATAACAAAACGGGAAAGATAACCCATACCTAGGCAAAGTATATATTTCATTTAAATAGAATTATATTAACATAACTACATATAGGAGGTAAAAGCGATATACCTTTTCTATGAAAGAAACTGAAATTGAACATTCTATGCATGAATTTTTAGATCTGGCAAGAGCTCCCCTGAGAGTTATATGCCACTTAGATAGCTTATTTATCTCTTCATTCATCGCAGCAAAGACTTTTCCGAAACAGTGCCGACCCCTGTACCTATTGTCAATATTCGAACTAAGCTCGACACTTCATTTTTATAGCGCTATAAAATTTTACTACCCTAGTTCCGAACACTGATTTTTATTGGCAAATATTCTTATTGGGATAATTGAATGTTGCCATTGAAATAATAGGTTTAGCGGTGGGGAATAAAATGGTATGAACTTTTTACCCAGTCTCTTGAAATCGCAATGAACAAACGAATGATAACCCAAGTTATAAATTAAATTGAACTGCTGAAGCAGCGAAATAGCTCTCTACGAGTGACCTCAAGTGGGTGACCCACAGGCATACCTATTCGAATTGCGTAGGGTAATGAGGAACATGGAGGAGATACACATCCAAGTAACCCTATTTCACTTCTTAAACCTGTGGTGCCTTCAAGTGCTGAATGTACTCAGCTATTACTATCTTAAAGTTTCTCATTTAAGTGTTTACAAGATCGCTGGTTGGCAAGCTACGTTGTAGGAAATATTGCAATAACTTTGGAACTATTGACCGGGTTCTTGGTGCACGAGAAGAATTAGGTCACATGATGTAACTTCCTTGAAAAACCTGCGCTTAAGTCTAACGTTATCTTGTCCAAGAAAATAAGTGAAATTTCTTCTTTGTGTAGAGCACTATAGCTATACTCATAACTATAGAACCCTCTAGGGTTGTGAGTGTAGTATTCGGTCTAGGTGAAACTATGAGGCTTGCTGTATACGGCTTGATCCATTCACGGTTATACCTTTACGAATAAATAAGATACTGTTATCAGAATGCAGTGGTAGCAGTGGTAGCCGAGTGGTCGAACGCACGCCTTGCAATCAAAGTGTGCAGGTTCAAACCCCGGCTCGCACCTCTGGGATTTATGTGCGAATCTCATTTTCATCCGAGATTATCACTTGCTATGAAACGGTGAAAGAAAACATCGTGAGGAAACCTGTACGTCTGAGGGAACTTGAGTAGTTTTCGATAGATGTGTGAAGTCTGCCAACCCGCACCGGGCCAGCGTGGTGGACTATGGCCCGAATCCCCCTCGCATTGAGGGGAGGCTCGTGCCCAGCAGTGGGACGTTAAAAGGGCTGTAGTAGCATCAGAATGCATTGCCCTGTTTTAACTTGGAAGAATACAGCTTGGAATAATTGTGTTGTTTTTAAGTGTATCTAGTATTTTATATCAATGGCTTTCCTAAAAATTTAAATGAAGCCAAAAAACCTACCAGTGTCTGTGCTCAAAATAAACAATTTTGAGCACAGACACTGGCGGAAGCCATCGCGTGGTGATAGAGGTGATTTGGCAAGCCAGTCGGCCCCATAGCGTGGCCATTCAAATACCCTCTTATGGTCCAAAAATTTCGCACACTAAGTCCTCGAATGCGACGGAAGCAATGAAAAATAGGTAAATGTTATGTTTGTATCCATTTTTTCAAATAAAAACTTTTAATAAAATATAAAGGGTTAGATTTTAAAAATAAATGTTAAAACCCTAAACCCTATTCATAACCCTACCCTTAAGCTATAATCATTCAATAACGTTGGATGCCCACAAAATTTTGAAAACAAATATATAAATATATAAAAACATATATAAATATATAAAACAAATATATAAATAAATATATGATTGAAAACAAAATATATTTTCAGATTTCTCTAAATCACTTCTCAACTCTAAAACCCTAAGGATACTCATCTCAAAACAATAACTATTACGGTATAGGCATTTCCACAGAAACAGAGTCAGTAACAGCTAATGAGGCCATTGAGTAGCGCTAATTGGTTCGCATTGCCCGCCATTCCGGGCATTGGTTTAATAGACCCCGAAACGTCGGGCCGTACGCTTAGCCAACCTCGACCTAGTGCAGTTATTTGTTTGAGAATGAACCAGGTTTCTTTGGTAAATTTACTCAGCTAGAAAATAGTTACAAACTATAGTTTAAAATATCTTTGAAACATGTGTATGGGTAAACTATGGACTTCAGTTTACGATCTGGTAGCTATTTGTCTTTGGGCAAGCTTGCATATGTCCTAGAAATTCTAGTATAGCGATGAGACTTTATTAATATGTGTAAAAAGTTGTGACGAAGTAAATCTGTAGTTTTTAATATTATATTTGTTAAGGTTCAGAACTGTGTGACATGTGTTAGTTATAATTTTTGCGATAGATGTCGCTAGCTCAAATATGTACGCGGTGTCGTAATGTTCTTGCGTTTTTTATTAATATGTTTGCTGCCCACAATAAATCCTCTTGGTCCTGCACTGGGTGTTTTCATTGATTACATCATAAATACCTGGAGCGATTATGGGACCTCTTTGGAAGCACGGCAAGCTTGTTTTAATATTATTATCTAATTTAGTCGCATTTCATCTCATGCGGCGTTTACGATTCAAGACTTCCTGTTATAGTGAAAGTTGTAGTATTTTTTTGAGATGACATTATTATCAATATTAAGTTCTAAACCGATGGCGATAATTTTAATGTTCATGAACTTCATGAATATAAAAGATACAATTTCGTTACAAAAAGCGATAAATACAGACACAATCGCAAAAACAATATCAACATTATTAAGCCAATCACAAAACCCAATTCGAACATAACCATCGATAATCGAACGATCCCAATTGTAAACTCAAATATAATAGGGACGTGCGTAATCGATTGTAAATCGTTCTCAATCCGAATTGAATCGATTACAGTAACACCTTCATCGCTGTTCGATGTTATTGCGTGTTTATTAGATTTGGGGAGAATTTTGGGTCGAAAAAGGTAGTAAACGTAATGCGTAGGGTTTTAATGTGCACCCCTTGTTACTGTTATCTTTACACAGCGTATAACGTTGTCGTTACACTAAAACGTTGTATGACATGGCTGAGGTGTGGGCCGAGAGATTAAGCGATTCCTTGTATGTTCATTGCAACACACATAAATAGCAGAATTATCATTATAATATATGTACTAGATGTGTCTGGCATCCGTTTCAATGTTTTTATTTGTATAGATAAATATATTTTTTGGGTAACAAAACCTCTTGGGCGACTTCAGAAGTTCCTACCAAAGTCTTATTACACTACAATCTGATCAAAACCACAAAGGAACAAGGAACCAAAAAGAATTAAACATTTTTTTATCTCCGCTTCTTTCGTTTCGTTTATAGACATATGCTGCTGTAATGCATATGCCTAATACCAACTTATCCTAGACTAATTGTTTTAAAACATCAATTTGCGTTTCAAAGGGTGATACAGATTTTATTTTGTATATGTATAGTTTGATATTTCATTAAGTGATATCTATGCATTTTTCTTGTAAATTGGTCGAAATGAGTCCGAGAAACTTCTCTAAAATATTTTTTGGGAATAAAAGGGGTCAGAAATGATTCAGAATTGGGACCAGTAGCGGGAGAGAGGAGATGCCTTTTCGCAGTAGTGGACCATGAAACAGCTAACTAATCACAGTTGCCAAAACTAACTACCGTTATTCATTACATAACGTGCCCCATATATTTGCACATCCACTTATATAATCAGTACGCGAACGGTAAAGGGATACTTCCGAATACAAATATTTGGGCAGGTCCCGAAACCCCCGGATTATCAGACACTCCCTAAAGTTAATTGTGCGTTTTCCAAGTTTTATCGATTTAAAACTTGCTCGGTGACTTGCTGTTACGGCCGTTCGAATAAGGATGTGTAGTTGAATGATTAAATGGAAGATTTAGATGACTTATGTTTAAAATATTGTCAGATATTAAGCTCGTTATCAACTAAGTTACGGCTATAGTGAAAAACTGTCGAAAACTGGAAGTAATATTTTAAATATTGCAGTAGTTGTAGCATGAGCGTCAAGACTAGACTTATGACACATAATACGTTCATTATATCTCTTTCTCTAGTATGAAATAAGACAGAGAGCGACCGAGCCAATCCGTGACAGAGGTTTTTTTTTAATGGACTACCCTGTTGGCCGTGAGGTGGCCTTTACAGCTTTACCGGAGCAGGACAGCGGTCTTGTTAGGACATGCATGCTAAGACCACTGCAAGACAGGTGGTAACGGGGCAAGCCATTAGTTGACCACTAGTCGTAATAAATCCCAAAAAGTAATTGTAATAACCAACATGCTTACTTTTCCGTAATGAGTGTAAACATTGTTGTATAACAATCTACGCGATAAAGGCGTGCAACGAAACAGTTTTGTATAAGTTTAGCTAATAAGTCGATGAAGTTTCCAACTATCGGGGAACTTTGCGAATTTAATATTGAAAGCCGCTGGCCCGAAAAACGGGCAGTTTAATGGCAACCCCGATAAGTAGAGTAAAATATTTGAGCTGTAAGCAGCAAGTACTCGATGATCTAACTAGTGATAGGATTATTAAAACCCATTATTACCAAGTATTTGTATTCCAAAAAGGTTTTAACTTAAAGTCAATTCTTAATTTAAATTTACTAGTTGAGAATTTAACATTTTAATTTTAAGAACTTATTTGAATCTTCTCGATCAATGTTTTTGTTTACTATCCATTTAAAAAAAGAATCATAGGTAGTAATTATTTTTAAGTGGCGAGGTCGATTAGCTTATTATGCCAGTTATAGTCACGTGTATATAAAATTTACGGATGAGGTAGCATAACAGTTTGGGGCATCGCCTTTAAGTTTAATATGACTATATACGTTTAGCATTGAATTCCCACCCCGGCCACAAAACCTTTAGCTTAGTTGGAAAAGGAATTATAGTAATGTTACTTTTTTACACTGCAATGGAAATTTAAAAAAAACAGTTGTTTATTTACTCAAACATGAATTGTTCAGTTCAGTTCAGTTCCGTTCTAATAATGGACTCATTTATGCCACTTAGTCTTATGGAGAATCTGACATACATAAACGTCAAAGTCACATACACATCCATCTATTCGACGTCTGAAACTATTAAATAAGTTTGAAAAGGTTTTACTGTACGAATATTATCGTAGACAAGTATAATAAATAACAGAATCATTTATCCATGTTGTGCATATCAAAACCGTGTTCAATAGTACAACGTGCTGCGTGATTTTTTTACAACACTAGATATTTTTGTAAATCGTTTTTATTGGTGCGCCGTCAGCCGTATGAAAAAATTAAACGTGGCCAGTAAATTTTATAGCATTCATACTCTGATGCGTTTATTTGTTTTAGATTTTACTGCTCTATTTGAATTTGAAGTCCGATGATTTTTATTTGATTTATTTGTTGCCAAGTTTTTATAGAGGCTATTGTTTGCATCAACTTTTTTTTGTATAGATATAAAATACTATTGATTTTTTTTATATGCTATTCATGTGAAATTGTTAACATGTCAAAAATCTTAGTATGATAAATTAAATAAATGTCGCCAACACATACTCATCTTATGAATCGGAATAAGATTTTTTTTTATTCATATACAGGTACTTATGAATAGTCAATTTTTTTAAATACTTAATATTAATAGTATTTTCTTCTTACTCCTCCTACACCTCTTTCAATTAAATTCGTGCGGGTTCCAAGACAATTTAGCTTTTCTCCGGGACTCGCCGAGGGTCAAACCTCGGTGTCTTCAATAGACACCGCTGTCGATCCTGGTTTACAGGAGTAACAGTGATGGGAATGTGTCGCGGGCGAAGTCCCAAAAAAAAAGTATCTCTGTAATATGATCCCAAACTAAGCAAAGCTTGTACTGCGGGTACCGTACAATGGACTAAGGACAACCTCAGTGACATCCAGACCAGGTCAAATTTCGAAAAGGTCATTCCCGAGATTTGGCACTAGCGGGAATTAAAACCGTAACCTTTTGGTTCAGTAGCCGAACACCAAAACCACTAAACCAAGCCATTGATATTAAGAAAACCTTAATTTTAAACCCTTAAGTATACTCATTGTGAATCACATTATATATTTTTCCTCAATGCGGTATTAAAATCAGATAAAATCGAACGTATCAGATTAAATTCAATGATTACATTACCATTAATTGTTATGTACCGTGTCTTTATTTGTAATGCGCTGTTCATGCCACAATGGACGCAGCTTCACTCGTTAAGATCGTGAATAGATATTACAAAGCGATATAAACCTAAATACCTATTGCAGTAAGGGCTGTTTAACAAAACAAATGAAATAATCTTGAGTAATATTTTTGATACGTTATTTGATGAAATTTCTTTGTGCACTTAAAAGCTATTGCTTTAATGATGTAAAACTATTGAGGGGTTTTTGTTTTGATATTATTTAATACTCGTATTTTGTGACAGATTTGGTAGTAAACTGTCTATAAATTTATCAAATTTAAAAAGCAACATTGTAAAAGCGTGGCAAAGGGGGCAGTAATGTCTTATATTATATCGTTTTTTTTAAATAAAAATCAGAAGCAGGTATGTAATAAAATATTCTCTTCTATTTAATATAATCATCAAAAGTTACTCAATATATTTATCATCTGAGTCATCCGCCATCTTTTTCACTTTCATCATCGGTTTTATTTAATTTTATATAACTAGTAAATGTTATTGTTTACCTGCCACTGGCAAAATACCTGTAAAGGGCGGGTATTACCATACTCAACTAAATTATATTTCATTTCATTAAAGATGAAGTAGAAGTAGTAGTAGAAGTAGCTAATAAAAATTAATGGTAAAAAAACTTTTTTAATACAAGCTTTTATTTAATTGCCCTTAGTTTTCGTGTTCTCCTCAGCAAGCCCTTTTATTTGATACCTATAATGTGTTAGTGCACAAAAAATAACTATTCCGCCATCTTGGATGATCCGCCATATTGGAATTAGAATGACGTCACATAGCTAAGCATGCATTGTCATTCAAAATAAGCGTGTATACCAAATTTCAGCTCAATCAGTTAAAGATAATAATAATATAGCCTTTTATTCAGATCTACTTAGTAATCATGCTATTTACATTTAGGTACTGCGACTTAGTCTATTATTTGGATTTTGCTTGTTTTTTGCAGATCTGTTTGCCAGTCGGCAAAGGCCTCCTCCAACCTTTTCCATTCATGTGTCTCTTGGGCCACTCTATTCCACGTCACTCCTGCCACTTGTCTGATGTCGTCGTCCCACCAGTTAACTGATTTAAAATTCAGTTGCAAGATTTCAAGACATACATTGCAAGTTAACATATAGCTTGTAAAAAAATATAACAAGTAAAATACACGCAGCGTCATCAGTTACTTATTTATATGAAACGCCAAGGTTTTTAGTGGAGCTCGTAAAGCGAATCTTCTTAACAATGGTCCACAATAAAAACATGAAAAGTGCGTTAACGACCTATAAAACCTGTTTACTGGGCGCCGTTAAACAAAATCGAAGTAGGAATGGGTCAGCCTGTTTTGGTTTATTGGTATCGTTTTCGATTACCGGCAACGTAAACAACGGTGGAATAACAAATGGGATTATTGATTGCATAGTCCCAATCCAAATCCAACTCTACCTACTCATTAAAGAAGCACATTTTGCAATAACATATCATCGATAACGTGACTAAATTTGACAGATGGTCGCGTTACCACACAAATTTATTCTTTATGTATATTAGCACAGAGTACATTGTCAATAAAGTCAAGTTAAAAACGCTATCGCTTTAAGATTTTTACAGAGTCAAATCAATAATTAGGCATCATTGCAAAATTAATTTTATCATATAATAGTATTGTGTATAATATCAAAAGCAGCGGTGGTCACAAACTTGCTTTACAGTCAAATTGGGATTTGATTCCCGGATTCAAACCGGGATTTTATGAGCGAATTCCATTATCAGACGTCACTTGTTAAAATGGTGAAGAAAAACATCGCGAGGGAATCTACACGTCTAAACCTAACTAGTACTTGGTAGACGATTAAAAGCTGCCAACCTTCACTGGGTTAGTGAAATAGGACGTTAAATGGGTTACCTCATTATTATTATTAGCTATTAACTTGAAACTTATTTACTGTGATAATTAATTTGTCAGTTGCCATTGCGTAGAATATAAAATAAGGATAGAACTTTTACCCCTAAATATTGAAACCGTAAAACATATTCTTATCCGGAATTTTATTTCTAAGTGCTACAAAGTTTCCGCGTTAAATATTTTATAAGCATCCGTGATCATATTTCGATACGTAAAAATTACACCGCCCGAAGCATCTAAAGTTCGAAGACTAAAACTTACAACTTAGCTAACATGGAATGGGGAGGCATAATCATTTTTCAAATTGTGCTATTCCGCTGAGCACCCACTTTGCGAGTTATTTTAATGAATAAGGCCGCGGTTACGTTGTGGTGGAACGTATAGCATAATGCTTTGCGCTAACTACTGTGGCGACCGAAATAACTTAACTTTTTTCGAAAATATACCTACTTCTACTTAATATAGATAAAGCTTGAATTTTGTGGTAAAAGCCACGCTACCACGCGTCATAAAACACTTGCGTTAGTGATTATATTTTGTTGAAAATGTGTTCTACTACAGTTCGTTTGGTTATTAGCAAAAAAAATAGTTTCCAGCACTTTTTACGCGCCTGTAGGTGCAAGACTTAACTTGGTCTCAAATGTGATTTTTCAAGACTTAAGACTTACTTAAGATATAGAAATATATCGTTATCTAACTAGAAAAACTGATCAGTACATGAACATAATATATTTGATTTGATCTCCCTCTCTAACGTCTTATTCTCATGATTTTACCGTATTCAGTTTTTTCACCAACTAATCTGCGTAGCCTATATCCGTAGCGCTACGTTATTTACACGTCGTAGCACTCTACGGCGTAGCTGACTACGCCGTAGTAAAATCCCGATCGAACTACTTCGAAGAATTTTTATAGTCACTGAAAAACTTTGAACAGCGCGCTTGCTCCCGGAGATTTATGTGAAAAGAAATAGATTTATTTTCAGCATGGTTGAACTATGGCTTGTTTTCGTTGTCAAGCGCGATAAACCGGGAAATACTGCATTATAGGTACTGCACTATTATTAAGTTAACACACAGAATATCATTGTTAATGATTTTGAAAACGTTTATACTGTAAAAACATACATTATAAATAAAACTAGAGAAATCGATGAATAATATCATCATAAATACAGATTATTTCTACGTACAAGAGAAGTAAGTAATCAAAACTAATTAAATTCTTCAGCATTTTGGGTAAAGGTCGGGTTACATCATTAAGAAAATGTTCCAGCTATGTGCGCTGAAAAAATATTCGGTAATAAAGAAACCTTATCTGATCGAAAAATATTGATATAAAATTTTCTTCCTTAATTAATAAAACATTAGGTGTCAATGACCCCGAACATGTTGTATTGTATACAAAATACAACTAAGCTTTGTTTGATAGCCATAAATGTAATGCTACCTTGCTTACACATTACTATCACGATAAGGAAAACAATATACTTTAAGAAAATTAATAGGAGTTACGATATATTATAGAATAGATCTACAAACCAATCACATTAAATCTCAATAATAAAAGATACATCATAGCTTTCCTTGAATTAACGTTTTAGTTGAGTATTTAGACTAAGGGTTTATTCACACGGCAACGTTGGCTGCCCGATAACTACTAGTATAACGAGAACAGATATGTAATGATAGAATATTATGTATCGGAGCGTTCAACAACTCGTGAGAATGCTTCCATACAAAATTATCTGTCACTGCAAAAACACAAACTATCAACCGGTAAAACCCTTGATTATCAAGCAGTTGGCTTTACCATGTATGTAACTCTTACTACTAGAAGCAGTTGGAGCAAAGGTCATTCACCTATATATTCATCTTAAAATGTAATATCAATGCAAAAACTAACTGTATTAACTCATACATGAAGCACATTTTTCAAAGATCTGTCATTGATGACGCGGCCTAGCCTACTCCCGCCGTTCCGTGGCTTTTGCCAGAGAAATTTAAACTATATGCATATTCACATAACGTACATTTTCTAGTGAAGTTCCAGTGTGTTTATGATGTAAAACTCATACTCACATCGACATCAATCCCGGGTTGTGCGAAGATCCTTGTGAAAGGATACTCCTTAGGCAGGTAACTGAAGAACTCCTGCCTGCCCCTATACCACTTGACACTGTACAAAGTCTCATTCCCTTCCAGTGTCCAATTACACCCGAGCTGCACTGTATCACTGAGTTTTACGGCTGAAGGTGCTATTAACTGCACATCCCGGAGTGCTATGGTATCTGAAACAAATGAAAAATAAATAAGAATCATAGAGTATAATAATATATACAAAAGCAGTGGTAGCCTCGTGGGCAAGAACGCCCGCCTTGAACGTAAGGGGTGCAAGTTCAAATCCCGGGCCCGCACCTCTGAGGTAATTTTCATGTGCGAATGTCATTTTCAACAATGATTACCACTTGCTGAACGGTGAAGGAAAACATCGTGAGGAAACCTGCACATCTAGGCGTGTGAAGTTCATCAACCCGCACTGGGCCAGCGTGGTGGACTATGGCCCAAATCTCCCTCGTATTGAGGGGGAATGTGCCCGGTATAATGGCAATAGGCTCGCCCCCTATTACATTGGGACCAAAATACAAGCGGCGAAATAAAATACGGCGAAGAGTGGGCGCACTACAGTGCACCTCTGCCTACCCCTTCGGGGAATACAGGCGTGATGATGATGTATTTTAAATGAAATTGAAGTTTCTATTTGTAATGTCAATATAACAGTTTCTTACTCAGTGCATGTTGAGGGGTGAAAGGCTATTTGGCTTAAGCGACATTAATTTAAATTTACAGAAGAGAATAGGTACACATTCGTCGCAGAATAATTAACTGATTCCAAATATGTATATAAGTCAATATTGCCCAAAAGTGTCGCTTAAGGCTAGGCGCGCACTTTGCAGCCAGAATATTTGCGCAGCCAGTTATAGTAGCCAATCCACGACTATTCAAGATCCTCTTTATCGAGTCTTTTCTTTTAAGTTTGAACCCAAAATACGTCTATAGCAGCCAATCCACGACTATTCAAGATCCTCTTTATCGAGTCTTTTCTTTTAAGTTTGAACCCAAAATACGTCTATAGCAGCCAATCCACGACTATTCAAGATCCTCTTTATCGAGTCTTTTCTTTTAAGTTTGAACCCAAAATACGTCTATAGCAGCCAATCCACGACTATTCAAGATCCTCTTTATCGAAAGTTTTTTTTTTTAAGTTTGCACCTAAAATACGTCTGGCTGCTACAACTAGTGCGTGGAGACTGACGGCAGCCACATACATTCACCTACACACGCTATGGCTGCGCGCAGCCAGCTGGCTGCCGTGAAAACAACAGCTGCCGCGACCGAGATATCGTGGCTGCCTAGTGCGCGGGCTCCCATACAACGTCATATGTTCGCGGCAGCCATGCCGCAATCTGGCTGCGCAGCCATGGCTGCCTAGGTCAAACAGCCTAAATATAATATAATTTCACCTCACGATATAATAATTAAATATCGTCATGCATAAATATAATGGTGGTATAATAAAAATAAAGACCCGTTTGTTTGTTTTAAAAACTACAGTTATTATATCAACTTGTAGTTCTATTAGAAATGTGTACTCCAATCAGTATAAGTTTGATAACAGCGGATAACTGAACAACTGATACTGGTAAATCGATTAAGCAGAGTAGTACACAGAAACATTTCGTTCCATTTTCTTTTTCCCTTGCCACCGTACGGTGTATTTATAAATTGAGTGGTCCGAGTTACAGCGGATAGAACGTTGTACAATATTTAAGATCACAGGACTAGGCCCTCAAGTACCCTTAAACTATATAAGTATACTAGCTGTGCCCGCGACTTCGCCCGCGTGGACTTCAGGGAGATTACACGGAAATAAGGATATTATGTATTTCCCGCGGAACCCTAATGTTTTTTTCTAAAATTAAAGTAGCCTAAGTTACGCCTTGGAATATTAGCTATATTCCAGTGAAAGTCCCGTCGAAATCTGTTCAGCCGTTTGGAAGTTTACCTCAAACAAACAGACAGACAGACAAAAATTTTTAAAATTGTATTTTCGTTACAGGTATCGAGAATACTTTCATATGCAATTCGTAAAAAGGTGCTATTTTGATATTACAAACAGACACTTCAATTTTATTTATTTGCATGTATATGTATAGATAGATTATTTTTTAGATTCGATTGTTCTGCGGAGGATTGCTCATAGTTAGGGCCCATGACTTATGACTCTCGACTGACAGGGAGTTCGGTCATGTTGGTTTCCTCTTTATCGATCAAATTTATTTGATTTATTATAATTTGGGGTTCTAAACAATTCCGAGGGTGAGTCCCTTTCTCTACTATTTTGTATTATATAAGTATTTGATATGACTCAATTATTTATGGAATAAAAACAACATCTTTTATCAAAGGCAGTTAAAATATGACTAGTCTAATGTCTACATTGGTCACAATGTAGCTATCTGTATCTATACTTCTACACTATAATAATAATTAATAATAATAATATAATATGAGTAATGGAGTTTGGTGTGGATAAATGTGCGGTCATGCATGCAAAGCAGGGGAGGATGGTGGAGTCTGAAGGCATCCAACTTTCAGATTCCATCCAACTGAGATCACTCGCCGCAACCGAGACCTACAAATACTTGGGTATGTCACAGGGGTTAGGCATTAGTGAGACTGACATGAAACAGCTGTTGCGGGATCGCTTCTTGGGGCGCCTGAAAAAAGTACTGAAAAGTCTTTTATCAGGCGGAAACAAGGTGCGAGCCTACAACGGCTGGGTCATGCCAGTCTTGATGTACTCCTTTGGCATACTCAAGTGGACTCAGACCGAATTGGACGCCCTGGATAGAACAGTCCGTACTACGCTCACTGCATACCGCATGCATCACCCACGTTCATCGGTAATGAGACTATATATCCCTCGGAAATGTGGAGGTCGTGGCTTTTTAAACGTCAAGACTTTGCATAACCGAGAGATATGTAGTCTCAGAGAATATTTTCTCCGTGCCGATGGGGAAATGCATGTGGATGTAGTGGCAGTAGATAATGGACTCACCCCTCTATCGTTGGCAAAAGAGAACTGGCGCAAACCTGTGGTACTGACAACGGATGATCGTAGGGTGGTATGGCAGGGTAAGGAGCTACACGGAAGGTACTATCGGGCCCTTCATGGGCCCGATGTAGATCTTGCGGCCTCCGTGGCCTGGCTACGATTCGGCGACCTCTTTGGGGAAACCGAAGGTTTTGTCTGTGCAATTATGGACGAAGTTGTGATGACGAACAACTACCGGAGATATATTCTTAGGGATGGCACCATTGACATATGTCGGGCATGTCATCGCCCTGGTGAATCCCTGAGGCATATCATCTCCGGTTGTTCGCGTCTCGCAAATGGTCAATATTTACACAGACACAACCAAGTAGCCAGGATTGTCCACCAGCAACTTGCCCTTAAATATCGCCTTGTGACATCCGAGGTACCGTACTACAGGTATGAGCCACAACCAGTTCTCGAAGAGGGTCATATCACATTGTATTGGGACCGGTCTATCATCACAGACAGGACTATTGTAGCCAATAAGCCTGATATTGTGCTGATAGATCGCCAAGAGCGCCGTGCAATGATTATCGATATCACTGTCCCCCATGACGAGAATCTCGTGAAAGCAGAGAAAGATAAAGAAAGCAAGTATCTTGATCTGGCTCACGAGGTTGTCGACATGTGGGACATTGATGCGGCAATCATTGTACCGATAGTCGTTTCCGCCCATGGCTTATTAGCCAAGAGCCTCGACAAACACCTAAAGAGGCTCGCGTTAGGCAGCTGGATCAAGGGACAGATTCAGAAGGCGGTACTTCTGGAGACGGCGCGCATTGTGAGGAAGTTCCTCTCTCTGGAGCCCTAACCACTGGTAACTAGGACCCTGTTCCAGATGCCGGTGGGGAACTGTTTTTTATATTTTTAAATGTATTTTTTATATTTATATTTAAAAATGTAGTAAATAAGAAAAATGAGAAATAAAGAATATAATATTATAAAGAGGAAAGATTTGTATTTTTGTATGTAACGAATTAACTTAAAATCTACTGGACCGATTTCGAAAATTCTTTTACCGTTAGAAAGCTACATTACCACTGAGTAACACACATAACATATAACCCATGCAAAGCCGGGACGGACCGCTAGTCATTGATAAAATATCTTTCTTCATGCCTTAAAAAATGAAGATACTACGCAACGGTAGTGCTAAGGTACTTGGGGCCCAGTTAGACTATTACAGTGGTTTACCTATTTAAGGTGCGTCTCCTTCTATCAACAATTAAAAACACCCTGAAGGATAACACGTGCGATATGATAATTCTGAGGTCACTAATTAAGCCACTACATCTCTTGCGTAGTTCAAAAGACAATTGTAACCCTAAATAAAATAAACAATATGAAGGCGTTTTATATAATCTCGTTTAAAGTATATGTTCTTATCGCTCTCACTGCCCACGAACCTATAACCGCTGGGACGCTTTGACCGCAAACAATTACATTACATCAAGCGACGCGTGCGACCCTAATGCAATTAGGAAGACAGACACACGACCGATTTATTTATAATTATGTACGTCGAGCCCCAGGTGCGGCGCGACCTAAGGACAATATCAAGTGGATATGACACACTGAATAAGTTATGAATTGACGCCGGTAATGTATTGCGGTGGTTCCTGGTATCAATCAAGATTGTAGTAGATGGTGTAACATATTATAAATAAATAAATATATAAATAAATACATCATCACGCCTGTATTCCCCGAAAGGGTAGGCAGAGGTACACTGTAGTGCGCCCACACTTCGCCGATGTATTTTGGTCCCAATGTAATAGGGGGCGAGCCTATTGCCATTATACCGGGCACATTCCCTCTCAATACGCGGGAGATTTGGGCCATAGTCCACCACGCTGGCCCAGTGCGGGTTGGTGAACTTCACACGCCTTTCTATAGACGTGCAGGTTTCCTCACGATGTTTTCCTTCACCGTTCAGCAAGTGGTAATCATTGTTGAAAATGACATTCGCACATGAAAATTATCTCAGAGGTGCGGGGCTGGGATTTGAACTTGCACCCCTCACGTTCAAGGCGGGCGCTCTTGCCCGCGAGGCTACCACTGCTTTTTTTTTAATGCTGTTTTAATTTTGTTAAACTGTGTTAATTTTTGCTTAAAAATACTGCCACATAAAAAATCAAGCATCTTCTTGATGACATTAAGTTTGATACAGAAGTAAACGTTCCAGCTAACATCTAACGCCAACATCTAACTTACGTTGTCCAAATCCCCACACAAACGAAACATGAAAACAAACATCAAAAACCCCCACAAACGTCTATTATATAATAACACTCGTACGCACCTTAATCCGAAATCACTTTGTAAAGGAAACACATTTGGCCCCGTATTCGTACAACAAATTGCAAGAGGTCCAACCGGTAATATTGTTCAGATCAGGAGCCCTCCATTACCTAAATAGGCTGCCCGGCCCCGATACGAGGCCAATTATGTTTTATATAAATCTCTTCAACGTACACAATTGAATTATTCGGATGGAAGTTTTCGAATTTACTATTTTCGTGTACATTAAATTGTATTATCGACATGAATTGACATCGATATTCGGCTGAGTTTAGTTTTTTTAGCTTATTTTTTAGTCTCAATATTATACAAATTTTTATCCATCTACGAACTGATGGTACCGGAAATTATCGATAGGTACCTAAATGTATCAAATTTTATTAATTTTACCAAAATTGACTTATATACATATTTGAAATCAGCATTTTTTTCAAAAAAAGCAGTGGTAGCCGAGTGGTCGAACGCACGCTTTGCAATCAAAGTGCGCAGGTTCTATCCCCGGCTCGCACCTCTGGGTTCCATGTGCGAATCTCATTTTCATCTGAGATTATCACTTGCTAAGAAACGGTGACGGAAAACATCGTGAGGAAACCTGTGTGCCCGGTATAATGGCAATAGGCTCGCCCCCTATTACATTGGGACCAAAATACATCGGCGAAGTGTGGGCGCACTGCAGTGCACCTCTGCCTACTCCTTCGGGGAATACAGGCGTGATGATGTATGTATGTATGATTTTTTTCTGCGTTGAATGAGTATGCTGTCCGTTAAGTTAAAAAAATAACGCTTAAGTTACCCTTTCACGCCTCGACATTTATATCGCGTAAGTCTCAATGAATTACGCGGAATATCCATTTGACCACATTGCGCGGCGCGTGGTCAGGATTGTTTTAACGGAAACCGAACTGCACCGCGTTCACATGAAAAACATTTTTGTTCATTACGTTTTATTTTATCAACGGAATGTTACATTTTCAGGTTAAACGGTAAATATTAATATTCAGATTTATGGGCTGCAAATACTGGTGGGTACGAATTCAAGACTTTATCAAGATTTTTTATGAAAATGTACTTTAACTATACGCATAAAGATTGATTTTCTATTATAAGAACCACGCGACTATATATTCCCTCTCGTCATCGATGGCATTACATTGATTAATATACCTTTTCTAGAGTTAATACAGTACATTTTTATATTGGCAAAAATTGGTCGCCCGCGCTCTGACAAGACGAAAGAGTATTACATTGTGACCATAAACACTAAATAATAAACATTTTTATCACGTTTCAATACGACAAAAATACCGACGCGATAGTGATTATTTTCGGCAAACATAATAAGTATTGACTTAATACAATTTGTCGGAGTATCATAACTTAAGTATAGCGTTACGACACCACGAGGTATCACATTAAATGGGGTCACTGCCGAGTTAATTGAACCCTGGGGAGAACTTGGAGGAAACTAGGAACTCATGTATCATATTGCATTTACTGTTTTTGTTAGAATATATACTGTTGGGGGTAGAAGGCGACGCGGCGACGCAAACAACGTCACCAACGATCATCCGACAGATGGCTATAAATAGGCTCGCGCCGGGTGGTGATTCACTTTTCGCTTGGACATTGCTCGGGACGGACGTGCGATCTGTAGGCTAATTCTCGTATTTACAAATAGTCCAAGCGTCGCCGCAGTTCCGATCAAGCTCTATCGAAGATCTATCCAAAATTGGTATTCTCGTAATATCAAAACAATGTCTTTTGCACTAAATATCGTGATTTTCGTCGAAAAAAATAAATAAATGACACTTAAAAACATTAAAATAAATATAAAACATAAATTGAAATTCAAAAAGCACTATTTGTCATGATTAAGCAGAAAGATGCTAAATGGATGCTAAATTGATTCTCGTATAATGTATAAATTAGATTCAAGCGTAAGCGGTGGAAGCCTAGTTGGTACAACGCCTTGTACGTATAGTTGTAAGTTCAAACCCCGGGCCCGCACTTATTTAATTTTATTTCTTTATTGTGTATTTTTTTTATAATTTTCCTTAAAAAAAAATTATTTTTATTTTTCTTTTTTATCACCTCTATACAACAATAGATGGCCTTTAAGAGATTGTTTGCATAAAATAATAATAGATGGCGGTATAGTTCGTAACATATTTTAATGTAAGATTTATAATTTTCTTAAAGTATTTTAGGACTTGGAGCTCTTTTTAGGCTCCAAGACTTCGAAATCGTAAAAACAGCCTAATTTGGAGCACATTCATTATATTTTTCACGAGAACAATACATGTATTCGTCGCAAATAACCTACGAGTGTTCAACGGCATTTTAATTGCGAAATTTGACAGATTCCCGCTAGAAAGTAATTTTGTTGAGCCAAGAGAATACCATCATGTCAACGTGGTGGAACGATTAGAAGAAGGTTTAGAAGGATTAGAATTAGGTGGAAGGCTTGAACGACTAATTCGCTACGATATCGCTACGATTTTTATTACGAGAATCAGGGCACTGATCATTGTCACGTGTAATAGTTGAGATTTTTAGTAGGATTTATTTATTTTTGCTTATGTTATTTCTAGATGGAATAGTACTTACAGTGCTTGTTATATTTTTTTGTATACTCTTAAAAATTAGGTTATAAAATTAGTTTTATCTTTAATTTCACTTCTGGTTTACAACAATACCTATATATTAGAAATAAGGAAATAAAAATCATCTACTAATAAGGAGCTTCTGCAATGTAATGTACTAAGATGGGAAATTGCTTCACCTGCGATTAGCGGGTATGTCGCCAATATCAAGTAATAAATCTTTTCTTATAATATTATTAATGCAAAAGTACCTAACTCTCTCTGTGTGTTACGCAATCACGCCTAATCTCTAAACCGATTTGAATGAAATTTGGTACAGATATATTCTACAGCCTGAGAAAGGACATAGGCTACTTTTTAATTCGAAACAGGGTTGTAAGGGGTTGAAACAGGTGATGAAAGTTTTGTATGATGACGTCGGCAAAAATTTCATGATTACTTTTGGTCGCGATAACCGATAACCACGCGGGTGAAGCCGCGCGCATCAGCTAGTTATTAATAAAATTGGGTAATGGGGATGATAAAGATGCCGGATGATTTAGTTTGGCATTTGTCATAGAAACCCAATCTGTAATTATATTGACATAGAATATATTTTTAAATAATCTAGTAAACTTGCTTCGGCCAATATGGGGAATAAACTATTAACAATCATCACCAAACTTAAATTAAAAACTATTGTCGTCCTTCTTACATCCGTTACGTAGGAGCAAGATGGCAATATATGTTGTGCTATCAAATATAGCTTAGTTCTAGTTTATGTACAACAGTATCGACATCTGAAGTTAAAGGTTATCTTATAAAACAACACTCGTAAACGACGAAAAAATTACTGCTTTTTATTTCTTCATAGATTTTATGTCCCTCTTTTAGTGGTGGGTGCTTGCCTTGAAAGGCCCTTAAGTACTTAATAGTGGACAAACCGCTGGCAATCAACTTGAATGACCCTTAATTAACCCTATCGACTTATTGCAGGGACAACAATGTTCTTAGATTTAGTCTGATTTGACAATCACACGAATCGGCCTCTCTAGTAGTTGTAGCATGTTAAGACTAAATTTTATATTAGTAATTATTATTGTCTATGGTTAAAAAGTATGCTCTTCCGTTTTTTGTATCTATTTCTCTCTTCTCTTTCGTTGCTTAAGTTGAATACACGCTTTAATAATTAAGTAGTAATAAGTTTAATTCCCCAGGGCCCAAATCCCTACCTATCAGCGACCATATTTCAGTCATCACGGAATATATCGAATTTGTCTCTTTGAAAAAAAAAAGAGAACGAGCGAGTGGAACCGTGTCAGAGATGTAGTCTTGACATGCGTGCTAACGGCACTGCACCGTCTTTTTGCCCACAGACGCGTCTTAATTCACAAAACGAACTGTATTAACTCATGGATAAAGGTCATTTTTCAACGGAATGTCATCGATGGCGCATGGTCGTTTGGCTCTTAAGGCCTCCCACACACTGTGACGTCTGTGACGTTTTGCGACAGAAATTTAATCTTTTTGGATATTGACACAGAGTTCGTTTGGTATTGGCACAATAAAATGATACGCGCATCGTGACGCTTCTATTGGCTCAAGGGTTTATCTTGTGTTCAATAATAATAATATTTAAATCACGTGCATACATTGGAATATCAAACAAATAGAAAACTATATTCTATTTCACCCAAAAAAAATCTGACCATTCTACGCGTATCAAGATAAACGCCCGTAAAAGCTGCCTATACAACACCCACCCTAAATTGACCCACCAGATGTATAAAAATCCTTACAGTATTAAAAAAATGCCGTAGTTATACGCTACGCGGGGTGTCTGAATACAATGGTCGGCATTCTAACGTGAACCGGGTCTGTCACCGTCCCTCAGTTTGCTTTTTAAAATGCAAATTGAATCAGTACGGGTCACAAAGTCACAATATGGCCTCAAAATCCAAAAAATAAAAAAATATTTTTAACAAAAAACAAAAACCGACTTCAAAACCACAAATAGGCACTCCAAAGCGAAAAATAAATTAATATAATTATTATAAGCGCTACCCACTCATCTATTTGAAGTCGGTGCCAGCCAAATCTAATAGATAGTAGATAGATAGGTATGTAGTAAGTAGGTAGATACTAGTAGGTTGTATCTATCTAATACCTATTAGATTTCTCGGACACACATAAAAACAAATAACTATACGGTCGAATTGAGAAACCTCCTTTTGGAAGGCGGTTAAAAATGAATTAATATAAATTCTAATCCCACGATTTAAAACGGTATTCTTCAGTACAAAACTATATTTTAATGCCTGTTGCGGGTTTGATTCCTAACAGTGGCAAATTTCGGAATTAATTTTTTTTTCGCTCCCAGTCCTTTGTATGGTACCAGAAGTACAAACATGGCTTATTTTGGGACACATACGATGAGTATGTGTTGTCTGGCGATATTTATACATTTCCTATGGAGCAGAATGAACAAGAAACTCCACGTTTATTCTTTACCCAAATGATAAAATAGAATGACAATGGCATGTAAAAAAATAATAAAATTCAGTGAATTCGCCAATTTATTTTGCATCACCAAAAGCCCGAGGGTTCGGTTAAAATATTCTGCTTGATGTTCGTTGGAGCGGCGCGCCACAGCGTGGCTGACACGACCACACCGTAAGCCGCTTCGAAACGGATTACCTTTATAAACACTTCTTTCGCCTACACGAGTTAATTAGTTTGATTGTTCAGAATACTTTGACTCTTCAACACAATTTTGCTTTTGCTGGTTTAACTGTCGTACAAACTGTGAAGTTACTGCCTTGAAAGATCTCATATGATAAAAAACTTAAATAAAAAACGTATTTCTTCGTTTAACGAATCAGCCTAGCTATTCAACGAGATTATTTTTTTTCCCAACTAGCGTTTTTGCCAACATCCCACGCGGACAGAACCTTTTTTATTCTTTTTTTTTTTTAGAATTTTTAATGTTGTTAATATTTTTTTATTTAAATGTTAATAGATAGATTTTTAAGAATCCGAATTTGTTATCAATGTATATCAATACCAACAGTGGTAGACTATAACCCAATACTCCCTCGTATTGAGGGGGAATGTGGAGAATGAATACATCGGCGAAGTGTTGGTGCACCGCATTGAACCTCTGTCTACGTCTTTAGGGATTAAAAGCGTGATGATGATGATATATAAGTAACATACACATATTTTAAATTACATACTTAAGTAATTTTGGCGATTTAATAATAAATTTAAATTAATAAAAAATTGTAAGTGACCCTAGACTTAACTTTGTTAGGAGCAATAGGAATACCACATTTTAGCCCAACTAACTAGTAGAAGTAATAAGATTTCCAAGAGCTAACTAAAAGTACTAAAACCACGACAATATTTCTACCTCAAGCAGAATAATAATATCAAACCAGCAAACAAATCTGGAAATACAAATTTCTCCAGAGTCCACTTTTGAAATAAACGACTCGCTGTTAGTAAAATTTCGAATGCTTCAGTATTTTTCCGTCTTCATCGTCTAATTCAAATAAAGAATCCTAGTTCCGTAGTTTTCCTTGTTTGCCAAATGATTATTGCAAGTTTGGAATAATAATATTTACTTACTACCTTAGGCAGCTCATGTTTATATACTCTGTGCAGAACATAGATTATAATAATTTCTACACCTATAATTTAATAGCTACCTTTATGTATGTTGAAGGTAAAAAAAATATTCTCTGTGGTTTCAATATGGTATTTATATTAATAACATTGCTGCAAGACAGGTGATGGTAAGGGGGCAGGTCGAAATGAATGTCTAAGTCAAATTACTTAATCTGTATAGGCCCATGGGGGCACTTACAAATTGTCAAGTTTAATTTTTTTTCTTATATAAAATCTTTGTCAACTCGTATAAGAATAAGGT
This sequence comes from Ptilodon capucinus, assembly GCA_914767695.1. Lineage (NCBI taxonomy): Eukaryota > Metazoa > Arthropoda > Insecta > Lepidoptera > Notodontidae > Ptilodon > Ptilodon capucinus. Next base: position 11,287,777 of record OU611812.1, read on the forward strand.
TAGAAAGACTACAAAAAAAAAGTTTGTTTGTTTATTTCCTTGCTATTTAATTTGTATTTCGAACTCCTCGTAAAGGCTTTGAGGTATGCGGTACACCTCTAACGGTAACGCGGTAACCTAAGGGCTCATTCGTACTTCTCTTCATATTTTCTCGGAATAATCCATATTTATTCGGGTGGGCCTGCGTCGAACGGCTGCTTCGTGGCGATAAGACTCTGTCCTTTTATATAAACGCACTTAATATATTTTTGTGAGGTTGATCGGGTTACGCCCTGCAACAACTAATCCTAGCGAATTAAGTTTGTTGTTAAATGTACTTTGTTTCAATATGCATAAAGATTGAATTTCTTTGGTAAAGGCAATTTAACCGCTCATCTAAATTCGCATCGTCATTGAAAAATATGTTTTTTTCCTGCGTTAATACCGTTTGTTTTGGTATTAGCAACAAAACCGTCGCACGTGTTTAAACGCGCGTGTGCCTTTATGGCGATTTTATTGGTTGGAAGTGGATGGCAATAAACTCTGTGGTGAGCTCTTATTGGCCAAGTATTTCGTTGGTTCCCATGTCGATATAAAACGTTGCATTTTCATAACTGTATACAGGTGTTTCAGAAGTTCGAAATAGTACTTTACCGTTTGCATCAGGATTGGGTTCAATAAGTAGTAATCATTATTAAAAATACATTCGCACATGAATAAAAAAAAGTCCCAGAGGTTCGGAACCAGGATTTGATCTTGCACTCCTTGGGTTCCGTACCTAAAACGGAACCCTTATAGGATCACTTTGGTGTCCGTCCCTCTGTCTGTCTGTCTGTCAAGACCCTTTGTCTCAGAAACGCGTGAAGGTATCAAGTTGAAATTTATAACAATGACTCATGTCTGCGGTCCCTTAGTGCCCTAAAAATATCAAACTTCTAGGTTAACGCGATCAAAATATATGGCGGTTTATGTTGCATTTTCAGTACATTTGCACGGAAATCAAAAACATATAGGGTACTTCCCGTTGATCTAGAACCATGAAATTTGGCAAAAAGCAAGGCCGTATAGCACAAATAAAGGAAAAAATCCGAAAACTGTAAATTTATTGATACAAAATGTTTTTTTTTTGTGATTACAAACTTATTTTGTAGTTACTTTGTATGGGGACACATGTGCACCAACTACAAAGTTAAGTTTGTCTCTCTATCCAGTTTATCTTTTTGTTAGTAATGCTCGGTGCTTTCACAGTTTAGGTACGGAAGCCTCGGTGCGCGAGTCCAGCTCGCACTTGGCCGGGTTTTTTTTACACATTATAAAGTGAAACCATTATCATATTGCATATTGCAAGTCCCCTAATCGTTATGGAGTAGCTATGACTTCATTGTTAAGGCATGGAAATAACATCGTTTATCACAACGATAGTGTTAGGAGATTTGGGGCCCAACTGTTATACAAATATTGCACAACTCTCAGGTTTATAGTACAAACTTTGAAACACTCAAACCCGCATCGCAACACTGCTGGAATTGAGGACGCTTCAATTTCGCGATAATTTACGTCACGCCACACTAACCCAGTTCGGGCTCGTCTCGGCGGGCCATTGTTTTATATCCACCAGTAGCTGTTCCGTCTGCAGCCATGGACATGTAAATAACTAATTAGATGTGACGTGAAACGTTGATTATTCCGCTAATGACTTTGAAATCGTAGTGAGTCGTAACAATTAAATGTTATCTTATTACTTAGTGTTGTATTTTATGTACAAATCTCGTTTTAGTGAAAAACTTGTTTTTTCTTAAATAATTGTTGGCCTAATTTGTAAATTAATTAATTAATTTTACTAAGATCTTGTATAAAAATTGCCGTTCGTTTGTATCAGCAAAACTCAAAAACTGCTTCACCGATTTAACAACATTCCTTTTATGTTTACTTCGCTCTCAAACTGGTTTCAAAAAAAAATTAGGGGATACGAAATTCGCCGTTTCATCAAGTTTGTTTTATATATTTTAGTTACTCTGATGCTAATGACTCTCTGACTCCATTATCTAATGCATTTGTAAGTACCCAACATCAACTTAATTTATCTGTCTATTGCAAACTTCTCAAGATAATCCTAATGCTCCCGATGACTGATTCTGTAGGACCAAGGTTCAAGCCCTAATGCTTAAGGACATTTAAATTCTGACAGATCTATTGTCTGGCTCAAATAGGACGGCATAAAGCATACACTGGAGCGTCAAAAGATGCGCGTCAAAACGAATGCATAAAGATTGAATTTCTGTCGTAAAAGCCAAGCCTTCACGCGTCAGAATATCGCGCTGTCAGGCTGATTGGCGCGCTTGGTGAGTGACAGCGGCTGTTGATGCCGAGATGCCGTGATCCCAACACTTCGAGCAGCTTCGTGGCTCCTCGGTTCTTTCCGCCGATTACTCTCCGCCCACCGGCTGAATCCGCTCACTCGCTCACTCACCGCTACGACGTTTATGTTTTATGTTTCACATCTGCCAGGCGTTCGCGACAGCTCAGTTTTTTTTCTATGTGTACAGATTTTTTTCTAGAGTTCGTTTTGGTATTTGGAAAAAAAATACGTGCGACTCGACGCCCCAGTGTGCGGGAGGCCTTATTTGTAAGAATGAGACTTTTTAAGTGACTGATAAGAGTCCATAAGCTTAAGTAGTGTCATCTCTGTCATTTTAAGTTCAATAGACGGAGACACAAGTGGTGGAAAGATCTTAAACGTTTAACTTAAACGTTTGAGTTTTATCATTTATTTTATTTAGTTAAGTGTATTTTAAAATACACCTCAATTGTAGTACATTACGACTGTAATTCATTTGACGGCTTTAAAAATGTTTCTGTCTCGCTCACACAAAATGAAAATAACAAGAATGACAATTTAATTATTCCACAATCAATGAGAAAAAGGAGACTTTTGTTTATATTTTCATCTATACCAATAAATAAAATTGAAATATCTATTTGTTATGTCAAAAAACAGTTTTTATAAAGGCAATATAAATAAAGGCTATCTACTCATAACGAAAATGTCATTTTTAAAGTTGTGGAGTAAACTTCTAACAGCAGAACCTATGTCAACGATATTTTCTCTGGCAGATAGCTGATGTTATTAGGAGTACATAGATTTATTATTATTTAAGAAAAAGAATTAGGTTACCGCTGGAATAAACAAACCTTCTTTACGGGTAATAAGGGTTCCTAAATTCCATGTTTACGAAGTCACAGGTTCAACTAGCTTAGAACATAAAACGAATCCCATTTATAAGATCCCTGTTCATCCAACAATATGTGAAATATGAAACTATTTACACAACTAAAATATCATCGTACTTTTTAAAAATACAGCCTCGGGATTTTTCTTCAACTTATACTGAACTACAGGCGTTCGAGCGTTAATATCGCCACCCAAACAGCCTCTTAGCATCGTTTACAGAGAGAAAATAACCAGATAAAGGTTTAAAAGACCGACACTAAATCGGCTTTGCTTTTGTAAATCTTTTACTCTGATATTAAGATATCAGATTTAAAATGAATAAATATTTATAAGAGTGTTGAGCGATAACTTGTAGAGATTTAAAATAACCTATACTTAAAGTTTATACTGATGCAAAACTGACAAAGATTTGTCTTGTTGTCAGTATTTTTTCCTGTTCAATAAATAAAAACAAAAATCTTGCGAGCATTTGTACAAAATTGTCGGTTAAAGCATTCGATTTTCAATAAATCGGCAATGGCGGTGGTACATCAGTACAAAATTGCTTGCACATAAAGGCTCGAATACAGCGGTAGCCCCAAAAACCTTTTTATTTTGCGATTCACAACATTCACTACCTTTAGCCCCACGCCGCCTCTTTAAAACAATGCAACAACAAAACAGTTTGTCTGTTGCAACAACAGAACAGTTTAAACTATGCTGCAACAACAAAACAGAATAAACTTTAAAAAAATGCTCTCAATTTTCTTAACACTATTTATTTTTAAGTTTACCACCGTCAACTTTGCTGATTCTATCTAGGTAGCTACCTTCCTTCTATAGTAAATACGTCCTTTTAAGTATACGCGGTCATTCCCCGACTGTCATAGACCATGGAAACCCTTCGAGCAATTTAAACAACTTTCCAGTATAGCTGAAACAACTTAAAGAAAAACACACAGACGATTCTCAACCCTATTTCCATTACCACACAAACAAAACTCGTTAAACAACACTATAGTCTAACAGTAGCCTCCGATCCAAACTTAATTAATACACGGTTCGTAAATTCAGTCCAGCTGAGCCTAGACCGCCTTAGGCCAGGTTTACATACACTGGCTCCTTTGTATAAACGTTTGTCACCCAGCTTAATCTGGAACAACAATCCGGCCGTCTCAGGCTCGGTGACCAATCACTGAAGTTAGCATTGCTTGGGTAATACTGCTTTATAGAATGTGTCTGTTAAAGTAATTTAAAATTATAAAGTTAAAATGTCGCATGGCCCGAAATTCGTTTGGGTCCTTTGAGTATCTTTAAAAATGTTTTTTATTCTGATCAAAAAACATCATACGCCAGTATATACAAAAGCTAGGTTTCAGATAGAAAAATATGTGGATGAAGAATATATCCTTTCTAAAGCTACTTCGCCACGGACCGATATAAATCATACTTTGATTTGCATTGCATCGTTTGGTTATTAAGGTTTCCGTTATTTCAATTCTAATACTTTTAATTCACAACAAACTTAACTAATTAAATCGCAATGACTAATAGGAGTGTGGAAGACAGCAAGTTATATAGTCTCAATATGGGTAGGAATCATAAAAGCATTTTCCCGTACGTAAGTACAAAGTGGAAATCATGCCAACAATTCATGCGAACTGTTTGAAAATTGTAACAAGCAAGACCTTATATCAACACTTTGTGAACCTTGAAACAAAAATCTAAACTTGTGCCAAACTCCACGTCCCAATTGCTCCACAGCTCACCACTCTGGGCTACAGTGTGTGCACCACTTCAATTTATTTGATATCAAGCTGTCACTGCCTTTGGCAATCCTGCTGTGTCGACCTATGAATGTGTCAATTCTCAGTAGACTCCACACAAACAGGTGCTCTAAAGTAAATTTAATTCCATCCACAATCTTTTTTAGGTCATAAATTATTTTATTACAGTGTGTATTTTTTAAAATTTGTTATAGCTATTTAATTAGTTGCTACTGAAAAAATACCAACTGGGACTACCTCATTTTATTTCGTATCATATGATTATATTTATAGTCCAACATTTTTTTTTTCATCACAATGAATGAAGTTCCACCGAGCAACCAAGAAGCTGTTTCCAACTTTCTGGTTTCTCGGTGGAATTTCTAATATACTGCCAGCGTTAAACTATGTTACTAATCGATACTATTGCCATTTTTCACATGATACCTAGAATTTCTTATTAGGGTTACCTACTTAGGATCCGTTTTTTACCATAATTATTTAGTAGTTTGGTAAGGAATAATATAGAATTTGGTTACATATTATGTAACTTGTAACTTGTAGACATCGGCTAAGTACATAATAGTCCTTGAAATTAAATTTAACTTGTTTTGTTCTCCATACTTGAATGCCGTGTGTACTGAACACTCCAATTTATTGGATATCACGCTGTCAGTGCCTTTGACGCCGCAGTCGCGCGTGACGGCCGATGATTGTGTTCGCTTCTGTCAACAGTTTCAACTGAACTCTCCGAGGTGATACAATTCAAGTATCTCTGTGATACATACATGTATGTTGTATGCAAATTGCTTTATAGAGAGCTATTAAGGTAATGAACACTGACGTAGTATAAAAGGTGGTGCTGGTGTTATTTTTTGTTAGGTTTAATATTTTGCATTATAATAGAAAAAATTGACATTATCACGCCTGTATTCTCTGATGGTGTAGGCAGAGGTGCACTGCAGTGCACCAACACCACGCCAAAGTATTTTGGTCCCAATGTAATAGAGGGATTTAGGCGTGGCACATTCCCCCCTATTTCACACGCCTTTTATACAGACAGGTTTCCTCACGATATTTTCCTTCACAGTTCAGCAAGTGGTAATCACTAATGAAAATCACATTCACACATGAAAATTATATCAGAGGTGCGGGGCCCGGGATTTGAGCTTGCACCCCTTACGTTCAAGGCGGGCGAGGCTACCACTGGAGCAGTGGATTCAATATCTTTAATTATAATAGAAAATCAATTGTTCTAAATAAATGGAGATGGAATTAGCTGAGCTAGTCATGTGAACTACATAATTTTTGGGGCAAGGTGTCCCATCAAATTCAAGATGGCCACTCTGCAAGTCTAGACAGAGGACACCGCAATACACAGTGGTCTCAAGATATATAAAGTAGAATAAAAGAGGTACTAAAACCCAACTTCCATTAGCGGGAACCTAAAAAACTGTTTTATTTCAAAGTCATCCCATCTTTTGTTTATCAATCATAGTGCCCCCAAAAAACACTTTTAGTCTAGATATTCCCGTTAACAGACAGAAAAGACTTCTTTTATTCACGAAAGCGATCTAAAAAGGAGGGCACAAAAATTACAATTACTCGGGTAGCCCATTAAAACAAAGACAGAACGCCTACAGCCAATGTTTGCGTAACATCATTTTTGTAGTCAGCATGTAGAAGCAATCGAAAAATAAATTACCGTCAAAACTCCAAACAAGTTCCAGTCTTAAGCGTTGTAATGTAGGGTGGGATTTTCAGTGGTGAGATGTGGTAACTATTATCTGAACTACGTGGGCTGACCATTGGGCACGTCCAGTGATTTATTGAAAGCATAATTGGTTTTGTTTCGGTCAAGGGCGGGATTAACGGTAGTTTTATACGCCTAATGGGTGCAGTAACCAAGAACAACGTTTTCTTAATGGTACCACATTATTTCGGAGGTTTCTGGTTGGGTATGTACCTATGTTTTGTTTACTATTCCTTGTTTGAATACACATAAGGTTGCCGCGAAGTTGGAAGCGTTAATTGAGTTTATTCAAACAGGATGCGGTACATTGTGTTTAACTAACTTACGCAACTGTAATAAAAATACAGGGTACAACAGACGTCTGGAATAATACTCTGAGTACTTCATAATATACGGTAACTCATATGTAGATGCTTAGTGAAGATAGACTCTGAGTCTCAAGTAAAACAACACATTTAGCATAAGCAATAAATTTAGCATAGGACATGAGGTAATATCTGTATATCGGAGGTATAATATCCTAAGTCCATTTTTTTCTAAATTCGTTTTATGATGTCATTGGAACAATCTCTTATCAATCAACTAGTGCCATAGTATTTTAAGTCCAATAAAAAAAACTACAGTTAACTTGAAATTTCACACAATTGTGTTATCAAGTGATATACGTGAATAGTGTTCCAATTAAGACTTGAAACATGTGCCCTGAACAATTAGCTTAATGTGACTTAAGATTGTTTATCCCGATATACAGATATAAGATATTAAAAATGATAGCGAAAAATAAATGATTGAATTCCGATATTTTTTTATACAATTCAGTTGCATACCAGATACTCATGCAAATGGTTAAGTGTTATATCGGATTTCTGATACACGCTGTATATACATCATACATCATCACGCCTGTATTCCCCGAAGGGGTAGGCAGAGGTGCACTGCAGTGCGCCCACACTTCGCCGATGTATTTTTGGTCCCAATGTAATAGGGGGCGAGCCTATTGCCATTATACCGGGCACATTCTCCCTCATTACGAGGGAGATTTTTGGGCTATAGTCCACCACGCTGGCCCAGTGCGGGTTGGTGAACTTCACACGCCTTTCTATAGACGTGCAGGTTTCCTCACGATGTTTGCCTTCACCGTTTCGAAGCAAGTGGTAATCTCGGATGAAAATGAGATTCGCACATAAGCCCAGAGGTGCGAGCCGGGGTTTGAACCTGCACACTTTGATTTGCAAGACGTGCGTTCGACCACTCGGCTACCACTGCTTTCTGATACACGCTGTATATTATCAAAGAAAAATGGTATTAACTTCATGAAAATATGTTCTTCGAGAAATTTTGGTTAACATTATTTTCTTGTAATTAAAATCCGAATAATAGATGATCACAAAATAGTTACTATAAACTAAAACCAGAAATAAATGTAATTACTATTCCACGTGCAAAATGTCTCACTTGAAAAATTAATTATAACAACATTTCAGCCTCCGCTTTTTTGTACAACGAAATTTCGCTCCCAACCACTGTGGTATCTGTAGTTATTTATGGCGCGTTTCAAAACTCGCTTTTTGTTCAAATCCCTGGCTACACAATTTCAATGCACAGTGGGGTAACGAACGTCCCAGGGTATAAGTGGTGACAAACACTAGTGACATTCAGGAAAGGCAACGAGTTCATAAAATATTACTACTTTTTATACAACCCTTTCTTCGTCTATGTTACGAAATGAAATTTAATGGAATAAGATGCGACATGGCATCACCCGCTATCAGAAATCAAGATTCAAAAGTATTTAATTGCAGCATTTTTTTTGTTTATTAAACAAATTTAATTTAATTATAAATAATTATTTATGTACTTTTACATAATTACGAAAGAAAATCGAATGTTTCAATTATTCATAGTTTAGTTAACTACGGGTAATAAAGGGCACTCTGGGGTGTCCAAATTTCTGAGACGATTTTTTCGCCATACCAAAACAAACTGCCTTGACTCATAGAAAAAGTTCATCCTTCAACTAAATGACACTGACAGCGCGAGGGAACTTTGACGCGTGACTTTGATGCTTTTACCACAGATACTCAATCTTAATGGATATTAACCATAGAGTATCTAGAGTACTCATAACGACTGCACTCTTCTTATTCCGCTCTGTATCTCATGTACCTGTAGTATACGGCAACTATATGGGACAGCAACAATGGAGGAGTCAGATAAACCAGAAAAAAATACCGCAGCGTGGGCTCAAAATGCAATCTCCGTTATATGATAATAACTCCATGAAATTAAGACGGAGTTCGTTTAGGTATAGGAAAAAAAAATACACTCGAGTGTCGATGCCCCAGTGTGCAAGAGGCTTAAGGATTATATGCTACTTCATAATAAGATCGTATAAAGCGTAATTACTGAATTCAAATCCAACCCGCCACCTGTCCCTTCAAACTCTCACCCTACAATTTTGTAACCCATACATCCCGTCTCCAGTTGAATTTACTTTGCAAATCGTTTCAGTAACACAAACTTCGTTATTTGTAGTACAGCGTGTGAAAATGTACAGAGCGAATTAATTATATGGGTTCCAAATTTGTTACAAACCGCTACTAATTAATTAGTATATATCCTTAGGGCGGCAGTACAAATTTTGTTATTAAAAGGTTTATATTATCTACGTTAAATTTTATCACAATCCTTTTAGACTGGTTTAATAGCTAAGAAAAAACAATGGAATGTTAATTACATTCCATTGTTTTTTCTTAGCTTTCTAATTTGAATTATATCAACGAGACTAAAATATATTTTACCAAATGCTACCTAATTGGTATAGGGTGAAGATGTTTACTATTTATAATACCATGTGTACGAAATACCTTAATTAAATGAAGATAATAATGCATCATTACGACTGTATTAGGCAGAAGTGCACTGTTATTACTACGCCGATATATTTTTGTGCCAATGTAATTGCTAGAATTGAAAGTACATTTAGAAATATTATTCACCGACTCCATATTTCATGGTGACATCTTCTCAAACCATAAAACGAAATTACCTCCCTCAGTACAGAATAACAAAATATCAACCAATCAATCAATAGAGAACTATCTTATTTGTTTGTCAAAGTGCCGAACAAAAACAACCCCTAAAGACAAGGGATGTGTACGAGCCAATACCAGTGCGCAAAAAGGGGTTGAGAAAGTAGTTTTCCATAAAGCGGGCCTCGCTGAATATTACGCGGGGTGGAGCGTAAAAAACAGACAGTTTACGCGGAGATATCATTGTCACCTTACTAATATGGTTGTCGCAACAATAGTGTGACAAATAAAAAAATATTGTGTGGTCTTCTGAACATGAGCAGCATACAAAAAACATGTTATGCAAACGCGTTTATATTTGGAATTGAGAGGTAGTGTAGACATTCTGAATATACATTCTATGTTTACATTTAGTAGTATATACTATTCTAGTATATGATATTTGTTATCGAAAAATATTTAAAGAAACCACAGACATAGATTTAAACTAGTGATGTGCCGGATATCCGTATCCGGACCCGGGTATACATTTTTAAAGATCCGGCACACCACTAATATGTACATAGACTCAAATAGACTAAACTTAAGAAATACATTTCAGTGCTAATTACGCCTACTTACAAATAAATCATGATGAAAAGTAATTTCAAGTGTTTTCCAAAGAGAAAAGACACTCCTGTATAATAAACTCCCAAATTGGATAGACAATTTTCAAGAGTTCAAAGCGTTAACGACGTAATACATATTTCAAATTATAAGTAGCAACTTTCAAAGCTAGGCTTCGAGAATTATACCCACGGTAATATTTATTTTTATTTACTTTACTTTTATAAAGCGGTAAAATTTGTAAGCACCTAACCTTGGTATCTACGAAACTGCTATTATCATTTTGAAAATTCTTTCACTGATATAAAGCCCCGGGCACACAGTATTGACACACAGAAAAGATAATTCTTCAAGGAAATGTCACTGACAGCGCAAGCGAATTTTGACGCGTGGTCCGGTGACTTAAATTCAATCTTTATGTATATAGGAGTAGAGTTCGTTTTGGTATTGGGAAAGGGACAGCTGATAAATTCTCCCATATGTGCGGGAACTCCATGCATTTCTTAGCCTACATCCTAAAGCTCGTAGATTTGCATGCGTCAACCGTACACATCTAGTGTTGTGTTTACCAAAGGAACACAACTGCGCCGTTTATGAAATCACAGTTCCAAACTCAAAGTTACTTCGCAAGCGGCGTGTGGGTAACAATTTCCCATAGCAAATATCTGCCGTAATACCAGGGATTAGGGTTGTTATTGCTTTTTCTGAGTAAAATGCGACCTATTCGAGTATAACTTCTATACACCAAAAGGCGAATATAGTTCGTATTGAACAGTATGAAGGATATGTTTTTAGGCACGGTTATGAAAACAAAAAATAGTTTATTTGTGTAGACCAAAAAGGTCTTTCAAGCCACTGAGAAGGGCTTGCATGAAACTCAATAGTTACTGTTAGTTTTACAATTTACCTACTTCTTTAAAAATACAGTCACGGTGCTATTATTAACGTGGCCATGAGTATCATCATTCAGTATCAGTATTGTAACTGATACGCAGAACGTGTAACAGCGTAAGGGTGCACAAAGTAAATATGTACTAAAACCAGGTATAATACCAATTCCTTATGCCGCGTAATAGAGAAAATACGAGCCATACGTGTGCTAATGTTGTATGGATTTATCTACATACCAAGTTTTCTGACTTGTACGTGATCTTTATAATGATACCTATAGACGGATATAGAATATATGTATTTTTACATAGTCCGCGAAAGCTGTAATAATATCACCTAAAGCTAGATATCCTAGTATCTGATAGTGATTGCAATTTTTTTCCAAATAAATGTCGTTGGGTAAAATAATATTTGAACTCATCAATAACATATTCCATACATTGCGTCCTATGGAATGAAAAATAGTTTTTTATAATATATATTTTTTTCGAAAATGTAATACGGCATGAGACAGACGTGGTAAATTTCTAACAATAGTCAAGCTTATTGAAACATTTTCAATTTGGCTACACTTCTTATATTTTTTTTTTCAATATCCAAAAAAAAATACAGACTTGTCTCTATTTTTTTCTCTTCTTGGAATCTGTATTTTGCCCACTTACCACCACTATTTGCAGTAATGTTTTCAATGCTACTTGACAGTTAAATTAGTTTCAGAACTGACAATGTCTATCAATAAATATTTTAAATTATAAAACAAAAATATACTTTAGCCACCTGATTTGGCCGTCATAAGGATCCTACATAAATTTTGATTCATTTATTTTGTGGCATTTACGAATTTTGTGGTCAAACACACGCCTTTCAGTCAATGTGTGCAAGTTCAAACCCCGGTTCGAATCTCATTTTCATCCGAGATTATCACTTGCTAAGAAACGAAAGATGTGTGAAGTCTGCCAACCCGCACTGGGCCAGCGTGGTGGACTATGGCCTGAATCCCCCTCGCATTGAGGGGAGGCCCGTGTCCAGTAGTGGGACATTAAAAGGGCTGCAGTTAGTTTGTTATTACGCATCTAGTATGACTATATCACCTCAAATAGTTTCATTGTGAACATGTGATTTAAACTTAATGTGTATCTAGTTATTATTTATAAAATTTAATATAGTAGACTAACTTATCACAATATCCTGAACCAACTTTTAGTTGCCACATCTGTATACCCCCTACAGTGGTATAAGTTCCAACGCAAATTGTTTTCTTTTATCCTTCAATATTTTCAGATACGCGAGGAAAATATTAGGTAAACGCGCTCCAAGAAATACAAGATATAAAAATAAGAATAAAATCTATTTTTGCTCGGGATCCGTGTTTACTGGTAGTGGGGTATGAATGTTTAAATTTCAACCGAGAGAGGTGTGTTCGACGGGAAACATGCCAAAATGCCGGATCTATTCTTAAAGGCAATACAAGGTTTGTCTTTGTAACTTTAGAATACTACTACATCCCTTTTTAACGTCCCACTGCTGGGCACGGGCCTCCCCTCAATGCGAGGGGGATTCAGGCCATAGTCCACCACGCTGGCCCAGTGCGGTTGGCAGACTTCACACATCTTTCGAGAACTAGTCAAGCTCCCTCAGACGTGCAGGATTCCTCACGATGTTTTCCTTCACCGTTTCTTAGCAAGTGATAATCTCGGATGAAAATGAGATTCGCACATGGAACCCAGAGGTGCAAGCCGGGGTTTGAACCTGCGCACTTTGATTGCAAAGCGTGCGTTCGACCACTCGGCTACCACTACTATTAGAATATCAAACATTTACTTTTTACTTTAAGTACACTGTATTCTGTAATTTTGATTTTAAAAGGCATACTAATCCTTATTTATGTTGTTTATTTATTTTATTGTTGTTATAAGAGGCTTAAGTAACCTGTCTATTTATTTAAATTAACTTTAACTATCTGTCTTTATTTTTATTATTTAAACTACATTATCCCACTGCTTGGCAAAGGCCTCTTCCATTCTTCGCCACACATCTATCCGCCACTGCCTGTCTTTATTAGTTAAAATGTATTAAGTGAAATACGAAAATCGCGTTCATTTTATTTTTAAGTCACATTTTTTGTACAGAAGTTTTGTAACATACATAAAACTACTAAATTACATCTCCACGTGAATGCTTACAAAAAGATGCATAGTTTATACGCGCCCTTTAAAGACTGCGGTAAAAAATGAAAACAGCATTCGTTACGCGCACTCGATTGGTTTCCCATTCGAATCAGCGTTCCCTGTGATTTGTACGGTAATTTACCGTCGCGGTGACGCGCCGCTCGCCACGATTACAGTGCGGTTACTGCGAGCAACAAACACTTTCACCTCACTAGTGTTTTTTTTTTCTGTTTTTACGTTGCTGACGTTCTTTAATTCGTAAAGTCAGTTCTAAATTTCAAAGCTAGTCACGCAAAGAAAGGAATAATAAAAAATATTTTAGATAAGTCTATCTAACTATATTTAGAATGCTTAATAGCTTGTGCAAAATAATACTAGTGGAACTGTGTTAGCTCTATGATATGTGTAAAACATGTATCATTATGATAAAGAACCATAATAATTACTATTAAACTCATTGAAATTTTAATAAATAAAATAATACATCATCATCATCATCACGCCTGTATTCCCCGAAGGGGTAGCCAGAGGTGCACTGTAGTGCACCCACACTACAAATAATACCTATACAAATATACCAAATAAATGCCTCGACGTTTTACCAAGAAATCTAGTCTTACCTAGTCTTAAAATACTATGCCCAGTGTTGTTAGCACGCATGTCAAGACAAGACCTTTGTCACGGAGATGCTCGCTCGTTCTCTGTCTAATTTCATACGAAAGAAAGAGACAACATCAAGGTATTCCGTGACAAACGTCTAGTCGCGGCGCACATGCTAGAACTACTGCAATCACTGCACTGGGACTTACAAATAAACTTTGAAACCTTTTTTGAAAATGTACTCTATGATAATATAACTTTCTAAAGATTGCATTTCTATGATAAAAGCGTGGTCGCGTGCAGCGTCATCGATAATCATTTCGTTGAAAAATGAACTTGTTCTTCGAGTTAATAGAGTCCGTTTTCGCATAGTCAAGAAATTGGTCTTTGTTGGGCTTCACTGCGACAGCCTGTAATCTATAACCTACATTCAAATAAGAGCTACAGGAGATTTTAGAGAGGAAATGTTATGGTACATTAATAATTCAAAGGCTAGGTTACTTCCATTAACAAAAGATTTCTGCATGTATCCCGCTTGCATACCTCATTTTAATTGAAGAAAATCTCTCCATAAATACTTTGTTGTATATTTTAACTGCATAGCATCATTAAAGCTGAGTTTACCGGAATAAATGGCAAACTGAATTCGAAATTTCCTTGAGGTTCCACTCATTATATTGATAATTCAATTTGCTGGAAGCCACATTCGTTGAGGTTAATTCCGTGACAGGTCTTTTTATATCATTTTCATTAACGGAGCGAAGCGTGACTGAAATAGCGAAACCTTTGATAGTGATGCGCGGAATATTTGAGAGTGTAGGCACGGAGGTATTTTCAATGTAATACCGCCTAATGTCGATATAATCGCAATATTTAGACAAAAAAATATTTTTTTCTTATATACTATACATTGAAATTAAACTATTTTACGGATTTTATCGCGTTTATTTACTATTTTATTTTACCGACGTTTCGGAGTATTAACTATGACATCAGGACGTCTAACACCTCAGTCCCCCTGTGGCCATGGTTGCTGTAAAGCATCCGAAACGACCGGAAAAATAAAATAGTTAATAAACGCGATAATATCCGTAAAATAGTTTTATTTCAAAAAAATATTTGTAATAGCCAAAATTTCAATACGACGGAGTTTTGAGCCACAGTCTCACCACGCTGGCCCAGTACGGGTTGGTGAACTTCGTACGCATTTCTGTTGACGTGCAGGTTTCCCCACTATGTTTTCTTTCACCATCCAACAAGTGGTAATAATTATTAATATTAACATTCGCACATAATAATCTCCGGTATTTGACCTTGCACCTCTTACGATCAAGGCAGGCGTTCTACCAACTAGAGTACCACTGCTTTTTATTTTATTAATTGCTTAATAAAACTAATACCCTATCAAGGATAAAATTCAAGCGAACATAGTACTTGATGGTCTCGACTCGAGTACAGAATGAAGAGATACAGCGCATCACTACAAGTATTTAACGGCACCCAAGATTTCGACCGGCTTTTTCAATGCAAAGAAATCAGCCAAGCGGATTCTGATAAAATTCTTCCTTATTAAATATTCGGGAAAATTCACGGCGAGAGACTGCCCTGAATATTACAAGTCCAAGGTCGGACCATTTGACTGCGAATGATATTCCCAGATTATATTATGAATTTCAAATTTTAACTATTATGAGATGTTTATTTAAAGTGAGGGACGCTGAAAATTTAAAAACTCTACTCTAATTAGTTTACTATGTAAAGCCAAATATATCCCGCCACAGGGTGAATTTTAATTCATTTGTGGTAAGAGTGCCGACCGAACAACTGTCGGCCTTCATTAAAGAAGAGTTTTGGCCGAAGGGTGTGGTGTTCCGGCGATACAGAGGCCGGCTACCGAGCACCACGAGCGACACGTCACCGACTCTACGTGTCAATTAATCCCGTGTAACTATAATTATGTATGCTAGTCTCTAAGGTATTTATTATAACATATTTGTGACGTCAGCCCCAAATCATTGTATGGTGTCCATAGTACAAGCTTTGCTTAGTTTAGGATCATACGATAAGTATTTGGTTGTTTGGCGATATTTATTTATTTATTCCTATATTAGTTACCCGGCGTATATTGGATTGTATTACATAAGTTATTTATTGAATAAATTGAATTGAATTGATATTTTTTTTGCCAATACCAAAAGAAACTGTAATAACTCAGAGAAGAAGCACATTTTTCAATAACATTAAAATTTCGTCGATAACGCGAGCCAACTGAGTTTTTACCACAAACATTCCATTGTGGTACTGTGTACTAGCTGGCACTAAGCTCATTTAAAATCACATGTCAAGTGATTCTCTTGCCCCAGTATGTTAAACACATACAATCATAGACACCAGATATTGTATAACAAATAACTTTACTCTTAGAGCCTCATTGAACAGTTTTAGTTTATTTTTTACTAGTCGTAAAGAATATTGTCTTGATATCTTATCGATTGGACAGATTAAAACGGGCCGCCGCCGCCGCGCCGTTGTATGACGATAAAAATAAACCGTCTATATGACAGTTCAGTATCATCGTACCAAACGTATTAAAGACTAGCTGTTACCTGCAATTTCATCTGCGTTAACTTTAGGAAAATAAAAAAAAGGAAATTTTAAATCGGAGATTACGCGGAACAAACAGAAGACAATAATAAAAAATAACAATGTTTATACTTTCGTATGCATTTATTAAAAATCTGACATTTTAAAACTACAAACTGATACTTCAATTTTTTTTTATAGATAAGTGCAGACATCAACCATGAAATCTCCCAAAAAAATACGCCGTAAACGTAGAACAAACGCCAACACACCCTTTGTCTAGACCCGGCGAGGTCACTCCCACGTGAGCTATGGCAATTTTTCCACCCCTGCATTCGGGATGGCAATTTATATGGTAAACCCCTGTAAATGTACACTGTTTGAGATAAGAAGCAGTAACTACTGGGCCTTTGGATGAGGGGAAGGAATTCAGCAAGTTTAGTACCTCCTGCACACTTGGGCGTCAAAGCGCGCGCGTTAATGTTCTTGCCAATAACAAATGAACGAACGAACTTCCGTGGTAAAAGGAACGCGTCAGAATTCGCGTGCGCTGTCATTGTCATTTCGATAAAGAATCATTGTTTTCTATGAGTTCTATTTACCTAAGTATGTATTGGAAGTAAGTTTTGGCGATTAAAAGAAAAAAGTTAATATGAAAAACGATAAGACCACTGAGTTTCTTGTCGAATCTTCTCTGTTGAGGTCGCGTTTCGGTCCGGTAGTAGCATATTATGAGAAAAATAAAATTGTAAACTTGACAATTTGTAACAGCCCTCCTAGTATAGAACACACCATAAATGATTTGATATTGACTTTGAATCAATATAGTTCGTTTTGGTATTGAAAAAAAAGGTCAAGTGCGAGTCGGACTCGCGCACCCTTTTCGTACCATTATCTATAAAATTGAAATGTTCATTTTATTGTTATAACGGCAACAGAAATACATCATTTTTGAAAATTTCAACTTTCTATAACGGTGCATGAGATACAACCTGGTGACAGACGGACGGACGGACGGCCGGAGGGACGGACAGCGAAGTCTTAGTAATAGGGTTCACGTTTTACCCTTTGGGTACGGAACCCTAAAAAATTGACGCTCGCGTTAGACGACCCAGTGTGCGGGGGGGGGGGTCTTTAAACGAGCGTCCCTTGCGAGGGCCCAGCTAAGTGCCACCCGTGTTTAGATGTTGTCTTATCGAGATGTGAATAATCTGCGGATACCATCGGAACTGATGATTGTATTGCCTTGGGATGGAATATTATCTTCACTCATCAAAGTCTATCAAACCATACCTTTTCCAACTGCACAGTTCCTTAAAAGTAGTATATTCTTATTACTTTATTAAACCGTAACTGAGAACAATGAGACAAATTTAAAAAAATATATAGGTGGAATTAAGAAACCTCATACTTTTTGAAGTCGGTTTAAAAAATAAAAAATACTATTCATAAAAAGCAGCATAATAAATTTGGGGTCTGTAGTCTATAGTATTGGACGTCGATCAAACTAATTGGAAAAAGCAACCATGGAGTTTCTTGCCCATTCTTCTCCATAGGAAATGCATTCCGAATGGGTGGTAGAGATACTATTATTATTATTTATTGACGATTCTTATGTGCTTGTATTGGTTTGCGGTTTGCCGACGTCTCTTCGCCTTTACATCCCACGAATTAGGAGAAATGCTCAAAGACCTAAGCACGGTGAGCCTCCAGGTTGGACTTACGATGAATCGGTCTAAAACACAGGTCATGACGAATGACATCAGGTTTACATGAATAAAAAAAAATCTGATTCTGATTCAACGGTTTGGTGTAATAGTTTAAGTGTATGTCTTGCCAGCTTACTACACTGGCTAGTTGCGGTTTCGATACAGTCAGCACCAAATTTCAAAAAGGGGCTTTTCGGAATTTGCCCTGATCCACCCACAGTCCATTATATGGTACCCATAGTACAAGCATGGCTTAGGTAGGAATCATATCAAGTGGTGCAAGGTTGTTTGACTTAAGCGATACTATGTGTGCTGTCTGGCGATATTTTATCCCTGACATACTTAAGTCCGTAGGCACCTAAAAATAATTACTTATTTTTTAATACGTTATATCTAGTAGCAGCTATTACCGATAATGTTTCACGTTAATACGAGTTTATAAAACAACGAACCTACAATGGAATTAAAAAAAGAAAATTCTTTTACACCTCTATAAAAAGATGTACAAGGAATTTATGTCGTCCTAACTATCTCCAGCACGTTTTGTACAAGACGGTACTATCGAATTTGTGTCGAGAACTGTACTGTGCGCCTTCAATAGACTACAAAGTCGATGCAAAAAATGTTTATTTTCGCTATAAATGTAGTGTTTTTGCAAATAAAAATATTTTACTCACAAAATCTTGATTCTGCGCCAATTCTGTCAAAAGATTTTAATTTGAATTAAATTACCGTTCTATTTTTTAGAGGAGTATTTTTTTTAATTCATATTATTTATATTTACTGAATTTGCCTTTGCTATTAATTACTCGACATTGCGATAAATATCTGCTAATCACAGGTTCAGCCATTTCTCACCTTATTCCATTTTTCATCACTTCATTCATTGTTTAAAAAAAGATTTTGTTAAATGGGTTCACAATTGGTGGAAATATCGATGAACATACACAAAAAACGTACATACAAACTAGAACCTACTCCTTTTTGGAAGTCTGTAAAAAAGAAGAGAATATGCCACCCATGTAGGTACAATCGCTCAGAACAATGTAAACAGGGTAAATAAATATCATGCATCACCCGTGCAACGGCCGCTGCATGTAAATAGCTAATATCGCCGATTTATTGAACTATCTCTCTTCGCAGTTAAATTTACACATTCACACCGACCGCTCGTAATGTTCAACGTATTCCGCGCGGAATATTTCACGGTCCATATAATTCTGTGGAGGATTTAAAGTTGGCGATTTAATCGAAATGTAAGTAGGTTATGGAAAGATTCAATTTGTTTGCATTGTAGGTGATAAATCAGATGCTTGTCTGCAGTAAGTGCAAACAAATAGCATAACAGCTAGTTTTATACCTTAGGACCTATTTTTCAATCTCGAGCTAAGATGTCAAATATCTATCTAAAATATAAAGTAATATCGCTGTTTATCTATGTGTCACTTGATACATTTATTCCTGAGGTATTCCAGGGTTCGACTTCCCGGTCAGGTGCAAATTTCAGAAATGTCTTTTTAGAATTTGCCCTGGTCTAAGTGTACCTGGAATCAGTCCATTGTATGGCACCCATAATACAATATTTGCTTAGTATGATCATACGATGAGTACATGTTGTTCGGCGTTATTAGTATAATAAAAGATATAGCAACGTTAAATGATATGATATCTGTAAATACATACGTCACAGTCACCAAAATATCGCAACAAAACACTTTCTCACACGACGATACGTAAACACAGTACTCGTAAAAATACATCTCCAGACACCGACTGAATCCATCTAAAACAATCGATGCCAACTTGAACGGACCACGTCCGATTGCTACCGCGCGGCGTCGTGCAGACAATATGTCTTTTGTCGGTGACTGTACACAGCCCGGGAGGACGCTATTGTGATGGTAAACTGTACGAGATTGCAGACCGACATTGCCCTCTGAGATTATACTTGTGTGTGCGACTGTACCGCGCAGATAGTACAGTTCGTATATTTGATCAGTCGAGTCGTGACATACGCCTTCAATAGAATCGATAAATCGATAAGTCAATCTATCTACTAGACTAATAAGAACTAGCTGTACTCGCGACTCTATTCACGTGGAATTAAAAAAGTTACTCCTTAAATCAGCTATATGCCAGATAAAGTCCCGTTAAAATCAATTCTGCCGTTTTGGAGATTAATCGGAACAAACAGACAGACAGACATTTTGTTTTCATATACTTATGATTAATTAAAAAAGTTTTTGTCCGTGTGGGATGTTGGCAAGAACGCTAGACTGATTAGTTCAACGAGGAAAGAGCCCTCTTAACACCTGTGGGGGATATTAATTTTGGAATATTATTTTTTAGCTAGATTTTTGGCGCCTTGGCTGCGTTGTCTCTAGGGCAAACGGCACAAATACACAATTTAGGTTTAGATAAGGTTCGATGGTTGTTCTAATGAAATAGCAAGTGGTCGAACGCACGCCTCGCAATCGAAGTGAGTTCAAACCCCGGCTCGCACCTCTGGGATTTATGTGCGAATCTCATTATCATGCGAGATTATCACTTGCTATGAAACGGTAAAACATCGCTAGGAAACCTGCACATCTGAGGAAACTTGACTAGTTTTCGATAGATGTATAACCCGCACTGGGCCAGTGTGGTGGACTATGGCCCGAATCCCCGTCACATTGAGGGAAATGTTAAAAAGGGCTGTAGTAGTAAGGTTCTAATGAATCAAATGTATTAATCAACTCATCTAAATAAGGTGATTGAATCACCGAAATGGCCCATAGGTAAGTTTATTCTCAGCGAGTTCCGAGGGCCGCACTTAAAGGGTTTCGCCCCATTGAGCAGCGGGGTACGTCGATAAATCACAAATACATTACGTGCACGACTCTGGGTGTGACGATGCAGGTAGAAAGAGATGGCGGTATATGATATATAGAGATGGAAATAGAGGATTTCACGTTTTGACGCGTCAACGAGGAAATTTATGAAGATGTATTATATTTTGTGTATTATGCCCCGGGCATATATTTTTGATAATACTAAAATGAACTTTGTGTTCATATACATACAGATTGAATTGGGCGGTAATAACCATGTCGCTGCTTATTCTGCTCCGTCAATGACACTTCGTTGAAGAATAAAGATTTTTTGCAAAAAATTGTATCTATTAGAGTTTTTAACACGTTCGCTGCGTAAGGATTTTTAGTGTAGGTACTTTTAGCTGGTGCGTCATGAGGTCATATTGACTCATAGAGATACAAACTTTGTGAGCGCTGCGCACTGGATGAAAGTTCGCCATGAATCAATATGACCTCCCCACGCAGCGAATGTGTTAATTAAGTCATTCTTTCTCGCTAGCTCGAGCCCCCCCCCCCGCACATTGAGGCGTCAAGACGCGCGCGTCGAATGATTTGTCAATACCAAGTGTAGGTACTTTAAGCTGATGCGTCATGAGGTCATAATGACTCATAGAGATACTAACTTTGTGAGCGCTGCGCTCTGGATGAAAGTTCGCCATGAGTCAATATGACCTCACAACGCAGCGAACGTGTTTTTGACAGTTTCATGTCACATTTGTTGTCAAACAATCAAAGTATTATTATAACAATACTGTTAAAGAGGTCGGGTGTACAAGGTAACTGCTATATTTACCAGCCCACGTCAGATTCCATGAAATAATAACTGGAGATGAAAACAAGTGAAGGTAACAAACACGTCTTTTTGTGAAAAAATATAATATAATTTCGAGCGAGTCACGTTGAGTTCATTGTGTTGATTTTATTCCCCGCGCGCTGTGTATTTTTTTGGTTTATTTGGTATTTAAAAATTCTCCTTGCTGTCAGAAATGTGCTGTTACTATACGGTCCATTTTCATATACTTACGTAGTATATGATTTACTGTTCATATTTCAACATTAATAACAGTGAATTGGGTTAAGCATTGTTCATAAGACTGTATGTAAGGACCTTATGTACACTCTACTTAAGAATGCGTGCATTGCATCGCAATAGCAAGCCAATGCGATATTTATTTATTTATTTTTATTTATTTATTTATTGCACAATTCTACATGAGTAAAAAAAATGTACAAAGGTAAGCTTAATGCCTCAGGCATTTTCTACCAGCCAACCTTAGAGTAATGTAGAGAGAGGAAAATACAAAAAAACTAAGTGGGTGCAAGAAATTAAAGACGTAAATGCAAAGATCGAGGAGTCAAGAAAAAAAATAATTATAATATATATATGATGGTAAATACAAACTTTAACGAATAAAATTATAATTAAAGCCAACATTTAGCATATTTTGTATACCTACTTAATATATATATACGTAATTATAGTAATATACCTGTCATACATACATATATACCTACATATAAAATGTCATACATACATATATACCTACATATAATATTATAATAATAAATTCAAATTTGTTGTGAGATTCAAGTAATGTTATTAAGAATCTGCCAATTGTTTCCGGTACAGTTGTCGTACTTTAAAGGAGACGGATACGCTTTCATACATTCTTGGGCCCAGTTGTAAAAATATGAGAGTGGTGTCAATTAATAGCTTATATATTATCAAACCATCTCCGAAAATTTTGCTGATCTTGGCAATCTGAGAGCAGAATTATTAGAGATTTAGTAAAAGTGTGGTTATTCTACAAAGTGACAACAACCTAGATACTAAACAGCTGATTTTTTAACTGTGATTGTTATTTTGTTTGAATATACAGTTTTGGTGTTAATTCAACCACTTTAGTGTATTTTAATATATTAAAATGAATACAATTATGTGCTTAATCATTAATAACACAATTTGTTTTTGAGCTACCGAACGTGCTCACTCTGTCTGGGGCGCGCGGGCGTTCGGAAACTCGTCCGTCGACATTTTGTGGAGCGTTCGGAAACTCGTCCGTCGACATTTTGTGGAGCGTTCGGAAACGCGGACGCCACACAGTTATTTACTATATTCATTGTATTTTTTTTTATTGTTAATTATTACAATGTATGTATTCAATTTGATTGAATCAATCAAGTATTTTATGTTCAATTGTTTAAATCGTTCACAATAATCGATCATTGTAATCGATACTCTATTTATTCAGTGAAATAAACTTATTATTATGATTTCTCGTCTCCCGGATAGTGAATTGAGCTGATTTTTTTATATTTTGAATCAGAATAAAATACCGCTTTTTTAAACCATATCTCAACTTATTACAATTGGGCCCAGAGATCCCCGTCTCCTTTGAAGGTATTACGGTTCGTGGACATCCTGATTTCGAGGGGGAGCGCATTCCATAAAAGAATAGACTGTACAGGAAAAGAAGAGTGAACAAGCGCAGAGTTGTGAGAAGGGCAGAGAAGAAGAAGATTATTAGATGATCGTAAAGTTCGATCATGGTTAGAAGAGAGATATTGTAAGTGGGGTGTAAGATAGTTCGGGGCATGGGGAGAGGTCAAATACGAGTATAAGGAGGTCAAAGCTCGCCAACTGCGTCGCTGCCGAATAGGCAACCAGTTTAATTCGGTGCGATAAGACGATACGTGATCGTACTTGCGAAGATTAAAGATGAATCGAATGCAATTATTGAGAAGTCGGTCATATTTGTCGAGTAGATCTGCATTCAGGTCGAGATAGCACACATCACCATAGTCGATTATTGGTAGGATCAAAGTCTGCACAAGCATTATTTTCGTCCTAGGGGGTAGAAAATGCCTGAGCCTATAGAAAGCCCGAAGGGTTCCGGTAACTTTCTGACTGACATTTGCCGCTTGGCATTGCCAATCGAGACTTGCGTCAATGTATAGTCCCAGATCCTTCACGTTGCGGCTAATTGGAATGATTTGACCGTCGAATAGTATTGGTGGCAGAGATGATGTTTCCACCCTACTCATCATGCGCGAGCTTCCAACCAGGATCGCTTGGCATTTGTTGGGGTTTACTGATAGGCCAAATCTATCCGACCAGCGTTTAATTGCCTCCAAATCTTTATTAACTGCGTCCATAGCCACCGATAGGCAGTCTATTTTAGCCTGACTATAGATCTGCAGGTCGTCAGCGTACAGATGATACGCACACTGAAGGTTTTGAGTAATAAGGTTAATAAAGATAGAAAAAAGAAGTGGAGAAAGAATGCCGCCTTGAGGAACGCCACTGTCAAGGCCACACCAGTCCGATGAAGTCTCATCGGTGCGAACTGATTGCTGACGTCCTCGAAGATAAGAGGAAAACCATTCCAGAGCATCAGGGGAAATATTGAGATAGGACAGAATGGATAGAAGGATATCATGATCTACATTGTTAAAAGCGTTGGAGAAGTCTACCAGTGTCAGGATAGTGATCTTAGAGTCCTCTATACCCGTCTTTATATCTCCTGTCACCTTTAACAATGCAGAGGTAGTGCTGTGCCCAGGTCTGAACCCAGATTGAAAAGGGCTAAGAATATTATTTGACAGAACAAACCTGGACAGCTGCGTGTGGACGCATGCCTCAAGTACTTTAGAGAGGAAAGGAAGGATAGAAATAGGTCTAAAGTGGTTGGGAAGAGAGGGGTTAGGTATTTTGGGTAGAGGTCGAACATAGGCTTTGTGCCACAACGAAGGAAAATTACCGGAATGCAGAGAAAAGTTAATAATGTGAGAGATAGCAGGAAGGATTAGATCTAGAATAGGAATAATCATCAGTCGACTGACATTGTCGCAGCCCACCGCCTTAGAAGTAATGGAAACAATAGATTTTTTTATTTCCTCTGATGCGACTGGAGAGAAGTAGAACGGATCATAGGTCGGTCTCGGTAGATCGGCCAGATAGTGAATAGTCTGGGTCTTGGTAATGGCATCCAACGAATCGGTAGTAGCAAAGTGGCGATTAATATCGTTTAATTCGATGGTCTTAGGCAACTCTGACTGCTGTGGTTTGCCAATGCCAAGGGTCCCAAGATACTTCCAAATGTTAGGAGCAGTTAGAGAAGAGATGGTTTCGTGAATGTGTCGGCGTTTAGCGTTACGTATCATCTGGTTACACCGATTTCTGGCAGTTTTATATAAACCCCAATTGGATTCCGAGCGCTCCTTTTTGAACCGACGGAAGGCTCGATCGCGTCGTCTCATAGCCATCTTGATACCTGGTGTAAGCCAGGGCGCTGGAGGACGTTTGATTTTTACCCTCTTTACGGGAGCGTGGATATCATACAGCTTTATGAGCTCTTCATTAAAAATGGACACCTTCTCATCCACAGTGACAGCTCCTTTCAGGGATTCCCAGCAAATAGCTCCGGTATCAGAGCGCAATTTATCTACGTTCATTCTTGAAAAACAACGCCTGTGCAGTACTTTACAACGGAGTTTAGGAGGTTTAAGGATGTAAGATAGGAAAACCAGGTCGTGATGGGAAAAACCGGGCGCAGGATATTAACCATGAGAGGAGACTAGGGTGGGATTAGAGATTAGGATTAAGTCGAACCAAGTGTCTTCCCCGTTAGAGTTGTGGTGAGTGGGTTGGAGGGGTAAGGCATGGAGGCTGGCTGATTGGATAATGTGGAGGAGCTTACGGGTGCGAGAGGAACAGTGGGCAAGGAGGTTAGTGTTGAAATCTCCCATGATGATATGATGTGCATAGTCAGAACCCAAGGATTCAAATACCGATTGAATATCAGTGAAGTAATCAACTAATGGGGGACAATAGACAACACCGAGGATGGTTTTAGTACCCCTGACCCAAACCTCAAGAAAAAGGTATTCCGCAGAATTCGAATACTGAGGAGGAGAAGAAGCGACCGTATTGTACTTAAAATCGCTTCGAAGATAAATAGCGACTCCACCCCCTCCCTTACCAATCCTGTCGTTGCGGATAAGAACAAAACCCTTAAGAGGATAGTACGTAGAGAGAAGATGAGGTTTGAGCCAACTCTCGGAAATCAGGATGGCATGAACGTTAGAATCCAAGAAGTTACGTTAGAATTTTAGACGTTAGAATCCAATTTACTATTGAAACTACCCACATGTTTTGTACGTTTTTGATAATTTCGTTATCAATTGTACCGGCTTACAGGACAAAGATTTACTAGGCAAGTGTGTTGTTCTATGTAACCACTTAGCCATTTATGTACTACTAGCTGTGCCCGCGACTGCGCCCGCGTGGACTTTAGGGAGATTACCCGGAAATAATGGTTTTATGTCCATCCCGCGGAACCATAATGCTTTAAAAAAAAATAAAGTAGCCTAAGTTACGCCTTGAAATATTAGTTATCTTCCAGTGAAAGTACCGTCGAAATCTGTTCAGCCGTTTGGAAGTTTACCCCAAACAAACAGAGAGACAGACAAAAATTTTAAAATTGCATTTTCTTTATATAGGTATCGTGTATACTTTCATATGCAATTGGTAAAAAGTTGTTATTTTGATATTTCAATTTTATTTATTTGTAAAGAAGATTCTCATTCTCATATTCTCGACAAATCTGACAGTTAAAAGAGATAAAACTTATGTCTACGCGCTCATGCTAAGCCTACTGCTCGTATTAGTCGTATATAGTTTTTTGTGTATTGTATAGTATAGTATTTTGTGGGACACACACACACACATTCGCAGTACAACGCGCGTAGCAACAAAAATACTGGCAATGTTTAGACTATTTTCTTTTTAACCTTTTTTTGTTTTCAAAAATAGAACAATCCAGTTGAACTGCTGGTGGTAGAAAAAACTGGTTAATAAAAACTACTTATTAATATTTTTTTGATTCTGATGTTAATTTGTTTGAAAAATAATTATTTATTTCATGCTACAGGTTTGATGCTACTCTTTCTCTATTACCAACGTATCATCTTTTATTGTTTTCAGGTTAATCATATAAAGTAACTCTACATTTTGTTTACCAATCAGTAACGAACATAAATTTCTTATCGTAATAAATTTATTTAGCATGTTCCCGTTTTTGACTGCTCCGCAAATTATCTAATACCATTAACGACTGGCTCGCTAAACTATCTTATATTCAGAAATCACTAAAAGCTTTCAACGAAATGTCGCACTTATTTCGACGCGATAAATATTTAAATTGAGTAAATGAATTTAACAAGGGGCTAAGTGTTATTTTTGGAGCTTCTTGCCATTTATCAAATAAATATTTAAATGCCATTAAGTTATTTACCAGAGGCTTACAAAGACAACGATGGAAAGGGTCTTTTGGAGATGTTAAAATTACAATTTGTATTTTAAACAATAATTTGCATTAAAAATAGTCAATTTTGGATTTAAGACACGACGCAAATTGAGAATTGTACGTTTGGCCTTTCTCTTCTACCCCTTAAATACCAAGCACTTCTAGAAATTGATACTCTAAAAAAACTTGCAAACCTAAGGAAACACCAAAATGACTAGACATAACCTAATATTTTTATTTTCATTTAGCGTAAGACATTACACTAAGTTAGAAAACGAGCAGTGATTTTTAGGATTCCGTACCCAAAGCGTAAAACGGGAACCCTATTACTGAGACTTCGCTGTCCGTCCGTCCGTCTGTCACCAGGCTGTATCTCATGAACCGTGATAACTAGAGAGTTGAAATTTTCACAGATCATGTATTTCTGTTGCCGCTATACAGAATACAACTAAAATACAGAATAAAATAAATATTTAAGGGGGCTCTCATACAACAAACGTGATTTTTTTGCCGTTTTTATAGATAATGGTACGGAACCCTTTGTGCGCGAGTCCGACTCGCACTTGGCCGGTTTTTTTAAAACAGGATGGGTAAATGGGTCATAAGTTTCTAAAAATTAGGGGGTCAGATTCTCGAGACATATTCCAACTGCTATACATACGAGAACATCAAAACAATGTAGAATAATACTACGATTTCATATATCAACTTCAACAGAATAAACAATGCATAAAGGCAAGGATCTGGAAAGCTTAAGCCGTCATACATCTTAACGTGCCTACCATTTTAAGAGCCATTTACCTCAGAGCGTACATCTCATCTGTACTTTTCATGTCTAAAGGTCAACAATTTACTTGGAATATAAATAAAAGGAAACTGTATGAAATTTCTTTTCCGGCATTCCCATCAAACGAACCTACTCCTCAAAGGGGATCTTCGGACTTGAATGCCGAGAAAGTAATTTTGACGTGTAACGCGAGTAGGTATCTTCTTGTCTGAAATTGAAATGCTTAGCAAAATATTAATGAGAGTTTAAGGAAATGATTTCGCTGAGTGTACAAGAAAAATATTTGTGTGGCTCTGGGGTATGAAATTGTAATTTTAATCGTAACTAATATAGTCATTTTACATATTTCTGTATGTTTAAGAATTGCGACATAATAATAATAACACAATCATGGCTGTATTCCCCGAAGGGATAGACAGAGGTGTACAATAATTTATATAAATAGACAGTGTACCCAAAAGTGTTAAAAAATTAAATTCTTTAGAGCAGATGATAGAAAAAGGAAGGTGGTATCGTAAATCACTTTTGTACTGAAAAACGCTATATAAAAAATACATTTCTTTACATTTTGTGGCAGTTATGATGTCCACAATTAGAGAAGGTTTCTATTTTGGGCGTTTAATTCCACTTTCATCCAAAGTATGGCAAATTACGAAAAGACAATTTCCATATTTTCTTCCGACGAAAAAGGAACGGTTTAGTCAAACATAAAATCTTGAAAACGCATTTTTATATCATTGCATGGCTATCATATAACTAGTTAGCCATAATTATGGGAGACGACATCATTGCTTTAATAGAGAATCTCTCGGTTACATGAGCGACCCTTCTAACCACTAGCCAGTAGACGCTATATATCCTTACTAAAGTATAAAATATACTAAATGCAATATTTTTTCATTAGTACCCAGGAGACTCAAATGGTGAAAAGTATAAAAACTCAGAATTTGTAATTTCAGATAAAGTAAGGGTCCGTCAGAAAATACTTCCAGTATCAGTTTTAATTCGCCCCATGGGTATTGCTGTAAGAGAGCGTAGCATTTCGACATGGAAATATAGTCAGTGGAGACAAATAGGTCACCAAATTGCCATTTACATACATAAATAACTACATAAAACATGCCCGTAATGTATTATTTTATGTTCCTCTGACCGTCGACCTTATTATATTGCTGAGTCGTGGAAATAGATTATGATGTATGTTACGTGTTTTTGTGTGTTTTGGTTATATTTGTCACAGACGCTCTAGCCTTAACAAAAAAACAACATATACAAAAATACATGTTATGTGATGTAAAAATAAATAGATGAGCCAAATTTGACATTATTATTATTATGAGTCTATAACGTCCCACTGCTGGGCAAAGACCTCCCTCCCCTTCCTCCATTCATCTCTATTTTGAGCCAAAATAGGCCACTCCTTTAGATGGGAGTCTAGTTCATCCCGCCATCTCCTTCTGGGCCTGCCGCGATGTCTTCTTGCATTGCTGGGAATCCACTCTGTAGTTATTTTGGCCCATTGTTGTTCTGACATGCGGCAGATGTGTCCAGCCCAGTTCCATTTTAGCTTGGCAGCTTTTTGACCTACGTCACTAATTTGTGTCTTGGAGCGCAGTACAGTATTCCGGATTCGGTCAGTAATCTTGACTCCGAGGATACTGCGCTCCATTGCTCGCTGGCATACCGCGAGCGCGGACTTCTGGATTGCTGTCAAAGACCAAACCTGTGCGCCGTAGGTGAGGATGGGGAGAATGCACATGTCCATGAGTTTTCGTTTCATTTGACATGGTTATGTTAAATAGTTTCTGAGTTATGAGGGGGTCAAAAGGCGCTCCAAATGGTTCGTGTAATATTACACACGGTGCTGCAGCCAGCTTTACTTGGCCGTGCGTCTAGATAAAAAAATATCATATAATTTAAAAAAAAAAACAGTTGTACTTTCAAATCCTATCACTCAAGATTTATTTGCTTCACCAATTAATCCCGCCGTCTATCAATTTTAAAGTCCATAAAATTCACTTTTATTCCAAACGACAAAAAGAGTAATGGACGAGGACCAATTTTAACAAAATAGCCCCAAAATAAATGCAATGGAGCACAATAGGCCAGCTATAGGAAACAATTGGGACCGTAATTTATGTGGCCACACCACCGGTATATGGGTCACGCTGGCTGGCCAGGCATCAGTAGGTGAAAGTACTGGCGAGTCACTCACACACACACACACACACACACACAGTTTGATCCATCTCTATCACGCACACTAATCCATTCGGGACAAACGTTTTGCATATGTGTGCGCAATACGTATAACATATACAATCGAACGTATGATTCTGAATATGACAAAATTAAAAACTGTTTACAATCTTCCTGACGTACAACGGTCACTGACTTAATGTCACTTAAGTCTTCACGAATTATCCAATATTTTAAGTGTTCGAGGACTTACTTAATTCTATTGGTAATTATTTAGTGAAATATCTACATCATCACAGCTTAAATATAACGGAACCTCAAAATTTATGGGAATATTAATCTGTATTTGAACGACATTTAATGATATTTTGCACTACAAAACCCTACGGGGTATTCGTTTTTAAATCTATGCAGCAGGTTTTATAAAATAACAATTTATTAATTTTATACACCTAAAGGATAACATAAACAATTTATTCCAACTCCAATGTGAACTTAATTCTCGGAAGTTGGCTGAACTTATTTCAAGTTGATGCCAAGTGTAGTATGCACACGATGCTTGCCTGTTATGTTATTCGAGTACGAACGGACGAGGCGAACCTATTTCGTTCTGTGGTGGCTATTTACATGTATCATTTTCTGCTGTAGTCGGCTCGGCGTCTGAACGCATATTATTTTAAAATGACTTAGCTATAGACATTAATAATAACTACAGCCCTTTTTAATGTCCCACTTCTGGGCACGGGCCTCCCCTCAGTGCGAGGGGGATTCAGGCCATAGTCCACCACGCTGGCCCGGTGCGGGTTGGCAGACTTCACACATCTATCAAGAACTAGTCAAGTTCCCTCAGACGTGCAGGTTTCCTCACGATGTTTTTCCTTCACCGTTTCATAGCAAGTGGTAATCTCGGATGTAAATGAGATTCGCACATGAAACCCAGAGGTGCGAGCCGGGGTTTGAACCTGCACACTTTGATTTGCAAGGCGTGCGTTCGACCACTCGGCTACCACTGCTTAGACATTATTTATACCAAATTTCCTAGTTTTTGTGGCAATTAAAATGCGCTGCTTTTTATGTTGATTTCACGTGAACTGATTGTTTTTATTAACACTGACGCAATAAGTACTGCACGGAGCAGCATCATGCAAGAATATATATAGTAAATAAGAAATGTTGTAGCTATCAAGAATAAAAGTATTTTGGTTGAGTAAGGGAAAGAAGTGTATCTGTCAGAGTTACAATGAGTTCTGAAATAGAGTACTACTAACAAAACTACTAATCTACTCAGCCATGCTCAGACCCTCCCAGGTAAGTTGCCTTGCGTTAAAGTCTCTTCCATTCATTCATTCATGTTAATTGATAATGAACTCAGTAAATCACTTCTTGCAATTGTCAATTTTAAAAACTACTGCTTAAGATCCATTTTTCCGATACACAAGAAATAAAAATACGCCGTTGTAGTAGTCCAGTTGGCCTTTGAAGCGCGCAACAAGAATAAATTTTAACTTCAAAAAGTTTCCTAGTAAAGGTTGCCTGATAAGACCGGTTTTGTTATGTAGATGATGTTATGATGTTCTTTTTATCTCTTTGGTATTATAATCGATAATCCTCCAGTGTTCTTGGACTTTACCCGAGTAAAGTACTTTTACTTAGTAAGGATAAAGAGAATAGTTTGTAATAAGAGGTGGAACAATAAAGAGTTATCTATCTATCTATGAATTGAGTGTAATTCGCTTTAGAAATTTTGTACGAAACCTTTTTTGTTGTCTTGCCTGTATCTTCTAATGAATATCTTTTATGAACCGTACAGTATGCACCATATTATTGTAGGGAGACAAACTTACCGGTCTACAACTGCTCACGCACAGCTCATTCTTGGACCTACTTGCTCATTATAAGTTCGCTCTTTTTTATATTAATAAAGTGGTCGGGAATTATTTCAAGATGACCAAGTCCAAGAACGTTACGTTCCTCGAATATAAAATAAATACATGTCTATTATACGCATGCATATACTACTAAACTCATGGAATCATCAAATGCGGGCGAGATCATACGAAGACTGGCATCAGATCAATACAAACAAGCCGATCGTCCCTCAAGACGTGCGAGTAATAAATCTGTGGCGAATTGCTTCCGAGTCCAGTGTAGTTGAAATACTGCCAGATTATACGTACACGCCTGTCTCACTCTCCTCCTGATCTCACTGATGTAATAGATAGGTTCTGTTCACACGGTAAAGCCGACTCTCCGATAATTACGAGTTTAACGGAAACATATATCTAACTAACTAACTACAGCCCTTTTAACGTCCCACTGCTGGGCACGGGCCTCGCCTCAATGCGAGAGGGATCCAGGCCATAGTCTAGTGTCAGAATATTATCTATGGAAGTGTTCACTTGAAATATCAAATAACGGGACTCCCGTAAACTGGCAGCTCGTGTCTACTCTTAATCAAGTGAATACAGCATTGGGAAAGATATTGCTGATAGTTAGCATCTCATTGATCGAGGTTATAGAATCACAGCAGCGGATAAAACATCGCTAAAGATAGGTTCATGACAAAATGTAAAAAGAATTTTTTATGAATTTATAAACTATAGCTTTTATATCGCGTATTGGATACCTACCACAAAAGTTGATAACAAATAAGCCTTCACATTCTAATTTTAGAACATAAGTACTATAATTAAAATTATTAGAAGGGCTGTCGAATGCTAACGAATATTGACATAATAACCGAACAAAATGTAATTTACCCTGCGCACCAAAAATAAACAGTTATTAGAATAGAATTGACGTTTAGACAGCTCACGAATGCGAAAGGTAATATTACCTAATAACGTCTGGAGCTGGGTCAAAGAAAATCATTTCCAACTGGGAACTCAGTAAGAAAGAAACTTTTTTCAATATAACGAATTATTGGATTCACGGACGGCAGCGAATAATCATATCGGACTTTTCTCAGAATATTTTTTAGGGCCCGAAAGTTGCCTTGTTCCGGGTCCAATTTGATTTTTGTCCGTCGCAAATTGAATAATACGTCGTGGATGCGATATTAGTGTGTTTCCAGACATATTCGACCGATATCAAGATCGTTTTGTCGTTTCAACGCGTTTGTGGGATTGGCAAAAAATTGAGGATTTTTCTGGTACGACGAGCAAGATAATGGGATATGACATCTAAGGATACTTTCGTATTTGATTTGGGTTTTACTGCGAACTACATCTTAAAATAGCTTGTACCACTTTCCATTACTCATTTAATTATACTTTTTCTTTAAATAGTATACTTTTTCTTGGAAATAGTCGCTGGATCTACTAACTCTTTTAATGATAGCTAATACCTGACAGTCACATTCGTGAGTATCTAAGCACAGTTAAGTATTTATTTAAAAATTAAAAAGTTAAAAAAGCAGATAACATTATTCAACAGAGATAAGGAACATTGTTCAATTAAAACAAAAGAAGAAGAAAAACAGCCCTTTTTTCATAAATCACAAAAGCCTAGGAAATATAGCAAATTCCCTATCTCGTTATTTTGTGACAGACGGGCGAATAAATAGTCCAATCTCTGTCCCAGGGGCAAAAAATCTCAGCGAGAAGAATGTACATAATAATAAAACAACATCCTGTAGCAAAAACATTTCTTTTTTGCATTCTAAAACTTCCGACGCGCGTATCTCATGTATCCTGCACACAAACTATAAAATAATGTTTTATTTTACCGACACTTTCATTCGCATTTATGTCAAAACTCCACAACACCCATCCGACTAGAAACTCAATTAGTTAAACGAAAAGGTCGCAATTAATTTGGCAAGTATTTACACGAGCCGTGTTACATAACTCGACATCTACACATAAGTTACACGGGCACTCACAATTAAGTTCAAAGGTTTGAAGGCAATAAATTTGCACAAAGTCGAAATCTCGTTACGGACGCCAAGTGGAACAACACTATGTTGGAGTTCCGAAGTGAGCGATAAACTTAGTGTTGTAGAGTTCTGATAATAATTTAAGTTTTTTTTATGGGACCAAGCCCGCCACACATTCCCACCACTGTTAGCCAGGATCGGCGAGTCGCGGGGAAAACCAAAATTGTCTTGGAACCGTATTTAATAATTTGAGATAGAATACAATAGAGCTAGTGCAACTTGACGGTATATTTTCTATAACTTATTATTGCCATGACCATAATACGTTGAACTGAGATCGTACCATATAGAAAGTAGGCACAATTTCCTTGAAGCTAGATGCACATGCTGGTTGGAGCATCGGGCTCTCGGCTGACTGGTTGGTTGCAGGTTCGATTTCCATCAGCGGAAAATTTCGGAAAGTGACCTATATGGAATTTGCCCTGGTTTGGCCATTGTATGGTACCCATCGTATAAGTGTGGTTTAGTTTGTGATCATACGATTAATATGTATTTCCTGGTGGTAAACATTATTGATGTACTAATAAAGTGTCAGCGTAAACTTCAGCTCTTGCTAACTTATATTAATAGCGTAACGAACAAGTTGTTTACCGCCTGACTCGTAGCCCCGACGTAAACCTGCTGTATTTAATCAAACATTAAGTCTAATTGCATTATACTTGATTTATGGTGGTTGGAGAGCCTCCAGTTCCCATTGAAAAGTTAATCAACTAAAAGCCTTTTTTCAACTTCCTGGATTAAGAGTTGTTGGAGTTAATTTATAGCGAATTGAGGAGTTCTTTTTATTTCTTAATTAAGATAGCCTAGAGGAGGCGGGCTCGTTGCGCAATTTTGAATTTGGAATTTAATTTGCGTTCTTTTTTCATAATTTTTTTTTTTCCTTTTGCGAGCCATAAAAATAAAAAGAATACACATTTTTTTTTCTTTATTTGCCTTATTAGAAACCCGTTTAGAACTATTAGATACTAACTACAAGTAACAGACAAACAAATAAGTACTTACCCGTTATCCACACAACCAATAAGCTCCCGAAGAGCTTAAAAACACTGAGCACTAGCGTTCCCATTTTCACTTCTCTCTAATGTTTATACACACCGACCATTGTTCACATGCCAAACTTGAACCGACTCCCATCAATTTAATATCAAAAGTGTTCCCATCACCGTTCAATTATACCTAGAACAAAGAAAATACATTTTAATTAACGGACGGTAAGGGATGCAGGGACCGACGTAAATTATATAAAATATCTCCCCGAAACTACTTCGGATAAACATTATAAGGCCCTAAAATGTTTGTTTAGAATAGTTCATTGAGTTTGAAAGTATGGACGGGTAGCAGTATTTATGTATGAGGTGTTATGAAATTACTGAATATCTTAATTTCAAGGAAGAACAATTTTGTAACATTTTTGTATTGAGTCGTGTGAACCTAATGACTTGGACACTAGTTTTTATTTTACGTTTTCAAACTTTAAAGCGACCAAAGCCAGATATTCTCATTGACAAAATATAAAATAATTTGTAGCTTACTCATAGCGCTACGTTGCTACGCCGTAGCCGTCTTATGAAGCGTAGCCATAGCCAGTCGTAGCAATTCAATTTGTACAACAAGGTTGACGATCTTCGTCGAAATTCTTCATGTTTTAGGTAATGTTTTTAGTGTAATTTAGACATAATTTTATTCGGTGCGATGAAGTGAGCCGGTTATTTTAGATTACCTGTCATTATAACACCTCCTAAATAATATATTTCATAACATTTTTATTTTATCGTGTAGTAGATACGTTTACGCTATTTTTTATCGCCGCCCGTCGTGGGACTCACGGCCATCAATCATTTCAGCCGCTTGTCGCGGTGTGAGTTATGTGAGGCGATGTCAACATATCTTGGGACGGTTATATATCGAATTATGTGCCAAAGATGTATTGGGTCTATTAAAATAAACGAAATACGGCGTTGGTTCCATTTTGTAACTCTGGTATTAATATTATATGTTTAAGACACTGCTTTTATTTCTCTGTTCCCGAGCTTAAATACTACATAATGAAATTGATTTATTGAAATATGTTAACATTTATTTAAGATACTTATCGAAATTTTCTACTTTTTACTAAAAGCAATTTGATCACGTGAGTATTGCCATATAAACTTAGTCTTTATGTCTATTGTTACAGAGAACATTTTCAAAAGGAAGTCAAGTGAATTCGCTCGTTTCAAAATGTACAGGGCGTTACCATATTCCAACTAAATCGCAATTACCCAGCGTTGCTATACGACGGAATGATCAATCATTCAACACAAACCACGTCTGAGCTCCGCATGAATTATTATGTCATAAAGGGACTGTTATAAAGGGATTTTACTTACTACATCTCATATTTTGTGTAGAATACAATGTTACGAATCGATTTTGAGAGAAAACGATGTTGAGATACTAACGGCCCAACCATCAACACAACGGTTAAATAAAGTCCTTTTATTGGAACAATTTTAATAAGATGAGTCGAGCCCACAGGCTGATCGGTACCAATTATTTGCCTATATAAAAATAAACTGTTTTAACTCATAATAAATAACATTTTTAAACGAAATATATTATCGATGATGCGTGGTCGCGTGGCTTTTACCTAAGAAATCGATCTTAATGTTAATAAACGCAAAGCATATTTTCAATTGTAATTTTTTAGGGTTCCGTACCCAAAGGGTAAAACGGGAACCCTATTACTGAGACTTCGCTGTCTGTACGTCCGTCCGTCCGTCTGTCACCAGGCTGCATCTCATGAACCGTGATAGTTAGAGAGTTGAAATTTTCACAGATGATGTATTGTTGTTGCCGCTATTACAACAAATACTAAAAAACAGAATGAAATTAATATTTAAGGGGGCTCCCATACAACAAACGTGATTCATTTGGTGTTTTTATAGATAATGGTATTATGTGTACGTTCTCACGTGTATTAATTATTTAATACTTCCAATATGAAGCACATTATTATGCTCCTTAGTTACTTAAGCTAAGCTAAACGCTTGGGCTTACAAAAATTATACGGTAACAATTAACTTATTATTTACACAAATATCTGACAGAATTAAGCCTCTTGCATACTAGGGCGTCGACACTCGTTAGTCAATTGTTTTTGGCAAAACCAAACGAACTGTCTGTATTGCCATCTAGAAAAAGTTAATTATTCAACGAAATGACACTGACAGCGCGAGTGAATTTAGACGCGTGGGGCGTGGCTTTTACCAAATAAATTCAATCATTATGCATATTGACATAGAGTCAAGCAGTGGTAGCCTCGTGGGCAAGAACGCCCGCCTTGAACGTTTAAATGCCGGGCCTGCACCTCTGAGATAATTTTCATGTGCGAATGTCATTTTCAATAATGATTACTTGCTGAACGGTGAAGGAAAACATCGTGAGAAAACCTGCACGTCTATAGAAAGGCGTGTGAAGTTCACCGACCCACACTGGGCCAGCGTGGTGGACTATGGTCCAAAATCTCCCTCATATTGAGGGGGAATGTGCCCGGTATAATGGCAATAGGCTCGCCCCCTATTACATTGGGACCAAAATAGGTACATTGGCGAAGTGTGGGTGCACTGCAGTGCACCTCTGCACACCCCTTCGGAAAATACAGACGTGATGATGTTTTATTTATTATTATTATTACATAGAGTCCGTTTTGGTATTGTCAAATTGACGCGTGTGCGCTCCAGTGTGCGTGGAGCTTTACGCGCAAGTGTATCCCGGCAGATACGAAACAAAGACCTTCCTAGAACCCTCAGAGCCAATATCTACCAAACGAACAGATATAAGCGGAGATAGTAGACAATAGAAGGGAACAAAACAACATCATAAACTTGGAACAATCGAACACATATTGTTCACCTCGATGGTCCAGTTAACGGGTAATAAACGTCTCGATTCAACCCCTCCCCCTTACAGAGAGGGGAGGGGGGGCTTCAGGATCGCATCTACATTCCATTAATACTCCGCGTCAATCGAACCCAGCATAATGTAGCTGAATACCCTTCAGGAAATATACGGGTTCTACTCTAAATATACGAATGGAATGAGACAATATGACAGTTCATTTTTTTATTATATTTTTTTTATTATAGTGATACGCTTCTTCTGTTTAAGAAATAAATAAAATGATGCGAATAGAGCGGGTATTCCGACAAGTAATGAATAGCAACGACAAATCTAATAAATACACATTATAAATAAACATGGGTGATGAACACAATGAAAAAGGTGGATTAAACTAGTGATACACTTTCGTTAATGGTATATAGACAGGAAATCAACTCATGCCGATCCATCAAACTGTCTCTTGACTAATAAAACTTATGACTATGTAGACATAAGTTGTATCTCTCCAAACTGTCAAATTCGTCGAGAAAATGACGTCACACCGAGCAATGTCCAGTACAAAAAGTTCAATGTGACGTAATTTTTTCGACAAATCTGACAGTTGAAAGAGATAAAACTTATGTCTATGCGGTCATGCTAAGGGGTCAGTTCCTCAAAATAAGTTCCGTATACAGCGCTCTCTATACCTGTTACGGATCTTTCGTCGAACTTCAAAAAACGTATCATTGCTGTTATAAATGACATTTCGTTTTAAAGAAAACTTGGCATAAAAGACTAAAATTGTAATGAATTGTAAGGTTATTTGTAGCTTTTTAGTGCACCTAGGTTTTTGAAGTCGGTTTTTGTTTTTGTTAAAAATATTTTTTTTCACGATTTTTAGTGTCAATAATCGTTGAAAATTTGCAAATATTATCACCTTATAACAGCCCTAAAAAGTAAAAATTTACAGCCAAAAAAAAATCACCCCCACCCCCCTCACCCCCCATTTCACCCCCATTTCACCCCCTACATATTTTTTCTTTCAAAATTCCTGAAAGGCGTGTTTTTTATTTTGTATGTTAAATATATATACAAAGTTTCAAGTCGTTCAAAAAATATTTTTGAAATTATGTGACCTTCAACCCCCCATTTCACCCCCAAGGGGTTAGATTTCTGATAATATTTTGAAAATGGGACCAACCTTGAAGAATTCCCTAGCAAACCTAAAAAAAAAATTCGAAATCGGTCGACAGACGCCGGAGATATGCGGTAACATACATAAAAAAAAAAAAAAAACATACGGGTCGAATTGAGAACCTCCTCCTTTTTGAAGTCGGTTAAAAATTTAATCGCATTTATTTACACCATTCAACTTCAAAATGCCAAACTTGAAATGAAATTACTCAATTCGTGTATAGAATGAAAACGACCAAATAGACCTCTCGAAGAGCTGATTCATTCAACTACAGTATACCCCGACCGGCAGCCGATCTGACGACAATAAACCAACCTATATTGAGTCCACACAATACCCGACCCGGGCATAAAAACCGGGTATAAACCGGTCATAATACCCGGAAAAGTTAATTAAATAGGGACCGTTAGATGCCGTGACATTTTTCAATTGGTTAGTGAGTGACGTCTTTTCCGCCGCGGTTGAAATTCGAAGGTTGAAATGCTTTTTGGTGCTTTTTGTAATTGGATTGGATACACCAAAGTTTTTAACAATAGTTTATGTTTCCTGGAGAAATTAAACCCGGGATATAACTATTTAGATAAATAGAGTACATAATTTAATTAATTAGAATACGTAATTTTAACAAAAACATCGAAGGCAAGCACTTGCTACATAATCAAGCAGTTCATACACATTCACATTAGTTCACACCTGTTTCAGACCCAATGTTTGTAGTGGTTTATGTTAACATTTATTCACTTGGTCGATGGGTTTAAAAATAGAATAAGATTTAAATGTCTCAAAAGAATACATCATCATCAAATGTACGATGTATTCTTTTGAGACAAAAGACTTGGTTTCAAAAAAAATAGAACAAGGTCTCAATGTTTCAAAATTAGAATTAGTCTATTATAATACATCCTAAACACCCTGTGACCTACATACAATACAACCATTACATTCCAAACTTATCTTGAATTTTCCACAGCGCTATATCTCCCGATTATTTCGTGCAAACAAACAAATAAATCCAGTCCCAACTTCAATGGGGATACTTGTTTATATTTCAAGTCCCACTCTTAATAAAGACGTCAAATTAAAAACCATTCGATGACAGGGGCCATTATGAGATTGCGCGGCCTGGACATGAAATGATCCGGCCGATTTCAACTTGAAATATGAGCCCGATAATGTTTTGGGGTTCAATGTCGCAGTTGGAAAAACAAAACAATTGGAGAAACAGTTTTTCTGCTTTATTGCTTGAAGTTGTTTTGACTTCGCCGTTAGTTATAATATTTCAGAGCTGGTGTGAATAAATTGAGATACGATTTAGGGTATGATTTGCAAAAGTGTCTTGTTAACAACGATAGTTATAATATATTTTCATTTTATTTTATTTTTTTAATTTACATAAAAAAATATTGAACATATCCCTTGATTCCAATCTCAAATCGTACTGTCATTGTCATTTCTATTAAAAAGATCTATGGCGTGAGCGAGATGGGGCACACTTGTTTAATGTAACGTTACGGAAATATTAGAATGACTCTATAATTAAAAATGATACGTCACAATATAACACAATAATTTAAAACAATTAGGTGTAGCAGCATAATTAATTAGAAAATGTATTTTTTTCCCACGGAACATTTTTCCGGGCTGGTCGATTCTCACTTAGCCGGTGTTTTTATCAGGAATCTTCAACTTTATTGGAGAGATTAAAAGCTCCGCGGGGCGGCTAGTCGCCGGGGCTCTGACCGAACGCGAACACGGTAAGAAGTTTTAATAACAGTATCAACTTTAAGAATTTCGTTTTTGGACACATTTATGATCACCGATAGCTCCTAAAATTTGATGGTTTTTATAAACTTTCGCTTTTTATCGACGATTCAATTGGCAATCAGTGTTATCGTCGGTAAGTACTTTTATGTACTATTACATCGCGCCGTGTCTACCGAATGGATGCGCAGAGGTACACTGCAGTGCACCCACATTTTGTCAATGTAATATGAACATAATGCAATGGTAGGCGACGCTATTATTTTTAAACTGGACACATTCCCTCTCAATACGAGGGACAATTGAGCCATAGTCCACAACGCTGGCACAGTACGGGTTGGTGAAATTCACACGCCTTTCTACACACGTGCAGGTTTCCTCACGATAATTGCCTTCACCGTTCAGCAAGTGGTAATCGTTATTGATCGTAATTTTAGGATGAATTTCAGGTAAGTACATTATGATAACCCCAAAATGCATAACGCTTTAAGCCCCCCGCACACTGAGGCGTTTAAAGCCACGCTTCAAAACTTTTGCGAACTCGAGATGTCATTCATGTCAACACCAGCGGGGTTAGCACGCATATCAAGAAAAGATCTTTGTCACGGATTCGCTAGCTGGCTCTCTGTCTTATTTCAGACGAGAGAAAGAAAAAAAAAAAATACCGTAACTTAAGTCTACTCTTGGCGATCAACTTAAGTACTCGTAACTTAAGTCTACTCATTCGTACTCTGTCTTATTTCATACGAGACAAAGATATAAAATCAATATTTTCCGTGTTATCATGGAGATATTATAACGGAGATGGCATTCCGAGCCCGTGCTGCAGTATTTTTTTCTGGTTTATCTGACTCCGCCATCTTTGTGTTCCCATAAAGTTGCCATATACTACAGGTACATGAGATAACAAAAATGGCAGAAAAGTCGCCGCAGACCTATAAGAAGAGTGGAGTCGATATGGGTACTCTAGATTATCTAAACGTGACATGTCAATTCTTGGCGCACATTCTACAACAGCAGCTATGGCTTAGGAAAATAATACCATAAAACATACTATTATAATTGACATGATACAATTCTTTTAGCACAAAAGTCTCCTTTGACTGAGTGACACAATATTTCATCCCATTCACATTTTCGCCATTTCTACATTTGGAATAGCACAGAGCGAGGTCGAACGACCTACATTATTACAAAGAGACACACATCAGTAATACTATTTGTTGTTGTTGAAGTGACCTTCCTTCTTTTTCGTCTTGTTTTTTTACGAAATTACGAAATTTTAATGCAATATGATAAGACATTTCTACACCTTCGATTAGCGGGTGTTCTGCAAATGGCAAGTAATTCTTCTTCATATTTTAAGAAATGAATAAAATGATGAAATTTTAGGAAATAATGTGAGGAATCTCCACCTGCGGTTAGCGGGTATTTCAGCCAGTGTCAGGTAGTTAAAAGCAAGAACAAATTCAATAAATACATATCTTACTAATATTATAAATGTGAATGTTTGTGAGGATGGATGTATATTTGTTACTCTTTCACGCAAAAACTACTGAACGGATTTTGATGAAACTTTACAGTATTATTTTTTATGCATCAAAATAAAACATAGGCTATAATTTATAACGATATTGAACGAAATCGAAATCTGCGCAGACGAATTAAAAATGGGTGATGAACATGATAGAGATGGCGGATGGATGAATAGCAACTCATTGGTAATAATTTGCTCGCGTTGTCAATGTCATTTTGTTGAAGAATGAACTTTATCTATGAGTCGATACAGTTCGTTTTGTATTGGCAAAAAAATCGATGCGCCCGTCTTCATGCCCCAGTGATCCCGAGGCCTCTCTAAAGAAATTCAAATTTCAAACATTGCACAATCGATTTTGATAATCGGGAAGATTTAAAACAATACAGACGACTATGGGGCACACCTGGGGCCTTACCGCCACCTCTTAAGGTATGGCTGTTACAACAGTAACTGACAATTTTGGACAGATTATGTACCATAGAGTATCTAGAGTGTAACGATTCCACTCTTCGTATACCTCTGCGGCAACTATATGGGAAAAAAAGATGGCGGAGTCAGATAAACCAGAAAAAATTACAGCAGCGCGGGCTCGAATTGCCATCCCCGTTATAATATCTCCATGTTTTAACTACTGTACTGTATTGAGGTAACTGTCAAAAACTGAAAGTTATATTTAAAACATTGCTGCAAAGTCAGGTCTTGGTACGGGGCTGTTCATTACAAAAGAACAAAGTGTAGTTAATATACAAAAATAAAATGAGAGTGGAAATAGTCCCCAGACGTCGGCGCGGACAATCGGACCGC
Source organism: Ptilodon capucinus (assembly GCA_914767695.1). Taxonomy (NCBI): domain Eukaryota; kingdom Metazoa; phylum Arthropoda; class Insecta; order Lepidoptera; family Notodontidae; genus Ptilodon; species Ptilodon capucinus. The sequence continues at coordinate 11,331,316 of OU611812.1, forward strand.
GGCGTTATCGCGGCGAAATTCGCACAAAATTCAGCCTCAATTCGCTGTTTTCCGCATTTCTATGTACCTATAGGTATACGGTGTTTCAAACGTCCGAAATAATACATTCACAGATTATACACAAGTATCGGATATGCAAGTTAAATTAAACTTTTTTTTTGAAATTCGAATATGATATTTCAATTGTTTTAGTGCCGCCTATTTTAAAATCTTGTAATACCTTGAATCCTGGGCAAGATTTAAACGAATTTCTTTTTATTGGTGGCGGAGCCCTCGTGCTTTTGAGTCTATGGACATCTGTAGACACAAACAGTTGTTTGTGTACTGGTTTTAGGACACATATCCTACCACCCCAACATTTTTTTTTTTAAGCCTATTTGTGTCCCACTCCTGAGCAAAGGCCTCTCCTTTAATCCAATTAAATTAATTAATTAAATCCAATTAAACCACCCCAACATAATATTAAAAATTACAATATCAAAATTAATTTGTCACAAAAAAAATTGTGACAAATATTCAAAGGTCGACAACTCGAAAAATATCTTAATATAAGTATAGTCGGTTTTCATAGAGCATTTGCATAACACCTATCATTTATGTACGTAATATTATTTCGGACGTCTAAAACATGTTGTATAATTCTGTGTGCACCTGCGAAGCGCTACGGGCTGCGCGATTGCTACTGACACTATCTGCCGTGTTCACTTTAAATGCACACCTACCGAATTCACCCCGAAACTTGTTTTTCATTTTTTATTTCGTATCTGACATTAATGTGTACGTTTTGTTACTGAATATAGTGCGGCAACGAGTTAATCTCATAAGGTTGAAATTGTCTACCAGAAGTTAGTCCGCATGGAACTTAGGGACTTCATTATTTCACTAAAATAAAAGTTGCTCTTTAAATCAAGAGCTATACAGCAGTGGTAGCCGAGTGGTCGAACACACGCTTTTTTTTTATGAAAGTGCGCAGGTTTACACCCCGGCTCGCACCTCTGGGTTTCATGTGCGTATCTCATTTTCATCCGAGATTATCACTTGCTAAGAAACGGTGAAGGAAAAATTCGTGAGGAAATCTGCACGGCTATAGAAAGGCGTGTGAAGTTCACCAACCCGCACTGGGCCAGCGTGGTGGCCTATGGCCCAAAAACCTCCCTCGTATTGAGGGAGAATGTGCCCGATATAATGTCAATAGGCTTGTCCCCTATTACATTGGGACCAAAATACATCGGCGAACTGCAGTACACCTCTGCCTACCCCTTTGGGGAATACAGGCGAGATGATGTATTTATATACAGTAGTAAAAGTTTCGTCAAAGTCTGTCTAGCCTTCTCAGAGATCACCCAGAACGAATGGGATTTATTTTATTTGCGCGGAACTCTTGATTCTTTTTCTGAAATAAAAGTAGCCTAAAGAAGTAAGTCCTTGTAACAGCAGGTATCTGCTGGTGAAAGTCCCGTCAAAATTGGTTAAGCCGTTCCAGAGATTACTGGACCACGGCTGTCTACTCTTATACAGTTGCCATAGAGAATCTTACGTACACGCACAAAATTGAACGTGTGGGTGGCACTGTCAAATTTTCCGAAATATTTCTCCCCATTTCTCTCATCTAGCGTTGAAGGCACCACAGCACCAAAGCAATTATTTCTATAGCCACTTGTGATTTAGGAAAATCCTTACACTGTAAATGAGAGTAGGCGTACCTTATACTAGCTTCCTAATCGTAATGCCAAAATTTGTATCTAATATTAGACTGCGTGAGTATAATTCTTCTCTAGTATTGAGGCAAAGATGCTGCCTGCTCTCATGGCGTTGCTGCTCCTGAGAATGTATTACTCACAATCCTTACAATTTATCATTTTAAAAAGAGTAACCATTGAGTTTCTTACCGGCTCTTCTCAGTGGAAGCAGCATTCCGAACCGGTGGTAGAATCTGACTATTTTTAAGTGCTTTTTTACACGAATATTTTTTATTTTATTTTGATTTTGAAAAGCTCCCTCTTTATTATATTAACTCGTTGTAATATCTATTACATCTTGAAAATATCTGAAACAAATTAATCCCACTCATCATCTTGAGAACATCAAATTATACAGAGTACGTACTTCAGAATTGTTCTCAGTAGTTTTAAAGTTATAAATGAATACTTAAGTGTATTATTTTTATTTAGTTCTCGAGGTCATGAACGTTAAAATGAGATTTTATTTCTACTTTAGTGTCTATAAAACGCATCTTCCTTTTATATGGACCGATATGATCAATGATTATAACATTTTCAAATAAGGAACAAGTTTTTCGCCCCGCACACACCAGACACCCCGTTTTTTGCACAAACTAAAATTAACTCTGTGTCAATATACATAAAGATTGAATTTCTGTGGTAAAGGCCACGTGACCACGCGGAACGTTTTGTTCGAGCCGTCAATGACATTTCGTTGAAGAATGAGCCTTCTCTTCGAGTCAATACAGTTCGTTTTAGGATTGGCAATATAATACAGTACGTATAAGTACGCATTGTTACAATTGTGATAAGCCATAATTGCTGTTCCATTTTCTATTGAAAAAATGTTACCATTGAGTAGTTTTTATCAAACCGGCGATAGTATTTAAAGGGCACAGGCAAATAACAGGGAATGTCACAAATTTTAATATAAATCATTTTCTTATAGAATCATATCTTTGTCTATGGTATTTTGAATTCTAGTCATTAGAATTTAAAAAAGTTAACAGATGGCGCCAAAAATGTAGTTTTGTTTATGCCCAAAACGAAAAGAACTAAGAATGGCCATGACATGTTAACACATTGATCTCAATAAAAAATATTATATACTTTTAAACTTTCAAATAGTTTTTTCTCAAAATTCATTGATAAGGACATTCCCTGTTATTTGCCTGTGCCCTTCATCTGATGTATTCTATAAATATTTTTTAAGGAACACTTAATTTTGTATAACTCAAACCGCGATTAATTGTCGTCAAATGAAAATAACTCTTATTACAACGACCGACAGATCATAGTTCTACTTTCGCGTAAGTAATTTATCATATCGCAATACTCGGCCCGATAGTGTTTCCTAAGTACTTATAAACTTATCTCGCGGGGAACGTCAGGCCAATTTTGGGCCATTCATGAATTTACGGCATGGAAACAAATCAAAACAAGGTACAGACAATAGACTATAAATCTCGCCGGCAATTTCAGATGCGATCTTGTGAATCGAGGCAGGTACCCTGTTATCGTGTTCAAGTGACGTGTTATTTGTAACGTTCACTTAATAAAATTGAAAATTTCGTGGCGACTTTAAGATTTACAGCTCACTTCTTTTAATACAGATGGAAATAGGTGCGTACTGACCTACAGCCTCGCAAGGTGAGTTCATACCATACCACACATGACATTCTCAGCCTTAGAATTCTTGTTATAAATGGTAAACAGCAATGGTAGCCGAGTGGTCGAACGCACGCCTTGCAAATCAAAGTGTGCAGGTTCAAACCCCGGCTCGCACCTCTGGGTTTATGTGCGAATCTAATTTTCATCCGAGATTACCACTAGCTATGAAACGGTGAAGGAAAACATCGTGAGGAAACCTGCACGTCTATAGAAAGGCGTGTAAAGTTCGCCAACTGGGCCAGCGTGGTGAACTATAGCCCAAAAATCTCCCTCGTATTGAGGGAGAATGTGCCCCGTATAATTGCAATAGGCTCGCCCCCTATTACATTGGGACCAAAAATACATCGGGGAAGTGTGGGCGCACTACAGTGCACCTCTGCCTACCCCTTCGGGGAATACAGGCGTGATGATGATGATGTATTTAAATGGTAAACTGATAATGATACAATTAGCAACAAATACAGTCGTAGCAACAATTACTTTTGCTAAACTAAATGCTAAGCAAGTCCACAAGCCTCCGTGAAACTGTTCGGTCTGTACGCGGCTATTGACTCTTATATTAAAAATAAACTTTAGTTTCTCTATTACTAGCTTATACTAGCGACTTCGTTTGCGCTGACTTATTCAATATCGTTATAAATTATAGCCTTTAAGTTATTCTGATGTATAAACAATATAACTGTAAAGTTTCATCAAAATCTGTTCGATTGTTTTTGCATGAAACAGTAACAAACATCCATTCATTTTCACAAACTGTATAATATTAGTAGGATTTGTAAAAAAAGAAATAAAGCAAGTTTTCATACACCTACTTTGTAATTTTTTTAAGAAATCAACAAATAAATTCCAACCCTATGTGCAAACTCCGATGTCAGTAATAGAAACCGCAAAAGTAGAGTCCAGTGAATAAAGTACAATCGCGAGACAAAGTCAAAAGTTCACACGAAGCCTTCGCTCGAAGTTACCGACCGACTTGAAAAATGGTTGTTAGAACAATAAGTCGAATTGTGAGCGCGACTGTACCGATATTTTTCTGCTGGGTAATGAAGCGAGATTGATGTACAATTATTTTGAAAAGATTGTTTTTTTTTAAATAAAAGCAATCAAAGAGAATTTAATAAAAAAGAGGTTTTAATTTAAAACGCAATAACACAATTATGTCGAATTTTGACGTTTTGTTACGACATATGTCGAATTACAGATGATGTCGATATTGCGAGAAATGGGGCCCTGCGGGGCAATTCTCGCGTGAATGACATTATCTCTTCGGCATTTCGGAAACCAAACGCCAAATTGATCGTAATTTTTTGTTTTGTTTCGACATACATACATCATCACGTCTATATTCCCGAAGGGGTAGGCAGAGGTGCACTGCAGTGCGCCCACACTTCGCCGATGTATTTTTGGTCCCAATATAATAGGGGCGAGCCATTATACCGGGCCATTCTCCCTCAATACGCGGGAGATTTTTGGGCTATTGTCCACCACGCTGGCCCAGTGCGGGTTGGTGAACTTCACACGCCTTTTCTATGGACGTGCAGGTTTCCTCACGATGTTTTCCATCACCGTTTCATAGCAAGTGTTAATCTCGGATGAATATGAGATTCTCACATAAGGCGGGGTTTGAACCTGCACACTTTGATTGCAAGGCGTGCGTTCGACCACTCGGCTACCACTGCGACATAATACCTATGTCGAATTCGATATGATGTCGATCCTGCGAGAACTGTGTCCCTGGATAGATCAAGCCTGGCGCATAACCTGAATGCGCCAAAATATCCGTGTGATAGTAATCAGACTTGAAAAGACCAAATTACTGCTACTATATGTGATAACCAGCTTGACCAAAGGGAATATTTTGTCCATTCGTTATTATTGGTTCATTGGGCCGTAACTACATAATATGTCAGCCCAATAATGGGGGTAATAATCCCAATGAATTGATCGTGGGTTAGATTCTCTTTATTATCGTAGAGAACATCTGTAATTCTAATACAGATGCGACTAAAGATATCTATTCATCTAATGAATGAGTATTACGTAATGATAGATCTGATTTCAGGTATTTAGTCATGACTCATAAGTTATGTCTAAGTTCACATTATCTTTAACGTGTGTGTACATTTTGCAACTGTATCATTTGCATTTGCACATATTTATTTCGTACATTTTACACATTATGTACATTTTGCGTTCGTTCGTTTTGCCCCTGCACAATTTGCGTGTGTACATCTTGCGTTTCTACATATTACGTGTGTAGCAGTGGGAGCTTCGTGGGCAAGAACGCCCACCTTAAACCCCTTAGGTGCAAGTTCAAATCACGGGCCCGCACTGATATAATTTTCATGTGCGAATTTCATTTTCAACAATGATTACCACTTGCTGAACGGTGAAGGAAAACATCGTGAGGAAAGCTGCACGAGGCAACCCGCAATGAGCCAGCGTGGTGGACTGTGCCCCAAATCTCTGCCGTGGTGTGTACATTTTTCGTTTGTACATTTATGCGAACCACTAGACGTACAACATCACTAGTAAACCTTAAAACAATAAAAGTATAGTCGCAATCATTTGTGTCGCGGTAGCGCGTGACCGCTGAGCGCGTCATTTCGCGTAATGGACGCGCAATGGGCTTCAATATTTTACTCCCGTCAATATCAGGCCGCGAGCCAGTGATGTGTGAATCACCACTTCATCAAAACTAATGAAGTGCCCAGATGACCACAGAAAATATTATAATATTCATCAATACATACAAAGAAATAAAATTTAAACGTCTGTTTGTAATGTCAAAATAACTGTTTCTCTTTCTAACACATATGAAAGTATTTATAAAGAAGTTTTGAAGAAAACGCTATAAAAAATATGTTTGTCTGTATGTATGAACTGCCAAACGGATTTTGACGGGACTTTCACCGGTAGATAGCTGATATGACAAGAAGTAACTTGGCTACTTTTTTTTTAGAGAAACAATTAAATCTCCGCGCATTTAAAATTAAACGCATCTTTCTGGTAATTGTAGTTCCTAATTTCAACGTGGAACAGGTCACGAGCTCAGGTGGATTTAAATAAAAAACGAACGTAAACGTATTGAGCAAAAGGTCGCTATTTGCTTATACGATAATTTTGCTATATATCCACAATCTATTGTATAAACAAATATAATTTCTCCGGCAAATATTACGGAAAAGTTTCTTCAACACAAATAATTCACGGCACAATAACAATATTGTTTCATTAAAATCTGTTACGTATATCCAAAATTACAGTGATAAAACCCGGTGAAACTCGACGCGGGCGTAAAGCCCAGCTCAAATATAGACGTCAAAACTCGCGCGACTAATGACTTGGCAATACTAAAACGAACTGTATTAACTAATACAAGAAGCTTATTTTTCAACGTCGGTGGAATTATATCGCGTGGCCGCCTAGCACTTGCCACGGACATTTAATCTGTATGTGTATGTGCATAGAGTACATTTTTAAGTCTAGCAGAGGTAGTCTAGGTAGAACGCACGTCATCAGCTCAAAGGATGCAATTTCAAATTTTCGGTTTCATGTCCGAATGTAATTTTCAATAATGATGACCACTTACTGAACGGTGAAGACAATTGAGGAGGTGAAGAACAAAACCTCACTTTTTCATATTTTTTTAAATGTATTTTATTAGTTTAATGCAAATAAAAATTAAATGGACTAAAACAAATAAGTAAAACTTTATCAGAAACACCACTTGTCTTATACAAATTTTCATTTGAAATAGAGAGTTTCGAACAAAACCACACTTTAGACTCTAAAAAAATCAGTCTCAATTTACATTTTACTGTTTTCTCCAAAATTTGAAAAAGTTGGAAAAGTGAGGTTTTATTCTTCACCTCCTGAATTATCGTGAGGAAACCTGCACGTTTATAAAATCGCGTGTGTAATTCACCAATCTACACTGCGTCAGCTTGGTGGACTATGACCCAAATCTCCCGCATATAAGTAACATTTAAACATATAGAAAGAAAGATAGAAGAACTATATTTGAATAAATCGGCGAAGGATTGAAATGCCTTCCTCTATGGGAAATACAGGCTGATTTTTTTTTTTTTGTGTTTAAAAAAGGAAAGCAATTGTATTCGCTCGCTTCAGTATACTCAGGGCCGTAAAGCAATAAATTACGTGGCAGCTAAGTACAAAGTAGCAATTGTCGAAATTCGCTAATAAATTACCTAACACCGTTGTTTGTTAGTTGCACAAACGCTATATTTTCTAATTAGCTTGGCAAGGCGACGATCAGACGGTCGTCCGACCATTCGCCTAATTTATAGTTACGACCTACAATTGTACGTGGGCCCGTACATCGATTTTATGGAATAAAATCTAGTTTTTTGGGACCAAAAATCTAAAAATTGGGACGTTTCATTATTTTAATGGAACGGTTTTAATAAATACTACATGTGTCCGTGGAGTTCAAGATAAAAATCATATTTAAAAACTATAACGCTCTTAAATAAAGGAGCTTTCGATCAGTAAAAGACTAAATTAAACTAAAAGTATAACTATTTTTTTCTGAAATGGTCATTTATAACGTTTTGAAAGTAAATTTAGAAAGCAAAACAACTCATTATTCTCTACAGGGTATAACAGAAATCCAAAATAATAATTTAGATGCATGGATCGAATTTCAATCAGATTTCTATACTATTAAATTATCAACCTGATTCTCATGCAGAACTGATGAAGCATTATTTCAGACTGTATATACGCTAAGACGCTGTAGTTTTGATACATTTTTTCCTGTACGAAGCCGAATAAAAAATTCACCGGGTCACAGTACATACGAGCTCGTTTTCACACTCCATTACCCTTTTTCATTCGAGCCGAGTTAAGCTGATTACCCTTGAATCGTCGATGGAAATCATACGTTGCGGGATTATGGAATAATGATGGAATTCAGTATACTTTTTTATTAATTTCTCCCTTGTTTAAGTCTCATACTGTTATATTATATGACGGCTAGGTCTCAACATATATTCATCGTATGATCCCAAACTAAGAATAACTTGTACGAGTACTAAACAATGGCTTGAGGGCGATCCTATTTCCACCCAGACCAGCGCAAATTACGAAAAGACATTTCCGAATTTGCCACTGACGGGAATCGAATCCGCAACCACCAGGTTCAGCGAGACAAGCGGCCTACATACCAAGCCGTCTTTAAGGGATAGTTATGAAGAGTTATCTGTCTATCTTTTTTATAAACCTTTATTGCCCCACTGCTGGGCAAAGGTCTCCCCAATTCTCCTCCACACATCTCTATCTCTTTCCAGATCACTCCATCGCTCCAGATAATGGTCCAGGTCATCGCACCACCTTTTCCTGGGTCAGCCACGGCGTCTGTGTCCGTTATCTAAGATCCAGTCGGTACAAATTTTGGCCCGCCGGATGTCATCCATTCTTTTTAGATAACCCGCCCATCCCCACTTCAGCAGAGCGGACTTTTCACCCACGTCTACCATGCGAGTCATGGAGCGCAGTAAAGTGGTTCTCACAGTATCTATCTATTACATTAAAAAAACAAGTGAATTCGCTATGTCCCGGAGTTGTAGGGCGTTAGGTTTCGACCCCATTCCTTTAATATCTGAGCTCCAAACTAAATCACCAGCCGATATCAAAAGGCTACACTAAATTAATCCAAGTGTCACTCATCTATGGCTCGAAATAGGGAAACAAAACAGCCTAGCCCTGATCGTATCAGAGATATAGAGCGCCGACCCCGAATATACTATATACTGAACCCCCAAAAGGAAATCGACCCTAATTCCGTATATTAGGGTCCAGTTTTACCTCGTTGTAAGAAGTCGGCGCCTTTGCATCGTTTACATTGGAGATAACTTTGGATAGTGGAGTTTTAGGTCAACGTGGACGCAGTGTAGGCAATTCAGAAGTTCAATTTTAAAATGTGTATGTTTACTATCATGTAATATAATTTATTTTGGTTTTTATGATGTATGTACTTAAGAATCGTCAAAAATGTAACAATATTATAATACCCACCTTTAACCCCTACTTTTATTTTGCCGTAGACTTACAGTAGCATTGCGATATTGTATTTTAAAATATTCGTAGTAGGCTGTTTGTAAAGGAGCTATTAAAAACTGCAATGCACTACACCTTACTATTTAATTTAAGGGTCAATATAAATAAAATAAACAAATTAAAGAGATAACGTTTTCTTTGAAAATAGACCTTCTGCATTTTGCCTACGTATCGACCCCGTATTTTCGTATATTACGTATCGTGATCACGCTCCCGCCCAAGAGTCAGTTGCGAGCATTGGTTATTCCGCCGATCGGAATGTTAATACGCGGATAAAGAGAAAAAGACTGTTCGCAGGAGGAGGTCAAGTGGGCCTCTTATTGATAATACCCGAGATATGTTACGGAGTTGACGGCTGAATGCGTATTAAATACGGCATGCCTTTGTCGTCGTTCATGTATTTTTATGTCCAAAATATATCAACAATATACTGTCCATCCAAAATATACTGTACATATTCGAACGGCCAGATTTTTTTGCGTCGTTTGGTATATATAATTCATTCTATGATTTTTTGTCGCTTTGTAAGGATTGCCTTTCAAGGGTAGTACATTTTGAGGACAGTTCACTGCACTGATGGTCGGGGATTCAAATCGCGTCAGAGATAAATTTCAAAAATTGCCTTTTTTTTAATTTGCACTGGTCTGGGTATAAATTGGATCGCCCCACGATTACTATTTGTACGATACTTACAGTCAAAGAGTCGTTGAGTTTTGTATCATAATATAATGAATAGGTGTTGTCTGGTAGTATTTTAATATAAAGCATAGCGGCCATTTTTTCACGTGACGTAACGATACTTACTTTAACGTAACTACATCAAAATTAATTACGATCGCAACGTATGGTTCACGGCACGTGCGCGTTGGACGCAGCGGCGGTTGCAACAATGAAACGACTCCTTTAAAACTAAATCTAAACCAAGCGGCCTACTAGACCACAACGTCGTCATCACTTTACCTATGACATCAAATATAATACGCTTATGACGTAAAACAATAACATTACCTACCCAATCTTTGTAGAGTTAAGTAAGCAAGGTGTTGTATTAAATAATTACTCAAATAAAACTTCGTATTAATTATGAGAGAGTTCAGGAACTCTCGGGAGCTCTGCATTCGTCAGCATAGTTGTATCAAAGTAGAGCGCAAAGTTACCTGCAATTTGTTACATAAGACTTAAAGCTCACACTAGATTTAGGTCTTGCTAAGTTCAGTTTATACCTACTTAGGTAGTGCGGTGGTTTCTTTGTTACACGCTTTCTTTGGACGCTGTACTTGGAGGAGATAGAATGGAGTTGGCAATGCAAACAGTCTGCTAGTATTTTGTTGCAAATTGAGTTACAGAGTTACCCGCATTTTTTTTCTTCATACGACTTACGCTGTTGGCCTTGAGGTGGCCTTTACAACTTTACCGGAGAAGTTGCGAGCGCAGAGTGCACCCCAACTAAGGCCTTAAGGGTGGCAACTAGCTCAAGGGCGCCACAGAGGGCACAACCTTGGCTTGGGCAGTTACCGTGAGGGGAGAGGTAGTGACTGCGCTCCTAGGTGCATAGATGCACCTACGCGCGGAAAAGGGGATTCCTCAACCTCGCCGGCGAGATCGGTGTCGGTTTGAGGCTGGTGTGGGTGTGTTGGTGGCCCTCTCGACGCCCGGGTCGAGGTGGGCGGTGATTGTGTCGGGAGGATCAATCAACATGTGCTGCAGACGGCGGCGACGAGTTGATGATGTGTACGCGAGGTCTGGCTCGGAATTGCCGGCGGCGACAATTAGAGGATTTAAATGCGACGCGGTTTTTTAAAAAAACGCGTTCGGACGCTATTTTGAAGTGTATTCGAATTGAGAAGAGGCCAAGGTCGGAATGAGAGTTACTCGCGCCATACTAATCTTGTATACTAAAAAAATTATAATGCAATAACTGCATACAAGAAGGGTCTGTTAAAATCAAATTCAATTTATATTGTCAATGGCACAGACAACACATACTTATCCTACGATCCCAAATTAAGCAAAGCTTATACTACAGTTACCATACAATGGTCGGGGGTGATCCTAGTTATATCTGAGAACTTTATTTTAATTTAGTAGTCTAAAACCGTCTTCGCATTATTGCCTTCTAATGTAACAGTTTGGAACACATTGGAATACAGAAACAATTTTTGTGTTTTATAAATAGTTTGATAGGAAGATAACTCTTTATTGTTGCACCTCTTAAAGTAAGTAATACAAACAGCAATACAGTAATATATATTAGGTATGTAGAGTTCACACCAGTTCCCAAAGGCTAGGTATGATATCTTATCTTAAGTTGAAATACTACTGAGTTCCAACACGGTAAGGCTGTTATCGAAATTATTAATAGTTTGTAGTGCTAATACCCGTTACTTAGTACGAGTATGTTATGGTAATTGATACACACAAGTTACTCTATACGCTATTGATGATTACAGTTGTAAATTAGTTAGTAAGGGTATAGTGAAATGGGTTTTGGAGTAACTTACCAGTCTTCAGTTATTCTATAATTGTCGTATCTTTCTCAACATGTCTAAACTATCCGATACCTAACAAACATATGAATAGAGACTCAATTAATGTAACCAACGAGTAATTTATTACCGAAGAGGCTTTTACTAATATTCGACAGATTTTACGACGGCTGTGTGTGATTTGGACGTCTACGTTAGTTTTTTATTTATTTAATGGCTTAGATAATCTATGCCAAGGTTATCAAATTAGATAAATTCACCAATATAAGTCAAAATTTAGTGGATTTTTGGTAGATTTCGCAATCTGTACCTTTTAATATCATGGATAATAACATTGCTTATTTATTGCCGTAACTACATTCATACTTTCGTATAATTAAAAATTGTAATTTAACATTATAACATTCACAATTAAATTACCGAATATCTGTATTAAAGTAGGCGTATATTCGCGCAGTGAATAAAAACAATAATACCCCGATTCAATTCCTCTGCCCGGTGATATTTCAGTGCCTTTGTCCGCCGGGCGGCGGCCATTCTTCATGTAATTGCACCGGCTACATTGTAAAAGAGGCAACTTTTCCGAACAATGACAATTTATAAAGCGATATTTTTAAAATTCACCTAAACGTTTTATGAATTATTTGGTGATTATGACTTTCTGCTCGTATAACGGCTGTATATCTAGTCGGGGTTGGCAGAGATGCATATACATTTTTCGCTAAAACATTGGTTATGGGCAATATGGTGTATGTTTTGCCTTCAAACGATTATTGTGTATCTCTTGACATCAAACGACTATCATTAAAAATATCTTACGAAATATTTATTAACATTTTGTATCAATTAGTATTGTTTGCATTGCTTAATGAAAATACTAAATGAAACTAAATTTAAAACTTGCATTAGACATACACTATGCAGGCGCGCATACTACACAATAGGTGATTATTTAGAGGATAAACACGCTTGGTCAAGCGCTGGTCCGGCTCCACAGGAACTAGTTTAAGGGATTTTAGCTATTTGTCCCGTTTTCCTCCTCCTTCCTACCTTTAAATCTTGTCCAACATGTAGATTGTTTAGTGATTTAATTGTGTTTTGAGAATGTATAGCCTCATTAACTTTATATTGTATAATTGTTAATTAAGAAAAACACAAAAATGTAAATCCTTATTTGAAAAAAGCAACCATGGAGTTTCTTGCCCATTCTTCTCCATAGGAAATGCATTCCGAATGGGTGGTAGAGATACTACTATTATTATTTATTGACGATTCATAAGTGCCTGTATTGGTTTATATGAATAAAAAATATTCTGATTCTGATTCTGAGTAATCAAGTGGAACAACAAATGTTCAAACATTTTATTAAGTAATCATAAAAAATCGGTAGAAATCTGGATATTTTATAAACCCCGCAGCTAGAATTTTACCAACGTGTATCGTACCGCAATATGATAGGCGAGACTATTGTCAATGTATGAAAGAAATAACATTTCCAGCGAGTCATAACAAATCTTAAAATTATTTGCAGAGAAGCTCTAGGATCGGTTATTTTAGAAATTGAATATGAAAAAGTCTGTGACGTAAATATCCCAAATAGGCTGAGAATGTGTATGAAGAAGCAGTATTTTAAAAGATTTTACTTTAGCGAGCGCTTGTGTCACAAGAAAGGTATAAAGAGGACAATTAACAATGAAGCCTAATTAGTCCACTGAAGGCCGGACTTTCATATCCTAGTTTTTTTTGCAGAGGTTTTTATACAATATGTTTATACAGTCCTATTTATATAGATAGTAATAGTATAGTCCCTTGTTTAATGTAGGTTGTCGTTCTTGTAAAAAATACAGGAAATGGGTGTTACTGTCGATATAGAAAACATATAATTTTATATTTTTTTAGTCCTATATATATATGAAAAAATGCAAGTTTGAAGCCTAATTTTATAAAATAAGGCCTTTTACTAACTACGTACAGGGACATTTTTCAGTACTAGTGATATACGCTATAAATGGATCATGACTCCATAAATTCATTAAAAAATATTAATGAATCTATTGAGTTTTCATAATGTTTTGTTTTAAAAGGTAAATTACAAAACTTAAGTATACCTTGGCCTACGTTATAAAATACAGCAATAAAAAACTAGTAGGTAGTAATTAACGTCGAGTGGCCACATTTATTCCATTGTTTAAAAAAAGGCGGAGGCAATATAACCTTTGAACAGTACCTATTTACTTCAGTAAATGAGCACGCAATTACTGTCGCTGAGTTGCAAGTACTTAAACTATTGCTCGGCTCCAGTGAAAACGAATCGTTATCGGTTAAAGTAACGATTCATTTTTTGAGATACAAGCAACGAGTCGTTATTTAGAAAGAAACAAACGAGTTTTACTTACGAAACTTTTAAAAATAGAAACAGTTTTTAGTGACATTTAGTCGAACATTATACAGTCAGTTAAGAAGACGAGACGTTTCTTGAATAGAAGAATAATACGTGACACTATCAGATTTGCTTTTCATAGTGATGTTCTTTAAAGAAAAGATATGTATTTACTTAGGCACAATAAAATAAATATTGACCATCCATTTCACAATAAACCTATTTTTGTCTATTGTATTATTTGTTTTTATACATTAACAATATCTTTACAAAAAATTTAGAAGGTATATAAAAGTCAAATATTTGTTTTCCATAAAAACACATAGTACCTAATAAGGGACAAATGTTTAATTACTATAATTTCGCACACTAGCCCAGAACTGGCCTGTGACTATAGCTAAATAAACATTGCCACCTACCACTTGCTTTCTAGTCAGAATTTCCAATAGATGATCAATCGAAACTGAATCTAAGTTAAATTGGTTTATAATCTGATGTGGAATGCTCGTTACTCAAATCGCAGTTGCAGCCAAACTCCAAGTTTTAAACCATGCTTAGGTCCGTGCTTAGAATTGAATTAAGCAACGCCTGGTCCAACTTGGGTACTGGGTAATCTTGAATTTAACTTAGTTTGCGCAATTGTAACTTTGTGTTGGTAGTGAATTATGGTAGTTTAGACCGAATGACAAGCATTTTAAAGTAATGGTAATGAATTGAGGAAAAAATTGCAGATGAGTATAACGGAATTCGCCCAGGGCCCCATGTCTGCTAACACTATTGCCATGGAGTTGCTATAACTCCATATTTAAGGCATAAAAATTACGTCTTGTATCAATGGTAACTAGAATATGACTAGTTAAATTGCATCAAGGTGACAATATTATATGTTTACACTGCTCATATTCTAGGTACCATTGAAAAAATATGTTGTTTTCATGCCTTAAAAATGCAGTCATAATAACCGATATCTTTGGTATAATATATCTGAGGGAACATACCAATACGGGAATCAAAAACTTAAATAGCTATAATATTAAAGAGTATATTTCTCTAAACATTGAATTCTAACAGCTCGTTAAAAAGCGGCAAGCACGCAGAAACTGGATACTATACGAAACAGGACACAATTAAAAATTTCCATTCTCAAAGTCGAGTTTGGGGGCAATTCATAAAGTGGACACAAAGCTTTGGGACGTCGCAAATGGTTTTGTTCGGTGGAACTTTGACTATTGTGCCCCCTCGCCCATTGTCTGTGCCACTAAACAGAATGAGGTAGTGTCACCCCGCCGGCGAACTGTTACAATTAGCTCTATCATTTTTGTAAGAGTTTTTGAAGTGTTCACTCTACAAAAGAGTTGAGAATTTACCGTCTGTAATTAGAATAGGTACTTTCTTTGAATACTATTTAAGTACTATTTAAAATGTAGAGCTCTGAGTATACTACAAGTTTAAACATTCATTATATACTAGTTGAGCAAGCGACTTTGTACGCGCAGAATTTAGGAAGCCTTATCATTTTCCCGAATTTAAAATATTTTAAGTTACTCCTTGTTTCATCCGCTATCTGCCAATTAGAGACTCGTCAATACTCAAACAGACACTTACATTTAAATTTTTGATTTTATTTATTTGTATAGATAACTATAGTCCACTCAATCCTGTAATGATGCTTAAGTTACAAGTGTTTAGGTTCAAATTTTAATAGGCAAATAAGTTGATACAATAATTTAGTATCAAATTCTTTGCCTACAAAAATTACTATTTTGAACTTAAATAATTCTAAACTTAATAGACCAAACAAGTGAACGAATACTAAATTAATTAAAGGTTATTTATTTTACTATAAAACATATTTATTTAGTTGTGTTTTTGTTTCTGAGACGATTCTATGGTGTTGTTGAATCTTTATCTTTTAATAACAACCAACTGTCTATGTTAAATTAATATTTGAAAGAAATTAATATGTAGTTTCGGCTAGTCAATTAGCAGAGTATTGTGTAAAAAATGTATTTTTTTTTAATTTTTACAATCTGTTAAAATCTCTTTTAAAAATAATTCGTCTTCAAAGAAAATAATTAACAAGTCACTCAACATCCATCGTGGACCGATAGCGCAATCATTTGTCGGCAACGCCGCACAAAGACTATGTCGCCTTTGTGCGCGCCGCCGCTTTGTCGGGCGGCGACCGAACGGCTTTTATCTTCAGAACATGCAATTGTATAGATGCAAGTTGCGAAGTTGAGTGTCAAGATATGTGTCGAAAGTTATGTTAAAGAATGTATTCTTCTTTCGTATCTAAAATGGAGATATATTGGAAACAAAAGTTTGAGCAAGTTTAATTTGTATTCAACACCCTTGCAATAAAAATACCTCTTCAACTATTGACGTTGATGATTTTGTATTGAGTTAACTGCCAAAAACTGGAAGTAATATTTAAAAAAATGGTGCAAGACAGGTAAGGGGGCAGATGAGACATGTAAAGGAGAGTGTGGTGAAGGGCGGGCGTTACGGCATGTTAAGACTCGTTTGCTTGCATTTTTAACGCGAGAGTTGTTCAAGCGCGGTGAGTCTCGTTACCCGGATGTGAGTCAAGTGCGACCCTGGCGTCGACGGTGGAAACGACGTTGTTCAAATAATTAGGACTTACTACAGGTACCCTGAAAAGTTATCAAAAATATAGAGTTCGAACTTTTTTTTTCATTAATATGACTCTAGCCCTCTTATTTACACGTAACCACGTCAACTCATTATAGTCTTGTCATTTGTCACATTTTTTTTAATGAATTTATGAAAAAATCTAATTTAAAAAACAGGCACAGACGACATATACTACAATAAAACTCTTGTGCTAGAGGTTCGAGTACAGTAATCCTAGTTACACCCAGACTAGGGCATGTTTCAAAAAGCAATTTCTGCAGGAAATCGACCCTGCAACTATCCGGTGTAGGGACCTTTTTTTTCGTTGTAGCGACCTACACTTCAATCACAAAATGCAAAGATTAATATTTTTTATTTAACTAGCGGCCCGTCCCAGCTTCGCACGGGTGGATATATATATTTTTTTAAATATGATAAATAAATATAGCCTTCGTTTCTCCGTGGTAAGGTAGCTTTCTAACGGCAAAATATTTTTTAAAATCGGTCCTGTAGTTTTTAAGTTTATTCGTTACATAAAAAACTACAAATCTTTCCTCTCTATAATATTAGTATAGACCCTTGTGAATATTATTAAAATTCTTTAAACCAGAAATTTAACTTTTATATACTTATTTTATATAGAATTTGGCAATGATAACATTTATTGAGATGGCAGCCGTTCCAGCATCCGATTGGTAATCGTTCTCGATGTGTCTACCTCATAAGTTATCAGAATTATAACAAGGAAACAAAATACAATGGGTACCTACTTCGGGAAATGTTTTCC
Source organism: Ptilodon capucinus (assembly GCA_914767695.1). Taxonomy (NCBI): domain Eukaryota; kingdom Metazoa; phylum Arthropoda; class Insecta; order Lepidoptera; family Notodontidae; genus Ptilodon; species Ptilodon capucinus. The sequence goes on from OU611812.1 coordinate 11,349,079, forward strand.
TTATGTCAGAAAATGAGATTATATTTGTAGTCCAGTGTAAGCTATAACACAACATTTTTCTCTAATTTAATAGGAACCGATGTTCAATAGTAAACCATTATGTTGTATGGAACCATTGTGAGCTGCTGGATACACGAACTCCAGTAAATCAGCAGCACATGAATTCCGTTACACAGCCGGCATTACCGTGTTAATAGAGGCTTACTGAGCGTGATGCTCGGACATCAAAGTTACCTCACTTCATCCAAAATAACTTTATAAAAGTATGTAAAATAATTGAAATATTATAGATTTTGTGGGTACAAATTGTATATTCAGCGTAACTAATTTCGTAAACAAACAATGCTATTTTACTTTCTGAAGTATGTAAACAATTACTTCTCTCGTACAAATATATTTTCAAAAGAAAGTAAAAATGATTATTTCAATACATACATCAGAGTGGGGTGTTTGAAACTATTTTAATAGAAAACTCTTTTTAAAGTTTGCTGAAAGATTTAAATTTTAAGAAAATATAATGCAAACATTTATTTTAATAACCAAGCTTCTGCTTGTTTTAATAAATCAATTAAACGATGTTCTTTTTGAATAAGATGAGGAATGGCTGCACGCGCAATAAACGGGTATTGTGCTAATGTCAAGTAATTCATAGCAATAACAAATGTGATGAAGATGATAAGGATGCGAATGACCTATTTACCTACACACCAAAACGAACTGTATTAACATGAACAAAAAGCTAATTTTTCAACAAAATTTCATCTACGAAGCGAGTGAGTTTTGACGCGTAAGCGCGAAGCTTTTATCACAGAAATTTAAACTCTATGTTTATTGACACAGAGTCTATTTTGGTATTGACAAACGTCTTGACGCCCGTGTGAGAACGGGGCATAAACGATTGCTTTACAAAAAAATATCTCAAATAGCTACCATATAGCTCGCACTGGAGAACTGTCCTCAAAGAAATTGTCTTGCGAAAACAATAGGACATAGATGGTTGATAAGACATCCCAACTCCCTTATCGAATATCTTGTGTACCCTCTCATACCCATACGTCAATACAGGGTATATCAGATTTACGCACACCTTGCAATCAAAGTGTGCAAGTTCAAACCCCGGCTCGTACCTCTGATTTTCATATGCGAATCGCATTTTCATCCGAGATTACCACTTGCTATGAAACGGTGAAGGAAAAAATCGTGAGGAAACTTGCACGTCTATAAAAAGGCGTGTGAAGTTTACCAACCCGCACTGGGCCAGCGTGGTGGACTATAGCCCAAAAATCTCGTTCGTATTGAGGGGGAATGTGCCCGATAAAATGGCAATAGGCTCGCCCCCTATTACATTGGGACCAAAATACATCGGCGAAGTGTGGGCGCACTGCAGTGCACCTCTGCCTACCCCTTCGGGGAATACAGGCGTGATGATGTATATATATGAGAAATGGCTGCACTCCCAATGGCCGGATATTCTGCCAGTGACAGGTAATTAATAACAACAATAAACACACGTCATAAATAAAAATGGGTGACGAACGTGATAAAGATGACCGATGGACCCACCCAAGAGTGTATTAGTTTATATAAATAAATTCTTATTTTTTTTATGAAATTAACAAAATGATTAATAGTTTATTTTTTATTTTTATGAAATTAATAAAATTATTAACAAAATGAAGATGGCGGATGGAGTGAATTTATTTCCATAATTGAATTTTTATTTTTTACGCTTGAGGCAATTGACGACGCAGAACAAGACAATAAGCGAACGTTCGAGATGATCACCTCCCTTTGTTGGTTCACAACAGGCAGCAATATCACAAATGTTACAATGACGCATTAAAAAGCTGACTGAGTCTAAACACAACTGCTACGTTTGACACCGATTTAATACTGAAGCCAGTTAGTCTAGCACGATAAGATAAGACTTATGTCACACATTATGTTGCAGCGAGTCGTTCTCTCACTGTCAGCGGTAACCTTGATAAATGGTAAACCCCCTTGACGCAAGGATAAAGATGACAGGCAGTTCTATCCTTCGTATGGCAAATCCACAGAATAGGAGCAGAAACCTCCTGCCCTCACGAATTCCATCTTACTGCCTATGTATGACATTTTCAGATGATTTTTGTTAAAGAATATCAGTACAACAAATGGAGCTTGTCTTAAATTACGCTTTAGAGGGCACATACATACATATACTCACGCCTGTATCCCATGGGGGTAGGCAGAGACTACCGTTTGCCACACGCTACGATCCCGACAAACCTCTTTCGCTTCATCCACAGTCATACATCTTTTCATGCACTTCCGTCAGTTTAGACATCCGTCCGTCGGACATAGATAAATGTAAATATTTAATTTTCCCTCGCTGAAATAGGGCGAAAGCTCTTCCAGGGTGAAACTCGTCAAACTTGGAAAATAAACTTTCAAACAGGGAAAACTTTAAACGAAGTTTAATAGATCTTGTTTATCAATTTTAATTATAACGTTAATGTCACCGACAATTAATTGCGACTGGATCTCATGATTAATTAACAATTAATAACTCTCTAGCTTTGTACGATTTAAATACTATACCTACTCATATTTCAAACTTGTCTCCATTCATCTACAAATGAATTAAAACTCCCGTTCTATCCAATTAAATGTTCTGTGCGTTACGACAGTTGAATACTGGAACTCGGTCAAGAGCGACCCTTTTATTACTACGTCATTATGTTCCGGATTCACATTTTTATAAGTGCAGTTGTACCAAGCAACTAATTAAAAATCTAAATCAATAACGACTTTTTCTCCTAGGCACTTTGGCGATGTTATAGTATTCTTCTAAAGGCCTGAAAGCTTCGAATTATTACATCAAAGAGGGAGCTTTTCTTAACATTTGACAGTTTCAGACGTCCAAATTTGTGTGTCACTTTGACGTCTACGTCCGTCAGATTTTCTATATCAAAACATAAGATAAGTATTCATCCGCCATCTTTATCACTGTCATCATCCATTTTTATTTATAATATGTATTTATTGAATCTGCCCTTGCTAATAATTAATTGACATTGGCTGAAATACCCGCTAAATGCAGGTGGAGCCATTCCTCATCTTATTCCATTAAATATAATCATTTTTTTCCTTTCGTAAAAAAAGAAGATATAAGATCAGACGGCGATAAGACGATAAGACGGATTTTTTTTGTGATGTCTTTTTGACAAATAATAATAATCTGTCATATAAAATGTAATAATAAATGTATGTGTCTATCTATACATTCAAATATATTTGTCTAAAAGTGTACAAACAGCCACAGGCGTTAAATAAGTCTGAACATACTGCTGAACCCTGCCACTTCGCTACCGTAACTTGATCAGACAAAAAGAAAATAACCTTGATCCCGGCTAAACAAGCCTGATTAGAGACTCACAGATACTCGATAAAACTCTATCATAGCTAATATAACTAGTTACAATTTTATATTTACCTTCGTTGGTAGTTCATTATTACTTTGTAATTATGAAATGGAAGTAAGCAAAACTGATTTCAGTCCCAAATCATTATAACTACGAACTCGGTGACGCGTAATACTTTTGTTACTGATCTGTAACAGGTTTTTTACTTAGAAAACAACGTAATAGGAACAATATTCGGGAAATTGTTTAAATAATAAATCTGTAGATTCTTTGTTCACGTTGGTTTTAGGTTTTTAGTAAATCATTTTATATAAATTTTAATCATCATAAGGACTATAAAGAAATATAATGATACTTTGTACAATAGGTACAGTGTATAACATTAATTGATTCAATGTAAGTTTTGAAAGAAACATTAAGTTCGATATCACATGTTTGACTCTTATGTCCAGCGCTTAATATTAATGGTTTTACAACATTACAGCTTTAAAGCACTGTTATGATTCACAGGTAGTATAGAGCACTGTATTCACCGATGTATTTTGGTCCCAATGTAATAGGAGGCGAGCCTATTGCCATTATAACGGGCACATTGTCCCTCAATACGAGGGAGATTTTTGGGCCATAGTCCACCACGCTGGCCCGGTGTGGGTTGGTGAACTTCACACACCTTTCTATAGACGTGCAGGTTTCCTCACGATGTTTTCCTTCACCGTTTCTTAGCTGGTGATAATCTCGGATGAAAATGAGATATGAGATAGCATAACATACATTTTTAAATAAAATGATAAAAACAAAATTGTACTACATATTCTTTCAACAAAAGCTTCCTATTATTGCAGCATTTTTCTCGAAATACATTTAACAAAGGTGTTTCCTTTTAATGCATCGTTTAACAGTAATGTTTGTCGAGACACCACTTCCCTCCTCTTACATCTCAAACAAAGATTCCTTGGAATACGGCAGGATGTTTGAGGACCAATTATTCTCCTCAACTTTCCTGTGGTGTTTATTGTTCACACGTGACTTGACTAACAGTATGACGTGGCACTGGGGCCGAAATCTCTGCATACACTAGGATGTAGAAACGCACGCGTAATTTTTTTTACCAATACTAAAACAAGCTCTTTGTCTATAAACATAAGGAATGATATTCAGTGGTAATAGCCACGCGATCACGCTTTTTTTTTTTAATGGAGTACACTGTTGGCCGTGAGTTGGCCTTTACAGCTTCACCGGAGGAATGGCGAGTGCAGAGTGCGACTCCAACCAAAGCCTTAAGGGCGGGAGAGGAGGGCAACTAGCTCAAGGGCGAAATTACGAATGTCTTGACGCCCCAGTATGTGCGGGGCTTAATATTGGCAATATATATAGGACACTTATTTCCTATAAAATATCCGTTATGGATTTGGAGATGGATTTAAACTTCTGTAAATTTTGGGGTTTCCCTTTAAAGTTAGGTCAGTAAAGTCAGTATTTTCGAGTGTCACAGTCAGTAAAATCAATATTTTTGACCTTACAATCTGTTTCGACCCTGGGATTTAGACCTAACCTAACCATGGGTTTTCTTGCCCATTTTTCTCAATAGGAAAAGCATTTCGAATGGGTGGTAGAGTCTTATATTATTTTATTTATTGACGGTGCATAAGTACCTGTATTCGTTTTCATTAATGGAAAATCTTGGATGAAAAGGAGCACATACAATTCGACAATCTCAGATCTGTAAAGACCGGGATTTGAACTCGATTCACTTGTATCCAAGGCGAGCGTGCTACCAACCAGGCTACTTGTACTTAAAAATACATCATACATCATCACGCCTGTATTCCCCGAAGGGGTAGGCAGAGGTGCACTGCAGTGCGCCCACACTTCGCCGATGTATTTTGGTCCCAATGTAATAGGGGGCGAGCCTATTGCCATTATACCGGGCACACAGGTTTCCTCACGATGTTTTCCGTCACCGTTTCTTAGCAAGTGATAATCTCAGATGAAAATGAGATTCGCACATGGAACCCAGAGGTGCGAGCCGGGGATAGAACCTGCGCACTTTGATTGCAAAGCGTGCGTTCGACCACTCGGCTACCACTGCTTTACTTTACTTGTACTTATGTGTACTTATGTGTAACAATATAAAATAGACGTTAATAAAGTCATTTCCGAAACACATAATCGTTAGCACGAGTGGGGGGGGGGGACAGTAGGTGATTAATTAGCGTACTTGGAGTTTCACCTGTACCGCCAACATCGGGGACGCATCAATCATCTTGAATTTGTTGATGTTTCCGTCTGTTTGTTTATACCCTATGTTTTACCTGACCCGCGCTCGGTGAACGTGGTATATTCCGATAATATTAATTAGCTTGTCCAACGCCTTGAATATACTGAGGCGATCGTTGTCTTTTTTTTAAATATGTACCCTGTTTTATAGCCACAGATAATTTTTTTAAAGTTTACCGTCACGCTGTATAGATTGAGTGTCTGTGGTGAAAGTAACGCTCTGCACTCACTGGGGTGAGCGAATTCACTTGTATTTTTTTTAAATGTACTCTGTGTCAATATACACAAAGATCAAATGTCTGTGGCAAAGTAATTTGCGATTACGCGACGAAATTCCCTCGCATCATCTATGTCATTTTTCGAAAAATGTGCTTCGTCTATGAGTTAATAAAGTTCATTTTGGTATTGGAAAAGAAATGGTCTCGTAAATTATGACGCGTCTATTTGCACAGGGCTCAAATCATTCTAGTAAAAAATATTGAACTGAATGAAAAGTCAGTATGAAATAAATATAAATAAATATTGCCAGACAACACACTCGTCTATGGGTATCATTCAATGGACTGGATTGGACCCCAGTTACACCAGGACAAATTCGAACCCGCAACCAACCGGTGCAGTGAGCCGAGCAGCCTACTTTCAGACCACTAACGCAACCCGTAGTCGATAGTAAAATGTTAATATTAGTATTTTATTAGATCTATATAGCAGTGGTAGCCGAGTGGTCGAACGCACGCCTTGCAAATCAAAGTGTGCAGGTTTAAACCCCAACTCGCACCTCTGGGTTTCATGTGCGAATCTCATTTACATCCGAGATTACCACTTGCTATGAAACGGTGAAGGAAAACATCGTGAGGAAACCTGCATGTCTGAGGGAACTTGACTAGTTCTCGATAGATGTGTGAAGTCTGCCAACCAGCACCGGCCCAGTGTGGTGGACTATGGCCTGAATCCCCCTCGCATTGAGGGGAGGCCCGTGCCCAGTAGTGGGACGTTAAAAAGGGCTGTAGTTATTTTATTATATTAGAGCTCAACTTCATTCCTAACAGAAATTAATATAACCACGAAAAAATATCAGAAAGACATCTTTCTTCCCAGCAGCTATGAGGGATCGTACTTCGATTAAGTTTTTTTTATGGCACTAAATCCGCCAAATATTCCTACTACTGTCACTTCTATAACAGAGAATATCTACATTATGTCTATTCCGTGGACATGTCCACAAAATAAGGCAGTAATTACTTACTGCCTTATTCTGCAGCCTAACTAAAGATACAATTTGCCTATGTTCTCTATTTCTGTGTTTCAACATTCATGTCAGCAACAAGGCTTAATATTATTTTTATGATAACTGCCATTTTGGTTTTTTATAGAAACTTCTAATTTATACTAGTTCCCAAACTATCGGTTATCTCTATAAAAATATTGTTATAGCCATAGACTGTTATCTCCAGCAGTATCTAATGAAAATGCTGATTTAAGATTATAACCCTCGAATACCGTTATCGTGTTATATTTTTTTAGTATATCCGCAAGTTCTCTATTCACTTCTGCATTGAACTCATATAAGTCAAATCCAATTCATATTAGGATTTTAGAGTAATGATTCGGACCAAAATCAATTTGATCAAGCGATCCCCTACAGTGGGGACCACGTACTGTAATCCCCCGCGGGATTTACGAAATTCAATCCGAGAACACTTCTAATTTTGTCCTTATGTGTTCCTGGTGCTTTTATTATATATTTTGTAACTTTAATACATTATGCGTAAATAAAATATATTCAAAAAATACGTGTAAAGTATGTTGGAGAATTTTAACACTCCACTTTAATAGACCTTAATAGATTTTTTTATCTGATAATAAAATAAATGCAGACATTAAAAATATTTGGTAGCTATATAATAAAATAAGAATCTTCCGAATATGGACATTATAATTTGTTTAATTAAACCATTATATTTTAACTAAACACGTTTGGCTTGTGAACATACCGAGAAAAAAGTACTTAACACAAAAATCTTACCTCAAACGAAACTCACAAAAAGACAAAACACAGCACAGTCCACACAATACGAATCACAGAAATAATCTTTCACAAATCATACGCAAGGTCTTAAATACGATACGATGACTACGAGACGCGGCGTAGCGGCTACGACAGCCGGCGCGGTAGCACTGAGCGTAGTACCGTAGCACTCGCTACGAGGCTACGGCGCGCGCAGCGGTCTACGAAAACGCTAATTCAAACACATTTATCAGACTAATTTTGCAAATTGGACTAAATAATCACGTTACGGATTCCTTCCCCCAGCAACTGTTTGTTGAGCCACTCAATGGCGTTAATAACGTCTTCGATGTTAATAAATTAGTTTAAAGTTGATTCGCTAGACGTTGTTTGGCAACTGTGATTTATAGTGGGTCCGGTGGAGGAGATTTATTCAATTTGGGAAGCCTTAAAGCGAGCAGGACGTCGCGTTCGCTTGGAATCGTCGCCGGGATAATCTGGTAAATACGCTCCTAATGCCGTTAGAGTATATATAAATATCGACTTATCGAAACGAGTTCACGTAATTATTTACGTATTTATTAACTGTATGTGAATTTCTGTTCTTTGGATGATGAAACATTTAAATATAGTTGGCTTGAAGTTAATACGGATCTATCCACATCAAACAAGTCATACCAAATTACCTTGTACACACACAAATTAAAACGGCAACTGGCACGAACGTGTCGCAGTAATTAGTTGAAGATCAAAACACGTCAGATGTAGCATTCAGCTCCAAGTACAGTCAGCTTCAGAAATATTAGCTGGAACAATGTTTTGATAATTGTAACTTTATTTGTTTTGTTCGAGCAGTGGTAGCCTCGTGGGCAAGAACGCCCGCCTTGACCGTAAGGGGTGCAAGTTCAAATCCCAGGCCCGCACCTCTGAGATAATTTTCATGTGCGAATGTCATTTTCAACAATGATTAGCACTTGCTGAACGGTGGAGGAAAACATCGTGAGGAAACCTGCATGTCTAGGCGTGTGACGTTCACCAACCCGCACTGGGCCAGCGTAGTGGACTATGGCCCAAATCTCCCTCGTATTGAGGGGGAACGTGCCCGGTATAATGGCTCGCACCCTATTACATTGGGACCAAAATACATCGGCGAAGTGTGGGCGCACTACAGTGCACCTCTGCCTCACTTTCGGGGAATACAGGCGTGATGATGTATGTATGATGTATGTATATTGTTTGATGAAATTTTGAAGCTTCAACTGCGTCTTGGTTTCATTTAAAGCTGTATTTTCGTCCAATATTTATGATGCTGACTGTACAAACACTACAATCCACATTGGGGCGAGCAATTATAAATAAAGTCAGTTCTGTCAAAAAGTATTACCCACATATTACCTTCAAATGCTGTAAGCACTGAAATTACAGAATCAAAATGATACTGCATAAATGTACTCCTGTTATATGAAAAGTTGTGGCATTTTATCGCAAACAAATGTACTAGAACAACATTTGCTAAGACGTAAACGCTACTCGGAGCCGTTTGATGCAACAGATCAAGCTGAGCCATAAAACCACCGGGAGCACGGACGGGCATCAAATAGAGACGGGGTTTATGATTGACCAAAGTTTTATGCGTCGAATATAGTTTTATACTCTACAAAATGTATTTCCGTGGTCGTAACCAAATAATTTTGTAGTATCCACTCATTTCGATTGTTACTACTATTTTGTTACTGACCGATCTCAAGACCTCATGTTTCTCGTCTTAGACAAACGTTTGCGCTGTATCAGTTCTCTGTAATTTGCCTTTTCCGATTAGCCATGTCGATAAATCTACTAACAATTCTACATATCGTCACGCTACAATTATGGAGTGTTAAATTAAGTGTTAGAGTGTTAAATTTGCAGCTGTATGATATAAATAACAGTTCAAATCTTCCACAATGACGCTGGTATCGACAAAGGTATGTATATAACAATTGTAGTTAAAACATATATTCTCATTGTCAAAATTGACAAAATAATACCACCTGATGCGAATATGGCGCCACCCTTATTTAATGCATTTTGACGGACACTTTTACAATAATGACATAAATCACGTTCTCTACTTGTCGACATCTAATATGTCATATCCCATGGAGATATTATAACGGAGATGAGTCATCCGCCATCTTTATCACTGTCATTATCCATTTTTATTTATAATGTGTATTTATTGAATTTGTCCTTGCTATTAATTACTTGACATTGGCGAAATACTCGCGCTAGTCGCAGGTGATGCCATTCCTCATCTTATTCCATTAAATATCATCATTTCGCTCATTTCGTTAAAAAAAATAATAATAATAATAACGGAGATGTCATATCGAGCCCGCGCTGCGGTAATTTTTTCTGGTGCATCTGACTCCGCCATTGTTGTTTTCCCATATAGTTGCCGTATACTACAGGCACATGAGATAACAACAATGGCGGAATAATTACCGCAGAACCATACGAAGAGTAGTTGTTATGGGTGCTCCAGTTACTCAGTATATTTTAGTTAGCGTAACATTTGAAGTAAACCACATTTGTTATATTGTTTTCTCATATTTACGCGAATACTATACATTGAAATAAAACTATTTTAAGTCTAACACCTCAGTCCCCCCGTGACCATGGTTGCTGTAAAGCAGCCGAAACGTCGAGAAAATCAAATAGTAAATAAACGCGATAGAATCCGTAAAATAGTATTATTTCAATCACATTTGTTATTTTACTTTAACTGTATTTTTGTTTCAAAAGTACCAAAGTGTGTAGGGGCAAGGCGGCCACGCAAATCTGCACTCGAAATCTGCAGTCGTTGAGTACACATCTGTTACATTACATAAACAGCTTAATGAGATAACCGAATATAATGAGATTAATACAATAATTGTAAGCGTATTTTTCGATTTACACCATGTTCTAACGTGGATAAAGTTTATAATGCACTGATCAAAATCAGCCTCGATTGTTTCCAAACAGCCGATTTTTTCGCGTTTCTCGGAGCCCGTGCATAAGACAAGGCCTCACCACAAAGACGATAAAAGCGGGTACGCTGACTCCATGGCTCTGTACAAATAGTAAAATAAATCCAAGATACTTGGTATTCAAAGCGCGGAGGGCCCGAGCGGCGACGGCCATGCAACGTACTCGCAACTTCGGTGACATCGATCAATTTAAAACACAGGTGGAAGTAGTATGAAAAATTGTCAGTTTACAATAATAATAATTATATCTAGCCAGTATTTCTGGAAGGGGTAAGCAGAGATGGACTGCAGTGCACCCGATGTATTTTAGTCTCAATTGCAATGTAATAGGGGGCCGATTAAATTCCCCTGCAATGCATCGACCATGCTGGCCCAGTGCGGGTTGGTAAACTTCACACAATGTTTTAGATACGTGTAGGTTATAACAACTGAAAATGACACATTTCGTTTCTAGAATTAATAGAAAAATGCACTTTAGGTTACTAATCGCATGGTTCAAAATTAAGTAACTCTTATATTACAATAAGTACCTTACATTGAAGTTTCTGTAGTTCTAGTAACATACACTCTCGCTACGTAGATGTTTATGCTATGTATTTGTTTACCGAGGGCAAATAATCACATATGGCTAATAATTAATTACATACTTTTAAAGTCTCAGTTTTGGCCATCAACTATTAGCTACGGGGTAGCTAATATTGTCAAGTGCCCTAATCCTAGAGAGCCCAATCTAAAACCCCAGAGAAGTAAATCCCTGGTCAAAGCCACTGATGTAATCTGGGTTAAATGTGACAGTTTCAAGACCACACAGCCGTCTATGGTAAAACGAATCCGAGGTACTTGGTATTCAAAGTGTGAGCGGTAGGGCCCAAGGCAATATACTCTGTTACGGAGCGGTGACGTGTAACAATTTGTCGATGTTTGCTTTCGGACAAAGATGGAGTCAATATTTTGGAGAAGTTACTAGCTCGGTACAGTGAAAGTCTTGAATTTAAATCACTGCATATTATAAAGCAAAATCCTCCGCCGCGTCTGTCCGTCTGCTCGTGATAAACTCAAAAACAACTTCACCGATTTTCATATTGTTTTCACCGATGGATAGAATGATTCTCGAGGAAAGTTTTAGTATATAATTTGTCAAGTTTTTGTACACATTGGCTAAAATATGATGATATTTGTTGGAGTTGTCAATTTGTAGGAGGCGAAAATAATTAAGGTTCCTAAATTACGCGTGGGCAAATTCGCGGGGTGCATAACACCCACAACGTAAAGTTATGACTATATGTAGTTATGATCTAATTATTTATTTACTTAACTCTAACGAACCAATAAAGTATGTTACCGAGTGTTTTCAAAAGTATTACACGGATTAATAAAGTCAGAAGAATCAGTTTTGTTTTATTAATCGTCCGATATGAACGTCAGTAAAAAATAAGTAGTATATCTACCAATAAAGTCTTAAGAAATTAATTAAACACTAAAATGTATTAACAACCTTTCTCTACAATTGTTATTAACAATGGATTTCCGCAATATTACGCCTGATTCCATCAATTAACAAAAATGTTAATCCCTATTGGAAAAAAGCAACCATGGAGTATCTTGTCCATTCTTCTCCATAGGAAATGCATTCCGAATGGGTGGTAGAGATACTATTTTTATTATTTATTGACGATTCATAAGTGCCTGTCAATACAGGCATTACATAAACCAATTTTATATGAATAAAAAATATTCTGATTCTGATACTAATGACATGACTTTTTTATGCAATAAGATGAGGGATGGCTGTACCTGCTATTTGCTATACAGAAGTTGTAGCATGAGCGCCAAGACTAGACTTATGTCACAGAATATGTTGATTATATCTCTTTCTCTCGTATGAAATAAAACAGAGAGCGAGCGAACGAATCCGTGACAGAGGTCTTGTCATGTCATGCGTGCCAACACCATTATGGTGCCAACACCATTATGTGATAAAGATTACGTAAAGTCCTTTCTTACCACTTTCTTTACGTAAATGAACACGAAACTCTTTCAGTAAACGCGATGGGTAAAGTGAAAAGGCCGCGATAAACTGTCCCCAACGCGGGTACATTTACGTAGGTGTAAATACCACGCATCGGTAGCGACTTCCTTGAGTCGAGGCGGACTGAAAGGGTGTCGATGACACCGCTATCGGCCGCGTATTTGCGGAATACCTTACTGGCGGTTAGTGTCACGTTACTACGATATCTAGCCAAGATCCACAAACACTTTTATAACATAAATATTTATACAGAGTGTTTCAGAAGTCCGTCTTAATACTATTACGTTGGCATCTGTATCGGCTATACAACTGAATGGTATAAAAAAATTGTCATCTTTCGATCATGTTGTTCCAACTTTGTTTTCGTCGTCAATTTGTATAACTCGTAATATCTCGAGTCCTATGTAAAATTTGCATGTTCTGTTTTGTGAATATTGGTAGCCGCCCCTCATAAATGTAGTTTACACTGCTGAATAGGGTTATGGATGTACCCAAAGACCAGAACATGATACATATGAGCCACCGAATATGTACACAAAGTATTATTTCGGACTTCTGATACACCGTGTATATATCAATAAGGAACGGAATCAATGAGTTACTATATCAAATAGGGGGCTCAGTAGTGGTAGCTTAGTTGCATTTACATTTGAACTTGCACCCCTTGAACGTAAGGGGTGCAATTTCAAATTCCGGGACGGCACCTCTGAGAAAATTTTCATGTGTGAATGTCATTTTCAACAATGATTACCACTTGCTGAACGGTGAAGGAAAACATCATGAGGAACCTACCTGCACGTCTATAGAAAGGCGTGTGAAGTTCACATACCCGCACTGGGCCAGCGTGGTGGACTGTGGCCCAAATCTCACTCGTATTGAGGGGGAATGTGCCTAATATAATGGCAATAGGCTCGCCTCCATTGGGCCAAAATACATCGGTGAAGTGTGGACGCACTGCAGTGCACCTCTGCTTACCCCTTCGGGGAATACAGGCGTGATGATGTATATTATACTCAAAGAGTTATAACTCGGAGACTATGATAGTTGAATATAGTCCGCCTTCACTATTCATTCGTACATAAGCTATCAAAAATATCAATGCGGACTTTATACACCCTGTATATCGCATTTACGCGCTTGGAAATTTCATTTATTCCACGAATAAACAATGGTCGAGGTAGTCAGCGAGGCATGCTCAATGACAGGTGCGACGCGAGGTGGTCTCATCTAGTGAAAGCTTTCCCCGATAGAAGCCGTTACTTACAGCCACTGTTGTCCGACGCTGAATTGTTTATGCGTGTTTTAAATGGACAAGAACGGGGGTTATTACCCTACTGGCTATATGTATAGTAGGGCAATAGGTTTAATTAGTTGATTAAATAGATGAATACATATCTTGTATTGACGATGTTTAGTAATTTAGTTAATACTTTTTATACTCTGGACTGATAAGTAAATTATTAGTATTCTTGTTGCGTTGAACTCTGTGCCAGACGTATACGACCCATGATAATGTAAATTCAATTGTTTTAATTATGCGTCACGACAATGTCTTGTTAATAGTATTTGTTACAGTCTATTGAGGGTGGAAGGCAATAGGCCTAATATCTACATTTGTTTTTGTCTTTTGAGTATATGTAGTTTGGCCGACGACGCCATCACTTCTATGTCTAAGTGACACATATGTGACGTTGACAGTGACAGATGCGCCGGCCAACATTGACTAACTTCTTGCGGGAGATGTAAAAGGTACAATTAGATGTAGTAATGAATAATGATACAATTAGATTATAATTATAAGGAGGCACGAAATACATAGTTGTTACTGATTCTATTAAAACCCAGCCTGTTACATATTCCTGAAATAAAACCGAACGGAAATTGAAACTGCGACTCCATCATGGCAACGCAGACTTAGTTTATGTTTTCGTAAAAACGTCAAATAGCATATTTATATTAAAACAATTGTGGAAAAGCCGTTTTTGATGATTTTAGAAAGATATATCGAATGTGACCTCCCAAATTGAGTAAACTTTTAAAATAGACTGGATTCGACGCACGGACCAAACACCACTAGACGTAGTATTCTTGCACTTTTGCGTGAGATTGCAATCGTCAATAGGCTGCGGGGCAAAGGGAAAGACAGCGCATTTTGATTGGTTCGTTCAAAGTCATGACATCAAATGCACTCACACTAGAGATGAGGCACATTTCTTTATCGATAACTTTTTACGATCGTTGATACATGAGTATGTATCTGGTATCTGATTCGACCCCAGTAACACCCAGACGAGAGTAAAATTACCTTTTCGCATTCCTTGCGAGACTGTTGACTACACTTCGTCTAACTTCTATTCTCTGGACGGACTGTTTTAAAATTAACTTACTAAATAGTTAGGTAGCCAATAATTTCGTTACCAACTTTATATATTGAATAACGCATACTTGATATTGAGTTTAAGTTATGGTCCGACTCTAGCTGCATGTTCAATATGATTCAGACTGGGTACATACATTATCATCATCACGCCTGTATTCCCCGAAGAGGTAGGCAGAGAGGCACTACGCATACCATAGGGGGTAAGCCTTTTGCAATTGTCCAGGTTACGTTCCTGCACAGTTTCCCCACGATGTTTTTCTTCTTTGTTTGGCATGTGGTAAAGAAGCCTGCAACCCTCAGTCATATGTGCAGTAAATGAAATGTTTAAAAATGTTTATATTTGCTTTTCAATATCTCTCTACTTTAGGTTGGGAAAAAGCATTAGATTCATTAAGATGATATGGGGCTGCTATCTACAAATAAATAAATTCTTTAAAAAACAACCTTTTTATATAGACTTTAGTGAATAATTTACTTTGCTCTTTTGTATCTAAAGTTTACCGCAGCAATCGATCCAGCTAACCGCACGGAGCTGTTTTTCAGCGGTCAGCCTGAATTGAATTCTGCCTCGATCCTGTGCGAGCAACGTAGAAAAAATACGCTGAAAATAGTTTTTATCTATAGGAGAAAACAACGAGATTTTTTAAATTTTGAACTATTTTTAAACTCCATTGAAAAAGAGGTTTTATATTTATTAATTTATCCCAAATAATTCTTAATCACCATAGAATTAGTGCTACCTAGTAAAAGCATCATTGTATAGTGTAAATTGTATTCACAACGGCCATAGAGTACCTAATCCGAAGGGAAAAACCTACCAAATGCTACAAAAAAACCTAGCAAAACCTACCAAGGCACACTATTGACATAAGGTCGTGTACGCTTTGAGAGCACTAACACTGTATCTATGAATTCGACTGTATCTTTGGTATACAATTAAGATTGACATAGGGTCTCTTTCTACTGTGTCAATAGTTCTACTGATTACTAATTGAATGCTTATAGAGCAATCATTCAATCGTCGCCGGTTAGAACAAATATCTCATTTAAGGGATTTACTAAATAGTTTCAATTCTGTTTCTAGTCTAGACTAAACCGATTGATCACAGACTATTTTTGAACTGTCAAGGGGTTCCAGTGATTTATTTAAAACAAGTAAATAAAAAAATACTTACTTAATTGCATATTTTTAAACATTACATTTCAAAGCATTAAAATAATTTTATTCTAATTCTAAAGAGATTTGTTTTCGTATTTAATTTAAATCTTTTCTTCTGAGTATCTAAATTCTGTAATCTGGTCTAACAGTCTAATCTGGTAATAACAAAAACCAAGTAAGCATATTTTATAAGTGCAATTGTAAACACTAAATAATGTTGCTTTAGACACAATGAATATAGCCCTGGGCCCAGAGAGGCGTCAAGACCCGCTCGTGAATAAAGAAAATGAACTCTGTCTCAATATTATTAAAGATTGTTTTTCTGTGGTAAAACCCACGCGATCGAGCGTTAAAATTCGGTAGCGATCATTGAAAAATAAGCTTTTTCTGTAAGTTATTATAGTTCGCAAAGAGATATTATATTAAACAAAGATGGAGATTTTCCTCACATTTGACAGTTTTACTATGCGATTCAAATGAGAATAGAAACGTGAAAAAACGAGTTACGACTTTAACTAATTAAATATTCTATTCAGATAATTTACTACTAATTTAACCTTTTTATTTATATTTCAGGTACTGTTATTATTGATATGCAAATAAGTTTTTTGCAAACCATACTTTTCATGTGACATTTGACAGATAGGGCTTATTGACATTCCTATTCTTATTTGGATCGCACAAACACGTCCAATTTCTTCTTTTTTTTTCACGTAATGAACGATATGATGATATTTAATGGAATAAGATGAGGAATGGCTCCACCTGCGTTTAGCGGGTATTTCAGCCAATGTCAAGTAATTAATAGCAAGGGCAAATTCAATAAATACACATTATAAATAAAAATGGATGATGACAGTGATAAAGATGGCGGATGATCTCACTTCCAATTTTATGAGTGACTGTGATGTCTACATATGTCAGATCGTCTACCTCAAGGCATATAAGACTAGACGACAGTGACATCGATGAGAATAGTTTCAGTAAAAAAAATAACGTTTTTTTGACATAAATAGGTATCTTATTTATACTTTCTATTATCATGACAGTTCATTTCTACTACTACTACTACTACTACAGCCCTTTTAACGTCCCACTGCTGGGCACGGGCCTCCCCTCTATGCGAGGGGAATTTAGGCCATAGTCCACCACGCTGGCCCAGTGCGGGTTGGCAGACTTCACACATCTATCGAGATCTAGACAAGTTCCCTTCCTTCACCGTTTCATAGCAAGTGGTAATCTCGGATGAAAATCAGATTCGCACATAAATCCCAGAGGTGCGAGCCGGGGTTTGAACCTGCACACTTTGATTGGTAAGGCGTGCGTTCGACCACTCGGCTACCACTGCTTCGACCACTCAGCTACCACTGCTCATTCCGGTTCATTTCGGTAAAGGCTAAAACTTGCTCGCGGAATTTTGACGCGCTTGTGGGCTGAGGCTTTTAGAATCCGCTTACAACTTATAAAAGAACAGAATATACTTCGGGAACTGAAGTTCGAAACAATAGTCTCGCAAGGAATGGCTTACGATTTTTTAAATTAAAAGTACAACAGCACTGTTGTTTTAATAATAAAAAACGGTAAAGCCGGCTACCCGACAATGTGTGTCTCTACAGTTTGTATCAGAAGTCCGAAATAATACTTTAGATACATATTAGGTAGCTCATATGTAGATGCTTATTGAAGACAATTTATACCTAACTATTATAGTTTCTGAGTTATAGACCGTTGAATATTGGCCACAGGTATCATGTTCTGGCTTTTGGGTACATTCATAACTCTATTCAGCAGTGTAAACTACACTTATGAGGGGTGATTACCAATATTCAAATAACAGAACATGAAAATTTTACATAGGAATCGAGATATTAAGAGTTATAGAATTAGAAGTTGTCGACAAAAAAGAAAGTTGGAAAAACATGGTCGATTTTCAGTCAAATTTTTATACCATTCAGTTGTATACCCGATACTGATGCAATCGTCAAAGTATTATTTCGGACTTCTGAAACACCTTGTATAATATTGCTGGTTATTTGATGCGTACGGTCGGTAATGTGGAGAATTACGCCCTATCAGATCTGAATGCAGATACCGACGCTGTTGCAGTTTGAATAGCCTCAAACAATAGCTCACTTAATCACTTCCACACATACTTAACTAAAAACAAAAGCCTATTCAAGTTTTCATCGCGAACAGTTAAACCCTGAACACACTAGGATGACCAAATTCACTTTGAATATGTACTCAATTCTATACAAACATAAGGATTGAATAGCTGTAGCAAAAGCCACCGCGCCTACGTTCACCTCGTGATGATATTTCGTTGAAAAATGTGCTTCTGCTATGTGTTAATACAGTTCGTTTTGGCTTAATTGTCTTGACGCGCCTAATTGTGCAGGCCATAACGTGGTGATCATTTGGTTAACACGTCGACAATTTAGAGGGATAATGAGCGTTATAATTGTCTTACGAGGGGCATTAATGTCTGATTCATTATAACAATCGCCGGGCAGTATTAACCGACAAAGTGGTATAGAACTGTTACGAAAATATTGTAGAATATAATCCTATTAATATGAAAGTGAGAGTTCGTGAGGATGGATGGATGGATGTTTGTCACTCTTTCACGCAAAGACTACTGAACGGATTTTGATGAAACTTTACATTAGGTATTATTGTTTGTATGCTGTTGTACGCTGGTCATGTCAGTGTTGTGGAACGAACTTTTTCTATGATACAGAAAAGTTAATTTTAGTATTGCCAAACATTTTGATGCGCTGATTTTGCGTGCTTTAAGCAAGAGACCGATGTCTTACACGTTCGCTACGTTGTATGGTCATATTGGCTTATGGCTAACTTTCATCCAATGCGTAGCGCTCACAAAGTAAGGACCTACCTCTACGAGTCAATATAACCTCATGACGCATCTGCTGAAAGTATACTAAAAATCCTTACGCAGCAAACGTGTTAAAATAACATACATATAATTATCAAATCTGCTCAAGTTCATTGTATCTCGCAATTATATTAAAATCAGACGTATAAGCAGTGGTAGCCGAGTGGTCGAACGCACGCCTCGCAATAAAAGTGTGCAGGTTCAAACCCCGGCTCGCACCTCTGGGATTTATGTGCGAATCTCATTTTCATCCGAGATTATCACTTGCTATAAAACGGTGAAGGAAAACATCGTGAGGAAACCTGCACGTCTGAGGGAACTTGTCTAGTTCCCGATAGATATGTGAAGTCTGCCATCCCGCACTGGGCCAGCGTGGAGGACTATGGCCTGAATCCCCCTCGCATTGATAGGAGGCCCGTGCCTAGCAGTGGGACGTTAAAAGGGCTGTAGTAGTATAAGTCGTTCTGAAATAGTTGAAAGGTCTGAACATCCAAGAAGTTATAACTTTGATATACTTTTTTGCGTTCCTAAAGATTAGATTATGTGTACCCTATATCTTTACTACAGATTTCTGATTGCATTTTTGTCTCTCGATATCTAATCCACATCAGATTCCAGTTTGATATAAATATTCTGTAAAGTATTTGTATTTCAATAGACTATTTCTTTCGAAGAAAAAATATATTAAATTCACAGTGACTTGTAAGTCGTGCATATTGGGAATGTTATTTAGGTCATTTTTTAGTAGATTTATAAGATATGTATCCAAAAAAATTGGGCCGCCGCAAAAATACCTTTAAAATAGAGGCAGGAAGTATTTTTACTCTAAGTTACTTAAATAAATGCTTCTTAACTATTTATTTATAGACATCATTTATTTATTTATTAAAAACTCATAGGTTTAAAACTCAAATCAATGTTTATTGTCGTCTCAAGCGGGTTCCAAACTACGCTATAATATAATAGCATATCGTATATAGCTCATAATACAACAATATCGCGCACCATACATTGTTATGGCCACGTTCACACTGTACTGTAATATATATTATTGGCTTTGTATGGTGCGCGATATTGTTGTGCTATATATTATAGCATAGTCTGAAAGCCGCTTCATCGTTACTAGTCGAACCCGCCGCTGCGTACGCGCAGACAAGACTTTTTTTATCTCTCGTGCCTACAGTGAAAACCTGGTAGAGGGATCTACCAGTAGTTTCGATGATTTCGTAAAGAATCAAACTATGGTTTCTTATAATAAATTATAGCAAATAATAATTTGTTACTATTAAATATTAAAAGCTAAATATGAAGTTACAACTGCCACAAGATTCCGTAGAGTTGGCCGCGCGCTGGCCGCATTGAAGCGACCGCCAGCCGCATTGCGCCGTACAACCGGCGCACGAAAAAGGGATACCTTTACATTATATCTCTTACTTTCTTTATTCGTAGGAGAGAAAGAGATAGAATTGCCATATTCGTAGACATAAGCTTTACTTCGGTGCCAGTGCTAGCCCTGCTGAATAAATTATAAAGAACGTCATCCTGCGCGAACAGGCTCGTCATGATACGTGTGGCTGTTGTCTAGCCAATATTAAAACGGTCTTTATTAACTTGTAAAAGAAGCACATTTTACAACAAAATGTTTTCGAGACGCGAGTAAATCCCAACACCCAAACTAAAGAATCATTTTTTGAAAAATGAGTGTGTTTCATTGTCAAATTAGTACCTATTGCTACTACAGCCCTTTTTAACGTCCCACTGCTGGGCACGGGCCTCCCCTCAGTGCGAGGGGGATTCAGGCCATAGTCCACCACGCTGGCCGAGTGCGGGTTGGAAGACTTCACACATCTATCTAGAACTAGACAAGTTCCCTCAGACGTGCGGGTTTCCTCACGATGTTTTCCTTCACCGTTTCATAGCAAGTGATGATCTCGGATGAAAATGAGATTCGCACTTAAATCCCAGAGGTGCAAGTCAGGGTTTGAACCCGCACACTTTGATTTGCAAGGCGTGCGTTCGACCACTCGGCTACCACCGCAAAATTAGTACCTATTAGTATTCAAATAAGGCTCATATTATATTTGTTTCTGCTGCTGGTTTAGCGTACCGGGTTACACGAAGCAAGGAATTTTATGATTATATAGGAACCGCTCGGTTCTTACAACAACAATCGTGCTCGCCGACGGCGCGGGCGACGTTCGCAAATTGTTTTTCATAGATCATTTCTACACTCATTGTCCTTAGTATCTGATTAACAAGTCCTTTATTGTCGGTCCTGATGTTAAAGTCATCCATATCGAAGGCCTGCAAGCAACCAGCCCCCTTAGTATGACTGACATAAGTTATATCTCTTTCAACTGTCAGATTTGTCTAGAAAATGACGTCACATTGAACTTTTTGTACTGGACATGGCTCGGTGTGAAGTCATTTTCTCGACGAATGACAGCGGTGTCCATTGAAAACGCCGACGTTTGACCCTGGGCGAGTCCCAGGAAAAAGCTAAATTATCTTGGAACTCGCACGAATTTAATCGAAGGTGTAGGCGGAGTTGGAAGAAAAATTAATGGTAAAAAAACTTTTTAAAAATAAGCTTTTATTGAATTGACCTTAGTTTTCGTGTTCTCCTCAGCAAGCCCTTTCATTTGATACCCATACTGTGGTAGTGCAGAAAAAAATCCTATTCCGCCATCTTGGATGATCCGCCATATTGAAATTAGAATGACGTCACATAGCTAAGCATGCATTGTCATCCAAAGTAAACGTGTATACCAAATTTCAGCTCAATCGGTTAAAGATAACTGATTTAAAATTCAGTTACAAGATTCCACCCGGACATACATTGCAAGTCAATATAAAGCTTGTAAAAATGTATCCACTTAACTATTAAATGATACTAATAAGGAACAAGTTCTCATTACTAGTACCAATAGACAAAAGGCGACGAGATTAGAGACTGCTCGGAGACGTGCTAAACCTAGTTTCCTGCACTCTGCAGCTACCACACGGGATGTGGCGTGATGGTACGGCGACTAATGCACTGTGTACATTACTACAATGCATAATTGCTATCAATTAATTATATCTAATATCTCGTAGGGGTGTGTGTATGTATTCATGGTATTGAGGTCTTGGGTAACCATAATTAACGCGTTAACATTTTTACCACAGATATTCAATCTTTACGCAGATTTATTGCCACTACCGAAATAAACTCTGTATTAATACATATAGAGATTGAATTTCTGTGTTAAAATTAATGTTAAAAAAAACTTTTTAAAAACAAGCTTTTATTCAATTGCCCTTAGTTTTCGTGTTCTCCTCAGCAAGCCCTTTCATGTGATACCCATACTGTGGTAGTGCAGAAAAAATTACTATTCCGCCATCTTGGATGATCCGCCATATTGGAATTAGAATGACGTCACATAGCTAAGCATGCATTGTCATCGTAAGCGTGTCGAAATACGCGCGCGTTCTCAATGTTATTTCATTGAAGAATGAACTTTTTATTTGAATCAATACAGTTAGTTTTGGTGTCGGCATAAAATTTGATTCGCATCGTGATGCACCAATGTGCGGCTTTATGTTTATTAACAAAGTCTATGGTTTTCATAAAAGGGCAAGAAATTTCTTCTCCCAGAAGGTGCAGGGCGTAATGGCTCGATGCAGATTGGCGGACTTCAAACATCTTCTCTAGAACATGCAGATTTCCTCACGCTATTACCCTTATCTTTTGATACACGTTCCCATATGAAATCTTAAACTAGTCAAATGTTTGAAATCAAACGCCTTGATTGCCAAATATCGGTCAACCACTTAAAACTGCCCTCTCGGTTCAAATTTGAACATAAACTCAACTGCACAGAGTTCCCTTTCCCATAATTGTGTATGGTTCAGTTGGGAGACTGTTGCTTCGTGTTCATTATGCCATAGGTGTACTACACTCTGATATTTCATAGGTATAAATAATTCACTCAGGCCTCGCGCGTTGACAGCCCTCGAGACGACGTGACATGCCACAGTCAGGGGACGGACTTGAACATATTTAATAACCAACTGTAAGTATTGTGAGTTCAAAGATTGACTGTACATTCCATCTGCCGTCTTTAACACTTTCATCACCCATTTTTTTTAACTTTTTGGGATAGTTAAATATAGCCTATGTTACTCGGTAATAATGTAGCTTTCTAACGGCAAAATAATTTTTGAAATCGGTCCAGTAGTTTTTAAGTTTATTCGTTACATACAAAAGTACAAATCATTCCTTTTTTTAATATTTATAAATTTTAAGTATGATAACTGAGGTCGCGATTTCGTACGCGTGATATTTAGGAACCCAATTATTTTCAATTTTCTTTGCGTAAAAACCTTCTTCAATGTTTTAGAAAATTAGAAAAAAAAACTCAAAACATACTGACTCTCGACTGACAGGGAGTTCGGTCTTGTTAGTTTCCTCTATTATCGATCAAATTTATTTGATTTATAGTTTGGGATTCTGACAATTCCGACAATTCCAAGGGTGAGTGGTGGGTCCCTTTCTCTACAATTGTTATTAACAATGGATTTCCGCAATGTTACGCCTGATTCCATCAATTATATTAAAAAGAAAAAGATTAACTGTACCACTTAAGTCGAAAAAAAAGCGAATAATACATAAAATAATATCAGAGTCCATTTTGACTCAGAATGAACTCCTATATCTATTTGTAATGGCTTTACAAGACAATTTTAAAAACAAAAGTGTATTGTGGCTTGACTGTAAATGAATTGTAACTTTTTATTTTAGAAGTGAAGCTTGGAAGCTCCTACAAATAGTCCGTATTGATGTTAATGTTTTAATATTTCTAAAATATTACTCGTAAATAAAAAAATGTCTTCTTGATGGCGATCGCAAGGTAGGTTCTAGTGATAAAAACAGAGGCCCAACAATTTGAAGATTAAAAATTCTTCATCATCTGCCATGTTTATTATTACTTGTTTGATATAATGAATCATGGTAAGCTAGCACAGATAATAAACCACTAATTAATACAAGACCGGATGCGTGTCTCTTTGCACGTGCACGTTAAATAAACTCAACTTCCCCACGATATCAAACAAACATTTGCACTTTGATTAAAACCATAAATAATTTATTCAGCATGTAATGCCCTGCGCAAAGAGGCTCGTCAAAACTCGCGCAATTTTTTTTTTGCCATTACCAAAACGGACTTTATTAAGTCATATAAGAAGCTCATTTTTAAACGGACTGTTCACATCATCATCATCACGCCTGTATTTCCCGAAGGGGTAGGAAGAGGTGCACTGTAGTGCGCCCACACTTCGCCGATGTATTTTTGGTCCCAAAGTAATAGGGGGCGAGCCTATTGCCATTATACCGGGCACATTCCCTCTCAATACGAGGGAGATTTGGGCCATAGTCCACCACGCTGGCCCAGTGCGGGTTGGTGAACTTCACACGCCTTTCTATAGACGTGCAGGTTTCCTCACGATGTTTTCCTGCACCGTTCAGCAAGTCGTAATCATTGTTGAAAATGACATTCGCACATGAAAATTATCTCAGAGGTGCGAGCCTGGGATTTGAACTTGCACCCCTTACGTTCAAGGCGGGCGTTCTTTCCCGCGAGGCTACCACTGCTTCTGTAAACGGACTGTTATCGATGTTTTTGCCACAGACATTCAATCTTTATTTATATTAGCACAGAGTTAATTTTTAAATAAACGTCAAGTGAATTCGCTCGCCCCAGTATATTCAAGGTTTATTCCATAGCCCACTATTTATTACCAGCTAAATTAATTAAAATAAACTACTCTGCGGAGTAATTAAATAAAATCAATAAATAAGACTATATTTTATGTAAATAATTTTCGTTAATGATAAGTATAATAATTTTATTAATGAAATAAATGAATCATATTATCTGGCACTGAAACTAGCAGCTTTTAATATTATACTTCGCCCATATTCCATATAATCGAGTAAAATGAGTTATATTCTGGCAAAGTCAATGTAATAACCGTAAGGTCCTAACGCTTGTGTCAATGTAATAATCGTAAGATGCCATATCATATCTCAATTTTTTCGATAACGGGTATCAAATCCGCAACCATCCCGAGCAGAAGGCGGTCTGCGCTCGAACTACTAAACCAAGCCGTCATCAGTACACTATTCGCAAAAGACAAAGACATAATGCACCACTATATATTATGTCTCTATTTTTCTGTGCATTAACTAAAAATCAAGTTAAAATTCTCAATAATACAAGTCTTATTTCTGGAATCCGTCCCTTGTCTCAAAGGTGTTCAGTTCGAAGCCAACACGGCAAAGCTTTCAAACCATCGGTCATGCGGCCCTTCCGATGAAAAGTAGCCACTTAACTCGTCAAACGCCAATCCGCACCGACCCTGGCGCCTTGCGGAGGGCGGGGCGCGGGGGGTCGATACACTTGGTTGCACAATGACAAAGAATAGGATATAGATGTGTTACATGTGAATAGTTAGAATAGACATAATGCCTAGGGTAGGTCCAAATTTTTGCGAGAAACAAACTACGAATGAACTTAATTTGGCACTGAAAATATAGCTGTCTTGCTCATAAGGTCATGAGAAAGATGAATAAACTAAGTTTGGTATTAATAAGACAGCTAAAAACGGACTCTCGTCGAATATTTAAATGCAACGGATTGATTGAATTGTTTAAGTGTTAGGATTTGTCAATAAGGTTGAAAATGTATTGCTCCGCGAGATAGATTCGATTTGTAGTGAGTGAAATAAAACAAGTGAAAATCGTTGGAATTCGTAGCAAGTAATAAAAAATGTACATAGAAAATAAGATCACGAGATCACTACGTTGAATTATGAGATTTTCTGTGGCTACAATTACAAACAAAAGTATAAACCATAACTTTATATAAGTTAAAATTCAGTTACAAACCATTTTTAGTTCAAAAGTGTTGTACAATGAATTTTGATTAAAACCGGAAATAAATTTCAGTTTGAAACTTCACCCCATAAATAATAAAGGACTCCTCAACATTTCCGTAATTTCATCTGTAAAATATGATACAGATATTAGGCACAAAACAGTTAATATTGTCCAGTCTGTGAAATATTCTATTGACATCCGAAATTTGACGTAAGTAATATGATATCAGACAGAACCATTCTTGTGCCAGTCTCTCATAACAACCCTTTGTCTAAACCTAATTACTTAGGAGCTATTTTATTTTTATTTTGTCTTAAATGAAAGCCCTTTCTCACTACAAAAGTTTAATACTGTAACTAATTTCAAGTTTTTGGCATCATTATAATTTTACCCAGTTTTTTTTTTAATATGAGAATACTGTAAGGAAAGTAGACATATACTTTGAAAAAATATAACGCGCTATCCAAATCTCAAACTTCATTGCAGAAAAATAAAGTTCAAAATGAATCAACTGCTCCTATTACTCCTCTGTTCTAATTCTGTAAAAAGTTTCTTTGATATCCAAGTTGTGACGTCGGATATAATGAGAGCTCTTCCTGAAGACTTCTCCATTGCCGTCAAAGATATAGCTGAAAGTCTACCAACGAAGAACATCGCCGTTATTCGAGGCAACTCAACAAATATCAGGTAAATTTAATAACTACAGTATGGGTTTCTTCAGATCATATTCACCGTGATGGCCTATTCCAGATTGGTGGTCTTCACATATGTTTAACACTGAGATGTTAAATTTTCCTTATGAATTTATTTTGAAAATAGTCAATATTTTTTCAGATCGAGGGATATATTTGAGCTGTTATGTCTTCTAAATGAACACAAAGTCCAAATCATTAATTTAGATCTCAAATCAAAGGATAGCAAAGATAAGGTAAACGTCTTTGTAATAATAACACACTTAATCAGATTTATAAATGGTACATGAAATGTTGAACGAAGACTCGAAGCGCCTACTATCAAAATTGATATGATGTGACATATGTTGAATCGAGTCCTGTTCTCTGTAACATTGTTTTCAATGCAGAAGGCTCCTTCCTTCCTCTTTTTACGAAATGATGATATTTTATGGAATAAGATGAGGAATGGCTCTACCTGCGTATATATATACCTACTAGCTGACCGGGCGAACTTCGTACCGCCTTAGAATGAGTGACATACGAAAGCAGCGCCACCTACCCGGTCCAATTGTGAATTTAAACCATCCAGGGTGCCACCCAAACGCATACAAAAAAAAATCATTCAAATCGGTCCAGCCGTTTAGGAGAAGTTACAACGAAAAGTGGCATTGATTTATATATATATACTAGCAGACCCGGCCACGCGTTGCTGTGATCTAAGCTATCCTATCTTTCAAGTTGGACCAGACTGCTCACGGTGTGCCAATTTAATTTAAAATCGGTTAAGTAGTTTAGGAATCCATCGCGGACAAACATCGTGACAGGAGATTTATATATATAAAGAAGATATATATATATATATAGATATATAAGTAAATATCGCCCAAAAGTGTCGCTTAAGTTATATAGCCTTTTACTCCTCGATATAGTTCAGCTTATCTCATGATATATTCTACCCTATTAATTATCTCAAACAAGATACCTAAAGCAACAAAACCAAGTCTGGTTTCAGGCTTGTTACAGAATTACTAATTTGTCCGCCTTCGCCTCGGGCAAAGCTAGTTAGTCTTCGAGAAAGATATTTAGGTCTATTAAAAAGATAGATATTAGGTATAATATTCTGGTATCTTTTCCTAGGGACTTCAACGCAACTCCCGTGAGAATTTTAAGCTCCTGTTGGTTATCAATGTGAGTCTAAAATTCTTTTTTAGAAGCCTGCATGACGACGGCAAGGTCTAGTAGTTCAAGCGAAGGCCGCTTGATTCACTGCAACAGGCAGTTTCGTGTTCGATATCCGTCGGTGGCAAATTTCGGAATTGGCCTTTGTGTAAATGGGATCGGCCCAGTCTATTGTATGGTACCCATAGTACAAGCATTGCTTAGTTCGGGATCAGACCATGAGTATGTGTTGTCAGGCCATATTTTACATTTATTTTTTTCTGTTGTGATCTATTATATATAATGTACCTACTAATTTCAAAACACTTTTACAGTATTACGAGTACCTAAAGGAAGCGTTGGATGTGTCTGAAGTTAGAACTAGTTTAATACTGTGTGAACCTTATGAATGTGAGAACATATTGGCCGAGGTACGTATTACGATGGGACTTATATACCTACTATGTATTTGATATACGAAAGAAAACTCGATACTAAAATATTTTTTAGTTAGTAAATTTATATATCCTTGCAGGAATAACAGTGGTGGGACTTTGAGGCGGGCTTAGTCCCAAAACAGCACTATAGATTTTTCTTTCAATGGGACTAAGCCCGCCACACATTGCCACCACTGTTACTCTTGTAAGTCAGGATCGACAGCGGTGTCCATTGAAGACACCGAGGTTCGACCCTCGGCGAGTCCCGGGGAAAAGCTAAATTGTCTTGGAACCCGCACGAATTTAATCGAAAAAGTTCACTTCCCTCCATTGTAAAGCGGGAGACAAAAATAACTGTATTGGCTGACTTGCTACAGAAATAAAGAAGGCACCACGGATGCTATTTGACATTAGTTGGACCTAACAATGTGAGCTGCATTACGAGTAATACTTAGCACTATATAGGTTAAATCTAATTATTAAATAGCTATTGTTATTATACGAACATAATTGATAATAAACGACTATGATTAATTAAATAGGCACCCGATAACATCCGGTTTCCGGTAAATTGATTATTTATTATTAATTCAACCTCCAAACATAAAATTCAAATTTTGAGTTTGTATTTAATTATCTACATATTTTATCATACAACAAATAGTTATTTACACATTAAATGTATAAAACCATGTTTCAAATAAAAAAAAACTCGATTTATCTTCTATTGCCAAATAAAATGAAATATAATGGAACAAAATGAGTTATGGTTGCACCAGCAATGATCAGATATTTTGCCAATGTCAAGTAATTAATATTTAATAAGATAATAAACCTACACTTAATAAATGAAATGGGTGTTAAAGGTGAGCAAGAAGGATGGTTAAACTCGGAGTTGAAGTCGTATGTCTTTAACCCAGTAAAACTCAGCATAAGCACAACCCAATTTCAAATATAATAATAATAATATAATAATAATATCGCCAGACAACACATACTCATCGTATGCTCCCAAACTAAGCATAGCTTGTACTATGGGTACCATACAATGGACTGGGGGCGATCCCAGTTACACCCTGACCAGGGCAAATTTCGAAAAGGCCATTTTCGAAATTTGACGCTGGCGGGAATCGAACCCGCAACCACTCGGTTCAGTGAGTCAAGCGGCCTACGCTTAAACCACTGGACCAAGCAATCCTACTACTTAGTAGTAATAATATTAAGTTTTTAGTAATTTTATGTCAATTTCTTAGTTGTCAGAAAACAACTTGATTCACCGCACGATTCTGTACTTATTCTACTGGCCATATGGTGAAGTCACAAATGCTTTCCTCTCATC
Source organism: Ptilodon capucinus (assembly GCA_914767695.1). NCBI lineage: Eukaryota > Metazoa > Arthropoda > Insecta > Lepidoptera > Notodontidae > Ptilodon > Ptilodon capucinus. The sequence goes on from OU611812.1 coordinate 11,378,773, forward strand.
CATGAGGGAAGCTATGAGAGTCGCTGTCATCACGCATCCCAGAGATAAAGTGTACGTTAATTTTGTTACTTTACATAATAATCATCACGCCTGTATTCCACGAAGGGGTATGCAGAAGTGCACTGCAGTGCGCCTACACTGCATATTGCCATTATACAGGGCACGTTCCCCCTTAATACGAGGGAGATTTAGGCTATAGTCCACCACGCTAACCTAGTGCGGGTTGGTAAACTTTACACGCCTTTCTATAGACGTGCAGGTTTCCTCACGATGTTCTCCTTCACCGTTTAATACAAAAATAATAATAATATTACGAACAATAAAATACCATACATAATTACAAGGAAAAAACTTGTGCCAACCCGCTGATGCTTGGCTATGTTGTATAAAGGTTTTCAACCTTTGTAATCTAGTTTCGTAGCATCTAGGTTGCGATGCTTAAAGCATTTTCCAACGATAAAAAAAGAAAAACTTGAGAGGTGTCAAGGGACACCCGGATGGAACGAAGTTCCTTTTGAAATAAAAAAAAGGAAAAAAATTGTACATAGACATACACACACACACACACATCGAAATTGGAATCGGAATCGAATAATGTACACATATGTAAAAGTGTCGTTACAAAATTTCATTACAGTCTTAATTTTTTCCGTCTAGCCCCCTTTCGCAACGCGCGATAAGGAACTACGTTCCAAAAAAAAGGGTGGCACACCGGTGAACTAGCAGCGACAAATGTAAGATCTAACGAATTATTACATCAAAGACAGAGATCACATGGCATCAACTTCGGTATTTTTTTTTACGTTTCTTTGACACAATTCGGTATCTATAATTTCTGATAGATCATTGTTAATGTTGTTTGATTCTAAGCATCAGTCGCTGACGCTGATTCTGGGGGCAATTCTCGCGATGTCGATACATCGTCTCTAATACGACATGTCGAAACAAAACAAAACAATACGACCAATTCGACGTTTTGTTACGACATTTGTCGAATTTGAAATGATGTCGAACATACGAGAAATAGGTCCTTGATGTGTTGAGGGAAAAATTGTATTGCTCTCATTTTGCACTTAAAACCAAAAATAAAACTTGGCGGCTTTTAGACACATTTTGACAGGTGGCGATTGAAACAGGTATGCAATATGACAATGTAATCGCCCAGCTGGATTACCGCCAATTATGTCAACTGCATCATATTAACAACACCATTTATTATTCACATCAATCAGTTAAGTTCAAATATAAAGCGACGTAATGTATTAACATTAAGCACTGCGTCATCCGGCGCGTTAAAGCGCGCGCGATCATTATCTCATCAATACAAAAACGAACCCTATCAACTCGTAAAAGAAGCTAGTTTTACATTGAAATGGCAGCGACGACGCGGGTGTCACGCGACTTTTACCACAGAAATTTATCTCTTATTCATATTAACATAGAGCACATTTCCAAAAAAAAATAGTCAATATAATGACAGCTTGGACTAGTGTTTTGAGCGTAGGCCGCTCGGCACACTGCACCGGGTGGTAGCGGGTTCAACTCCCGCCAGCGGGAAATTTCGGAAATTGTCCTCGTCCGGGAGTAACTGGTATCGCCCCCAGTCCATTGTACGGCAGATATAGTACAAGCTTTGCGTCGTTTGGGATCATACGATGAGTATGTGTTGTCTGGCGTTATTTTTTACAGCCATTATTTTTGTTTTGCCGCCTCCTCCTACACCTTTTTTTTGACTCGCCGAGGGTCAAACCTCGGTGTCTTCAATGGACACCGCTGTCGATCCTGGCTTACAGGAGTAAGTAACAGTGGTGGGAATGTGTGGCGGGCTTAGTCGCAAATAAAAAAAAATTGAGTAATTTTTTTTAATCGCTCGCCCCAGTGAATGCAAGGCCTTAACCTACTAAACCATGATTGAAGCGCTGACAGCAAGTAATTAATGAATAATAAAATAATTGGGAGTACTCAGCGATGTGGCGGTGACTGCACCGTGTTGACCTGTCGATAAAGCAACTTCTATTATAATGTTAATGTGCTCTTAAATTCAGAAGCTATATCGAGTTTTACGTTCGCCAGGGACCCGATTCTCGCGTGATAGACAACATCTCTAATGCTACATAATAATTTTGTCGCAACAAAACGTCAAATTAGTCGTATTTTATTATTACAAGCTTTATATTAGCTTGCAATGTATGTCCGAGTGGAATCTTGCGACTGAATTTTAAATCAGTTATCTTTAACCGATTGAGCTGAAATTTGGTATACACGCTTATTTTGGATGACAATGCATGCTTAGCTATGTGGCGTCATTCTAATTCCAATATGGCGGAATAGTTATTTTTTCTGTACTACCACAGTATGGGTATCAAATGAAAGGGCTTGCTGAGGAGAACACGAAAACAAAGGGCAATTAAATAAAAGCTCATTTTTTTTAAAATATGTTTTTACCATTTATTTATTTTCTTTTTTCCGTCATGTGTCCGACAAATTCGGTCGCGCTGTCAGTGACATTTTGATGAAGAATTATCTTGTTACACGAGTCAATACAGCTCATTTTGGTATCGGCAAACATTTTTATGCGTGACCTTTTGACGCATGACCTTTGACGCGTGACCTTTGACGGCTCAGAGTGCGGGAGGTCTAAAGTATTAGTATTAGGAATTGTTAGTTCCTCGTGTGGCCTATAGAGGCGCTGCACACATAGAAAAAACATTTAAAGAAACAAAAAACATTTATTCAGCACAGACACAAAGAACACAGAGAATACAAAACTTAAATATAGATACAAAAAAAGGAAAAGAGCTCAGTGTGAACTGTGCCGAAAAGGTAGTGGCTCAGCACATGCTGGAAGGGCATAGCTTCCCCCAGCGCTGATTTTCAGCCAAACCCTCTTAATTATAATAAATAAATACTAACTCTTAATTGTAATAAATAAATACACAAGACTTATGAACACAAGACTTTGGTATTTAAACCCAAGATGCGAGGCAGCATTATTTTCTCTGAGTCCTTCGTGGATTACAGCTAGTTCATAAATAAAAAAATCATCTTCTCTTCTCATTTTACGAAATGAGTGAAATGATGATATTTCATGGAATAACATGAGGAATCGTTCACCTCCGTTAAGTGGGCATTTCGATCAGTGTCAAATAATTAATAGCAAGGACAAATTCAATAAATACACATTATAAATAAAACCGGCCAACTGCGAGTTGGACTCGCGCACGAAGGGTTCCGTACCATTATCTATAAAAATTGCAAAAATAACATTTCTGTTGTATGGGAGCCTTCTTAAATATTTATTTTATTCAGTTTTTTAGTATTTGTTGTTATAGCGGCAACAGAAATACATCATCTGTGAAAATTTCAACTGTCTTACTATCACGGTTCATGAGATACAGCCTGGTGACAGACAGATGGACGGACAGCAGAGTCCCGTTTTACCCTTTGAATACTACTACTACAGCCCTTTTAACCTCCCACTGCTGGGCACGGCCCTCCCCTCAAAGCGAGGGTGATTCAGGCCATAGTCCACTACACTGGCCCAGTGCAGGTTGGCAGACTTCACACATCTATCTAGAACTAGACAAGTTCCCTCAGACGTGCAGGTTTCCTCAAGATGTTTTCCTTTAACATTTCATAGCAAGTGATAATTTCGGATGAAAATGAGAATCGCACATAAATCCCAGAGGTGCGAACCGGAGTTTGAACCTGCACACTTTGATTTGCAAGTCGTGCGTTCGACCACTCGGCTAACACTGCTATCCTTTGGGTACGGAACCCTAAAAATGGGTGATGACAGTGATAAAGATGGCGCATGAATCATTAAATACATCAATATTCTGTTTACATTAATTCAAAATTTTCTGATATCCATAGAATATAAATTCCCCGGTGTATGTAGAGCTGTCAATACTCGTAACTTTGAAGGCATGTCCGAGGCTGGATACGGTTTGACGTCCGTACATCGACGGGCCCATTTAGCTGATTGAATTTTAAGTGGACCAAAAAGCTTTGTTGTGTTAATATTGGATGTATGTAGGTCATAGACGAAATTATTTATACTTCATAGGTTACACACAGGAAGGAGAGGCCTTTCCCCAGGAGTAAGACTACCCAGGCTGATAAAAAAGGTTACACATATCCTTCGACCAATATTAGAAAGTAAAGATACCTAGATGTTTGGCTACTCAAAAACAAATTCTATATCTATATCCATACAGATTTAATTGCTGTGGTAAAAACCCAGCTCCTGCGCATCAAAATTCGCTCGCACTGTCAATGTCGTTTTGTTGAAGAATGAACCTTTTTCTAGGAGTTAATACAGTCCGTTTTGGTCTAGGCAAAAATTCGACGCTTAAGCGACATTTGTCGAAACTAAACGACGAATTTCGTTTCTGCATATTATGTCCAATTAGAGGTAATGTCCATCGTCCGAGAATTCACATGTTCAAAAGTATAGAGACCGATTTTGAAATTTTTGAACAACATTATTTTTGAGTTAGGTCAGTATTCCATTAAGCATGCGAATTGTTCTGGGGCCCGAGTTTCGCTTGACAGACATCAATCTCTATTCGAGATATGTCGAAACAAAACGACAAACGAGCAATTTGACGCTCGTATATTTTTTTTTTCGAAATATCTCGAATGGAGTTGATGTTTATCAAACGAAAATCGGGCCCCTGCTGGTTTTAATATTTAAAAAAAATTGACGCCATTCTGTTTTCAAAATAGAAATGAGGGCATTAAAAGTTTTCCGGAGGAATGTTAAACTTGATTGGCGACCGCAAGCCGCCTCCGGATGTTCGAAAAATTACATTTCACCCCAAGACCTCGATGGCGGCACACTCCGCACAAACTGTACAGTCACGTATTCCTTAATCCGATTTACTAGCACGACGATTCAGAATTGGCCGCGGCATAAAGTGCCAAAGAAAATATTGTTATTTATTTAACTTAACAGGCAGGGGGTATCTAATAATATTGTTCTGACATATAATTGTATAAGACGTTTGAAATAATACATAATAAGCTTTTTAACTAATATCGGATACGCAACTGAATGGCAAAAGATTGTTATCTAAATAAGAAACATGTTTTTTTTTTCTGCGAAACATTAACTTTTAATATTTAATGTCCTATGAAAAATTTCTAAGTTCTGTTTTATAATTGTTAAAACGTCCTTTACATAATCAGCCCTGGTCCGGGTATAACTTGGATCGCGCCCAGTCTATTGTATAGTACTTATGTTACACGTGTTGCTTAGTTCAGGACTATACGAAGAGTATGAGTTGTCTGAAAATTTTTATTTAAATACAGGGTCTTATTAACATCGAAATGACCCAAGCTAATCTCTCCTGCTAGTTGCACTCTCCTTACCAACGAACGGGGCTCTGGCGATCCATCCCGAATTGGACCGGCGCACCGGACTATGGTCAAACCCCCCTCAAACATAGGCCTTTTCCCAGCAGTAGAACATTCAAGAGGCTATTAAAAAAAATCCATTTAAGGTTTCGTATCTACTACAATCAAGTGACTCCAAATAAGCTGAATCATCTGACGATGGTGAACTGGTGGTCGGGGCGGCTCTACAACTCTCCAGTGCTGCCACAGGCTGATAAGGTCTACCATGACTTTAAAGGAAGGGTCTTCAATGTTCCCGTGTTACACGTAAGAGTCTATACTATACACATAATAAACCCAATTGCCGGTTAATCACGGATTTGACGGGAACGGATGTGCAGTTCCAAAACATTTTGATGAAAGCACGAGATGTCGGATTACAGATATCCCGTAAGACTTCAAGAGATGTAAAGGGGCGCGTCACAATTTTTGCCTATACCAAAACGAACTCAGTGTAAATATACATAAAGATTTAATTTCTGTAGTAAAAACCACGCCCCTAACACGTCAGAATTTCCTCGCGCTGTCAATTTCAATTCGGTGCAGAATGATCTTTTTCATCAATGAGTCGATACAGTTCATTTTGGTACTGACACAAAATGGGGCTCTATCGATTTTGGTAATAGAAGCCTACAGTCAGATAGATGACATCATAAATTCTCATTCTCTGTCCAGGCACCCCCATGGCACTTCGTAAAGTACAACAATGATTCCTCAATCACCGTAACCGGAGGCCGGGACGACAAGCTGCTCGCGTTACTCTCCAAGAAACTGAACTTTAGGTAAACCACTAAATATAATTATCAACCGTATCGTAACAAGCTACAAAACGCATTTTCGACCTTACTAGCAGACCTTTAAAATTCATTTCGTTTAAACAGATACAGATATTACGACCCACCCGACAGGAGTCAAGGGTCAAGTATCTCGAGCAACGGTACTTTCAAAGGGACACTTGGCTTAATTTGGAAACGGGTATGTAATCTTTCGTTATTATCCAAGCAAGCTCAATGCTACACATGGGTTCTTATAAAGCCTTCAGAGATTTCCACACGTAGAAGTTTACAAAAAAATAACTCTTTGTCTCCCTAAAAGAGGTTAATTTTTGTACAATATCAAAAAAACTTGCATATGTATCTCTGCGTTTGCATTGCCAAGGATGAAAAGTGTATGTTGGGTGGTGGTGTGATGATGGCATAAGAAACTATAAAATTCTCTTTTTCCGGGTTACGTACCTAAAAAGAAACTCTTGTAGGATTTGTTGTCCGAATGTCTGTCTATCAAGACCCTTTTTCTCAGGAACGCATTGAGGTATAAAGTTGAAACTTATACCAAACGCTCAGGGACCCGAGTCCCCAAACTTTATATTTGTGGAGTTTCTATAAATTCATTTTTTAATTGAAATAAAACTATTTTACGGTACCCTCATATTTAATTGTTGTTTGCGGTCCGATCTAACAACTAAATAAGAGGGTACCCAGTTATTAACTATGACTTCAGGACGTCTGACACCTCAGTCCCCCCGTGACCATGGTTACTGTAAAGCAGCCGAAACGTCGGGAACATAAAAAAGTAAATAAACGCGATAGAATCCGTAAAATAGTTTTATTTCAATGTGTAGTATTCATTTAAGGCATGAAATCAACATCTTTTATCAATGGTAGCTAAAATATGACATTAGACATTGGCACCTTGAAGACATTAGACTAGTCATATTGTAGCTGACATTGAGAAAATAAAATGTTTTCATGCTTTGAAAAATTAAGTCATTGCAACTGCACAACGATAATGTTAAGGGACTTGGGACCCAGGTCTGCAAACCCTTGCAGCTGTATAAAAATCAAAAGTCTAAATCAACGCATTCAAAAGTTACGGCTATTTATGCTGCATATTTAGATCTAGACTCATGAAATTGCAATTGCAACAATGAAATTGAATCTACAACTGGGCCGGTTTTTTGTAGAAAGCAGACTTTTTCCTTGGAGATGTAACCATGACATGGGAGCGGCTGCAAGCCGTTGAGTTCTCGTTTTTAACCCTGGCCGATTCTGGAGCATTCCTGACTCACGCTCCTGCCAAGTTGAGCGAGACTCTTGCTATCATCAGGCCCTTTCGATGGGAGGTAAATGGGAGGAAATAACATCTTTTTATAAAGTTTATCACCAATGTGAGGTCATCACATCGCTTGAAGTCCCGTTGGCCCATCCAACTTAGCTATGCAGGGTGTATCAGAAGTCCGAAATAATAGTGTAGGTACATATACAGTAGCTAAAACATAGTTGCTTAGTGAAAGCAAACTATACATACCTATCATATCACAAGTATCGTGGTATGCCCTTAGAACACACCCACAACCCTATTTAATAGTTTAAACTACACCTGGAAGGGGAGGGGACCAAAATTCACGAAACAGAACTTGAATATTTTTCAATGGACTCGATATCCTCGATTTTAACAAGATTTTAAAATTAGCGGCGAAAATAAAAAGATAAATTGTTATAATTTCGATAAAATTTGTATACTATTCAATTGTTTACCGGATTCTCATATGCAAAAGTTAAAATTAATTCGTTAATTATTTCGGACTTCTGATACACCCTGTGTCCTTGAGCTAGGAGTGGTCTCATATCAATAGTTTTACCCGGAACCTCCGGTTATGGGAACTTGAACTTTTAAGCCTCCCAGCACACGGGGGCGACGACGCTAACGCGTAATTTTTTTGCCATACAAAAATAAAGTGTATTGACTTATAGAAAAAGTTCATTTCTCAACTAAATGAGACTAACAGCCTGAGAGAATTTTCTCGCGTAGGGGCGTGGCTTTTATCACAGAAATTCTATCTTTATGCATATTGACACAGAGTTCATTTTGATATTTTGCGGTGACGTGCTGTAAGCTCTAAATCTCCATTTATTTATAGGCTTCGTTCTAACAATCTGAGGTTTTCCTGTCCAGGTTTGGCCTCTAGTGTGTGCTACCCTGCTGATCACAGGGCCAGCTCTCTGGATAGTGATAGCTGCCCCATCACTCTGGCAACGACGGAAATGCGACCAGCTCGGGCTGTTCAGTAACTGCTGCTGGTTCACTACTACGCTATTTTTGAGACAATGTAAAATAACAACACCATCACGCCTTAATTCTCCAAAAGGATAGGCTGAGGTGCACTGCACTGCACCCACAATTCGCCGATATATATTTGGTTCTAATGTAATAAGGTCCGAGCCTACTGCCATTAGACCGCACACATTCCCTCGCAATACGAGAGAGATTTGGGCCATAGTCCAACACGCTGACCCATTGCTGGTTGGTGAACTTCGCACGCCTTTCTATAGACGTGCAGGTTTGCTCATGATGTTTACCTTCACTGTTCAACAGGTGGTAATCATTATTGAAAAAGCCATTTGCACATGAAATCTGAAAATCCCAGAAAACGGCCTGGGATTCGAACTTGCACTCCTTGCGTTCAGAGCGGGCTTTCTACCAACTAGGCTACCACTGCTGGTTTTACGAATCACCCCCAATAACTGTGATGATCTGATATTGGCGTGTTCCCAGCATCCAGCAAAGAGCCTTCGAGTACGCACAAAGCGCGTCTCGTGTCAGTATTGATATCCCTGGGTGCTACCTACGTCATAGGCGATATGTACTCTGCGAACCTGACCAGCCTACTAGCGAGGCCAGCTAGAGAGAAGCCCATCGGAACTCTTCAAGCATTGGAAGAGGCGATGAGGGACCATGGATATGAACTGGTGGTGGAAAGTCATAGTTCCTCGTTAGCCATTTTGGAAGTGAGTCTATTTTTTAAATTTTGGTGAAATATGAGTAGAAAACAAAGTAATTTTAGTTTCTGGCCCACTAGCGAAAGCTTCCATCAATAATCCGCAGGGGTTACTAATGGGTCTATTTAATTGATCAAGGATGGCAGACGGTGGCAGCCCCTTCTCTTAAAATAATCAGCTGACGCTGAAATTCATAGTCAATGCTCTTCTAGGGGGCAATTTGCGTCCGAATCATGTTTACTATTTCAACATAGTGGCTTACGAACCACTGACCCTAAACCAACTAGATAGTCGCTTGTTGTGAACTAAACTAATCTACACCACATATACACTGGAGCTATATCTACCTGTGTATTTGAAGTAAGTTCAGGCGATTCAAAAAAGTAAAATTTTAAAATGATAAGCCCACTTAGTTTCTTGCCGTATCTGCTCATTTAAGGTCGCGTTTTGATCCGATAGTAGCAAATAAGAAAAAGATATGTAAACTTAACCAACTTGTAAGTGCCCCCGCAAGCCTACACAAAATAAATGATTGGACTTGACTTTATAATTTGATACATTTATATTTCTTGTAGAACGGTACAGGAGTATACGGTCGTCTCGCTCGACTCATGAGCAGGCAGAGAGTGCAGCGCGTGCGCAACGTGGAAGTTGGCGTAAGACTAGTACTCTCACACCGGAGAGTCGCTGTATTGGGCGGAAGAGAGACACTGTACTACGATACGGAGAGATTTGGTAACATGATTATTTATAAACCTTGAATGAAACCACAAATTTAGGTCACATACAATCGCTACTATTTAAAGATGTTATATCTTGCCTTAATATGTTTGTTGTGTTGATTGTATGCTATAGTTATATCATACAATAGTTAAAATGTTTGAACGCCAGTGGGCTTACACTGGCGAAGAAGACAAATAATAATTTCATCGTTAAGAGGCTCGCGTTAGCTGGATCAAGGGACAGATTTAGAAGGCAGTACATCCGGGGATGGCGCGTTTAGTGAGGAAGTTCCTCTCTCTTGAGCCTTGACCACTGGTAACTAGGCCCTTGTTTCAGATGCTGGTGGGAGCTGTTGTTTATACTTATAAATGTAAAATAATATATTTCTCAAGATTAATGAGCAATAAATGAATTTGTTAGTTTTTCTAATATTCTGTTGCATTTCTTTATTTCGTGGATCAGTCAACTACTCATCTTTACAATATAATTATCCCTTAGGTATTTTTTCAGGATCCCACAATTTCCATTTAAGCGAGAAATTGTATACCAGATACTCTGCAATAGCTTTACAAATTGGATGCCCTTATCTCGAGACATTTAATAATGTGTGAGTGAATTTAAATAGTTACTTGAAAATTATTTTTATTTTTAAGGTTTAGTTGCTTTGCAGAGATCGCCCTTAAAATTATGTTCTTGACAACTTCACTTATTATGAGCAAAGCAATTTCAGGTAGTCGGCTACGAACAAATTTATGTTTGAATTCTACTACTTAAAGTGTATTATCGCATTTGCACAAATTAAATGAAAATATCGCTGGACAATACATAGGTACTTACTTATCGTATGGGTAAATCTTAAAGCTATGGGTACCATACAATGGATTGGGGGCGATGGTAGATACATCCAGACTAAGGGAGATTCGACAAGGCCATGTTCGTAATTTGCCGCGAGCAGGAATCGAACCAGCAACCACCCAATGCAGTGGGCCTAGGGGCTTACGCTCAAATCGCGAAACCAACGAGTCGTCAAAATAAAAACTTTTTTTTTTAAATTCCAGTGTTTTGTTTTGTTTATCTGTCATAGTGTTTGTAAATAATTGATAATATAATAAAATAAAAGTACCTCAATTGCAACAAAGACGATTTAATCAATGACTCTATTATAGAGTCATGACGCTCTTCGAAGCTGGTATCTTAGCAAAAATGACGACAGATGAGTACAGAAATCTTCCAGAACATTCCAGAAGGTCTGACCCCGTCACGGAGAGCGACAGACAGAGTAGTGACGCCAGCACTAGTGACTCTACGGCTTCATCACAGGTACGTATTTTTAGGGTTCCGTACCCAAAGGGTAAAACGGGAACCCTATTACTGAGACTTCGCTGTCTTTCCGTCCGTCCATCCGTCCGCCCGTCTGTCACCAGGCTGTATCTCATGAACCGTGATAGTTAGGGAGTTGAAATTTTCACAGATGATTTATTTCTATTGCCGCTATAACAACAAATACTAAAAAACAGAATAAAATAAATATGTAACGGGACTCCCATACAACAAACGTGTTTTTTTGCCGTTTTTATAGATGGTACGGTGATTTTATAGAATGGTACGGAACGTGTGCGAGTCCGACTCGCACTTGGCCGATTTATAGATTGTAGAGTTTTAAACCCTCCGCTTATGGATTTTTATTTTTCAGGTACAATCAGAGTCGACCAAAGGCCTGGAGCCCGTGTCTCTGAGGATGTTAAGAGGTGCCTTCTGCTTGTTGGGTATTGGGTATCTTTTAGCAAGTAAGTATAAACCCACATCATGCAACGCATTTAGCTTAGCGCGGTAGGCTAACGAAATTAGTATTTATAGAACTAATTAGTTCGCGTACTACCTTTCTTATGGGTAGCTATACAACACACAGGGGCGTAAAAAACGCGCGCTACAAAATGTTCCAATAACAAAACGAACTCTATTTCAATGTGCATAAAGATAGAATTTCGGTAGTAAATGCCATGCGATGACGCTGTAAAATTGGCTCGCACCATCAGTGACATTTCTTTGTAGAATGAACTTTATCAATGAGTTGTTACAGTCCGTTTTGCAAAAAAAAATGCATCGTGCGTCTGGACATCCCAGTATGCTCGGAGTTTAAATTGAGAAGTTTTTGGAGAAACTGTATTTTCTAACTCTGATTTCTATATAACAAACTCGCGGCCGGTCCCGGCTTCGCACGGGTTTCTAATATAGCCTATGTTACTCAGTGATACTATAGCTTTCTAACAGCAAAAGAATTTTAGAAATCGGTCCAGTAGTTCTTAAGTTAATTCGTTACATACAAAAATACAAATCATTCCTCTTGATAATATTATATATATCACTACTACTACAGCCCTTTTAACGTCCCACTGCTGGGCACGGGCCTCCCCTCAATGCGAGGGGGATTCAGGCCATAGTCCACCACGCTGGCCCAGTGCAGGTTGGCAGACTTCACATATCTATCGAGAACTAGACAAGTTCCCTCAGACGTGCAGGTTTCCTCACGATATTTTCCTTCACCGTTTCATAGCAAGTGATAATCTCGGATGAAAATGAGATTCGCACATAAACCCAGAGGTGCGAGCCGGGGTTTGAATCTGCACACTTTGATTTGCAAAGCGTGCGTTCGACCACTCGGCTACCACTGCTCCCTCTCGGCTACCACAGCTCCCAACTCGGCTACCACTGCTATATATAAATAACTAAATGTATATAAATATAATAAATGACAATATTTTCCAGCGATATCCTTGATGGTAGAGATACAAATGGATCGTCGCGCTAGAAGCTGCCGGCACGCCTGCCACGAGAATAGAGGACTCAATACCGTGGTGTTCAGTAAAACTGTGACATTCTTAAAACACAGCTACAGAACAGCTGTAAGGATACTCTACAATTGCTTTGATAGGGCTTTGGGCCCTGTTGCATAAATAAAATGTTATTGTGATGCACTTTGTGTAATAAGGAAATAATTATAAGAGTTAAATTAAATTAAAGCCTGAATAAATGTTGTTTAAATACAATTTAGGTCTCACTACAAATAGTAACTTAGAATTTAACTCATGATAGATTTCTTCAAATAAGACATTTACGATATTCTCTTGGTTAAATTTCCCATGTAAAGCAACATTACTAAACTAGTATAACCAGACAAGCATAACAAAATAACATTTTATTTAAACAATAACCTAGAGCTTTGTACCTACTTGTGTAAAATAAAATCACAATCCTCACAACACAAGAGTCGAAAATACATAAAGGGTGTGCTCGGTCATGCGGTGCGGGGTAAACGTACCGGTTGTCGCGGTTTCACTTAAATATATTTTTTTATTATTGATTAGAAGATGACCAAACATAGTTGCGTAAAAAATATTTCAGAGATTTATTTTTTAATATCCTTTCCATGTCCCACTCCTGGGCAAAAGCCTCCCCTATGTGTGCAGGTTTTCAAAGTTATGGGGTTTGGACCATTTGTCCACTACGCTGGTCCAATGCGGGTTGGTGAACGTTTCGTTAGAGCCACGTTTGTTATTCGGCAGGGTGTACCACGGGCAGGTGAGGTTCAGTTGGATCCATAGATGGATTGGACACCCTAGGGTGTAAGGGGTCTAGAGATTGTAAACAAAACAAAAATACCATATTGAATTGAGTAGGCAATACTGGCAGGTAAAGCACAGCGAACTGTGATGAGACAACATGAGAGATATTTTTAATTTAATCTCTCAACTATGAATAAATTAAATATTCGTCCCGGCACAAACTAGTGTGACATAAGTCATGTATGCTGTCACAACCGTAAGACCAATCGCAGCAAAAAATCCTTTATATGACGTTTAAATACACGAATTTCTTAAGATTCCATTCAGATTCAGAGTTTTAACGTTTCTTTTAGGATCCCTTCTCTGAAAAGAATGGTTGAAATAAGGGTCATTTCATTACCAATTTAAATTTAAGCCTAATTGTCTTTGTAAAGATAATTAACTTAATTAGCTTTGTTTGAAATAAACTTGCAAACTTAATTTCTCGTTTAATTAAAATACTGTTACATTTTGTGAAACTATGATTGTTTTGGACATAATGGTAATTATAAACATAAAGCAAGGTAAGAACATTCTTATTACTTTTAGAGTAAATAAAGCTCGAACAATTATCTCTAATTTAAAACAAATAGTAATGATGCACTATACCTAATTAATAAAACGTCAATTTTTTAGGGTTCCGTACTCTAAGGATAAAACGGGAACCCTATTACTGAGACTTCGCTGTCCTTCCGTCCGTCCGTCCGTCTGTCACCAGGCTGTATCTCATGAACCGTGATAGCTAGAGACTTGAAATTTTCACAGATGATGTATTTCTGTTGCCGCTATAACAACTATAACAGCTATACTAAAAAACAGAATAAAATAAAGATTTGAGGGGGCTCCCTTACAATAAACGTGTTTTTTTTTGCATTTTTGTATATAATGGCACGGAACCCTTCGTGTGCGAGTCCGACTCGCACTTGGCCGGTTTTTATCAATAATTGAGTGGATAACGGGAACTTTCACCCTACTCATACTTGCAAGCTTTGTCTATTCAAATCCCGAAAAACCGCGGTTGCAACGTCAAAAAACTTACAAAAATTTATATTTTATGCCTAAAAAGGCTCTGTCCAAAAGGGAGTTTTTTTCTGTGTTTACTGTACTCGAAAACAATGGTACACGTATAGTGAATAGTAATTTGTCTAGTGGTTTGACAGTAAGCCGCTCGGTTGGTGAACTGAACCAGGTGGATGCAGGTTCGATTATCGCCAGTGGCAAATTTTGGAAACTTTCTTTTCTAAATGTTCTCTGGTTTGGGTGTCACTGGGATCGCCCCAGTCCATTGTATGCTATCCATAGTACGATATTTGCTTAGCTTGGCATCATACGGTAAGTATGTGTTGTCTGGCGTATATCCGTATTCCTCTAATTCGCACATCGATTAAGTGTATTTGGAAATTATGTTTAATAACGGCTATCAGTGTATACTAATCCGTGGAATTTGGCATCTAAGCCTGGCTTTGTCTAACAATATAAGCTAATAATTTGAGTTTGCTACTAATTAGTCAAGGACTAACAAAGTGAAGACTCTCTTCAGAATTTTGCACAAGCAAATTCGCACAATCGTGCCAAAGTAGTCTTGTTATCCCATAGATTTATACTAATAGAGCAGCATTTTTCAAAGCATAAAATTTTTAACAAAATCAACGCTTCGAATCACTCGTGCGTATTTTTTCGCTAGATTTGCCCAGCCTTCGCTATTATTTGCCGATTATCTTGCTCTTAGAGGTCGTTTAAATTTATCGATATTTTTTACTAGAAGATACCTAATGTGCTACAACGATGAATGGACTGAATTGGTCCATTGCATTGTTTTAGTGATCTAAAACCATCTTTGCATTACTGCCTGTCTAATGAAATAGATTTGGGGCAAATCAGTTAGATATATATAGAAATGGCACTAAAGTGTCCTGTCATAGGCTCGAATCACAGGGTAAAGCCGGCTGCTCAATAATTGCGAGTATAACGAGAACAGATATGCAGTGGCAAAAGATTTTGTAACAAAGCAGTCAAGGCAGTGAAGGCAGATTATATCTAACTATCATAGTTTCTGAGTTATGGACCTTTGAATATTTGTCATAGGTATCGTGTTCTGGCCGTTGGGTATATCCATAACTCTATTCAACAGTGTAAACTTATGAGGAGTGGCATTCACAAGACAGAACGGGCAAATTTTACCTAAGATTCGAGATATTAAAAGTTATAGAAATTGAAAACATTTTTTTTTTTAAATACATGGTCGATGTTCGATAAAAATTATTTCTGTCTTCTGAAACACCCTGAATATTTGAAATGAAAACTATAACAAATAGGATTGAACTAATTAAAATTGCGGACACATTGTTTGGGCGGCGGGCGCGGGAGAAAATCCAAATGTATTGGAGCGTATGCAGCTGGTAGCCCGCAGTTAGTTCCCAACTTGCCCAAGGATGTTTCCTCGCCGCAATACATAGGCGATGAACGGGGATCCACCACTTCGCTCTTCCACAAAGGCGTTTAAAGTAGCAACAGATCAATTGCTCTAACTAATTCATTTTCTGTTTATTTTTGGGGAACCGTAAAAATTTCAATATTAAAAAAAAAATTGCACGATTTTATTAAATTCATGTTAATTATCATTATTAAAAAATCAAGAAACGAATGAAGTATCAGAATGCGTATATGACATTTCTTGATCCCCAGACCTAGTATTCACTACTTTATCCAATATATCATTAAGGCTTATTACTGTTTATTATAATATTTTTTCAACATTTTTCGATTTTTGGAATAAATACTACAGCAGACAGTTATTTTTTAAATTAACTTTTTCAACATTATTTACCTATGGCATTACTAAAAAGTTATGAACCATTAAAGTGGCATTGCAGAACACTTTCGTACTGAAAAATTAACTTTAAGCCGCTTGTAGATGGATTATATTTGTTTGTTATAGACTTAGGAGTTATATAACATATCTATATAGCACCTGTGTATATAATCTCTACCTCCCATGGTTCAGCCCTCAAGGTAACATCTGTGTTGTACACGTGAGGCCAAATGTTTGGATATTTAAAGTTTAATACGAACTGAATGCTGAGAATGATCGTAGGTATCACCAACTTATTACGTTTACAACTAATAATAAAATTACCTCATCACGCCTGTAGTCTCCGAAGGAGTAGACAGTAGTGCCACTCTTCGCCGATAAATTTTTCCAATATTAATAATAATATCGATGCTTGAAAGGCAATCATTACTAAGCGACAAAAATCGTAAAATGAATTATTTATACCAAACGACGCAGAAAATTCTGGCCGTTCAAATGGTATGTATAACTCATTTTACGATTTTTGTCGCTTATGAAACAGAAGGGTAATATAAAAGACGTAACGCACTTAATCAGACTTTTTATTTTAATAACTGTCAATTCACACTTGGACAGAGTTTTGGCTTCGCTGAGTGCTCGTAACAGAATGACGCTCCATTTTTTTTTTTTAGGATGGACTACGCTGTTGGCCGTGAGTTGGCCTTTACAGCTTCACCGGAGGAGTGAATGACGGTCCAAATGCTAGCGAGGCTTTATATAGGCAGGTTCTGACGTTGGCTGTCAGTCTGACGCGGCTGTCATGGCTTGGCGTTGGCTTGGTGTTGGCTTGGCGTTGGCTTGGCGTTGGCTTGGTGTTGGCTTGGCGTTGGCTTGGCGGTGGCTTGGCGGTGGCTTGGCGTTGGCTTGGCGGTGGCTTGGCGGTGGCTTGGCGGTGGCTTGCTGTTGGCTTGGCGGTGGCTTGGTGGTGGCTTGGCGGTGGCTTGGCGTTGGCTTGGCGTTGACTTGGCGGTGGCTTGGCGGTGGCTTGGCGTTGGCTTGGCGGTGGCTTGGCGGTGGCTTGGCGTTGGCTTGGCGGTGGCTTGGCGGTGGCTTGGCGGTGGCTTGCCGTTGGCTTGGCGGTGGCTTGCCGTTGGCTTGGCGGTGGCTTGGCGGTGGCTTGGCGGTGGCTTGCCGTTGGCTTGGCGGTGGCTTGGCGGTGGCTTGGTGGTGGCTTGGCGTTGGCTTGGCGTTGACTTGGCGGTGGCTTGGCGGTGGCTTGGCGGTGGCTTGGCGGTGGCTTGGCATCTGGCGTGGTGTTACACTTAGTAAGGAATGTCTTTCAAGTGTCATTAAGCATTTAGTAAAGAGCGGTTATTTGGACATGACAAACACGCACTTCAATTGTATTTATATTTGTATAGCTTCGAACGGCATAACGAAATTGAATCACGAAAATAATGAAACACAATGCAACATTTGATACAATCGTTAAATTTAGAACACAAAACCGTAACTACATCCATTGTCTACCTTGTCTAATGAAAATTTTAAATGGCAGCACGTAACAATTAATTAATTAATATTTGGGCGTATTGCTGAAATCTGAAACGCTGAGATGAGACACAAAGGATAGTGGGCTAATGAATGAAATTTGATTCCATTAGATTAATACCCTTAAATAATGATGATCGGATATGCTAAGTTATAGCGTCAAGCTAATCGGACCAAGTTTTCAATACCCAAACAAAATATAACAAATAGGTAATTTGCTGTCGATTCTTCTTTTTTTATTTTTTTACGAAATGATAGAACTTAACGGATATGTTGAGGAATGTCTTCACCTGCGTTTAGCGGTTATTTCAGCCAGTGTCAATAAATTAATAGCAATGCTAAGCTCAATAAATACTCATTGTAAGAAAAATGGGTGATGAATATATCATTATGAACATCAATATAATATAATGTATCTCTTTGACAATTCATGAATTAATCTCGCAGAAAAATTTGCTGATTCCATATATACAAATAAGTACATCATCACGCCTGTATTCCCCGAAGGGGTAGGCAGAGGTGCACTGTATTGCGCCCACACTTCGCCGATGTATTTTTGGTCCCAATGTAATAGGGGGCGAGCCTATTGCCATTATACCGGGCACGTTCTCCCTCAATACGAGGGTCCACCACGCTGGCCCAGTGCGGGTTGGTGAACTTCACACGCCTTTCTATATACGTGCAGGTTTCCTCACGATGTTTTCCTTCACCGTTTCATAGCAAGTGGTAATCTCGGATGAAAATGAGATTCGCACATAAACCCAGAGGTGCGAGCCGGAGTTTGAACCTGGCACTTTGATTTGCAAGGCGTGCGTTCGACCACTCGGCTACCACTGCTTCCTCCATGCTCCTCCATGCTGCTGATTCCAAATATGTATAAAGTCAATATCGCCTAAAAGTGTCGCTTTTCACGTCCCGATATAATAGGTACCTATATAACATTACAGTATACAATAGTTACGCGAATTGTTTTATGTTATCACACAGATAATGATAACGTAATTAGATATAACAAAGCTACCCTTTATTACAGTACCTACATCTTTTTATGACGTGTTCACTAGAAGCTATGAAGATAAATTCTCAGCAGGTGAGTTAATTAATTTTGCTGTCACTGGAACCCCACGCTGTGTACAACACAACATTTATAAGAATTAATGAAAGATGGTACTATTAATTAATACATTATTAAACAGAGATGCTAGTGCACTCACATTTCACCGATGTATTCTGGTCCCAATGTAATAAGTATGGGACGAGTCATTATTATTGTTGCTTTTCAATTTATTACGAATTTGTAAGAACCTTTGGCGGAAAAGGGAGGATCCTCCGACCAGACGGGTGTTATGTCTGGTGAGCTACTGCCCGACGGTTGTTGTCGGGTTCTTGTATATTATGTGCAATCGCTCGGATCACTTTAATATCGCGATGCAGGATTAGTTCGTATGCGGCGAGGTAGATGTCGCTACACACCTATTATCAGTCTTTTTATATACATTAAGCCCTGGACACACTGAGACGTCAATACCCGCGCGTCAAACTCTTTTCCAATACTAAAATACCCGAAGTTTTAATTGTAGTGCAGCTTTGTGCCAACATTCCACATTTTATAATAATGACATATTTGGTGTTTTTTTCAGAAATTTCTCGTAGTAACAAGAATAACAATAATTTATACTTTTTAAATTCAAAACACAGGAATTTATACGCCAGTATACTAAATGTATCCCATTTACTCCACTCGAACAAATGGTTGATTTCATGATCGGTAATCATATCCACAGATTAGATTATGGTGTTTTCTCTGTGACCCTCTGTAGACCGCCATATTTATAAAATAATCAATTTAACTGTAAACGATAGGTCGTTACAACGGTATTGTTCAGTACAAATCTCTTATGGATAGATTACTCTTTATTGTTTCACCTTTTAGAGAGACACAATCTTTAATATACGATAACAAAATAACAATAATTAAGTGCAACAGTGGGCGGCCTTATCACTCAAAGTGATCTCTACCAGGCAACCTTTGGATGTAGAGAAATTAAAGTACTAGTAAAGACGAGGTGTACCAAACAAATAACATAGACTAATATGTTACTAATACATATATGTCGGCGTAAATATAACAATTGGTTTGTTATAAAAACAAGAATAATTAAGTTCGATAATCTGATTATTCTAAAATCGTCGATCGATTAATTTGAGTTTGTCAAGATGTGAAATTAACGTTAAACAGCATGCCATTATTTTACTTATGGTAATTCTAACAAAACCTAAAAACTTAAGAACACGTGCACGTGCGCCGAGCCTTATAATTACGGCCGCACTGTCGGCGCTAAGGCATTCGTGCTCGAGCTGTCGTGCAGTACAGACCTCCTTGGGACGTCGTTACGCTGCCTGTCGACTATAAGCTTATTGTGATATTTCAGATATTTGTGATATTGCCTTTCAAAGACCCAAACATGAGTCATCATCAGGAATCCAACAATGGTGAAGTCAGTGACGCTGACGTCACACTCTTTAAAAACACTAAAGACGTTCCGGCTCCGTCATATACGATAACATAAATTAAAATAATATACGAGATTATACTAATTTAGCTACAAACGTCTAATTGTATAAAATAAATAACCGTCCAGAACTAAGTGAGTATGTGAATAAACTATACATCGCCAAAAATAATTATTGCAATGACATTGTTAATGAACCATAACTTTATACAAATTTAGGGGTAAATTTGTATATAACAATGGATCCCGGTATACAAATAACGAGATTAGATCGCTCTCCCGTTATCCCGAACTAAGTTTACGTGAAACCCATCCAATAAACTAAATAAGGCTTGATGTATCTTTACCTACTCTCAGAGTGCAGGGTCTTAGTACGAAACTTGCTTTAGTCATGGCAAGAAACCATAAATAATGTTGCTATATTTCTATTCAACTGATGTTCTAAATAAGTTTTTTTTTTATAAATGCAACTATTTTATTAAGGTTACGTTTTGTATTTTGACTCACTCTTCGTAATGCTCTGTAGCAATTTTTTTGAAGGTTGTCTATGGTTTATCGGACTCCACCATCCAAGTCTTTAGATCAAGAACCATAGGTCTTCATACATAAACGTGTTAACAAGACGTCCAAAATTTGAACCGAAACGGCCGTTCCGGAAGACTAAACGAAAGACCGTCTAGTTTTATACATCCAGCCAGCATCACAGAATCTGACCTAACGAACGTCAAAATCGCGCAGAAAAATGTAAACGCTCCCTTTTGCATATACTGAACTAGTTGTTCGACGTTACACATCGAAATTTAAGATACTTTGTCTACATAACGTAGGGTTTAGAGTGACAACTACCAATAAGGTAGAGTGACACGTCCTCCGGCTGAGTCTGGCTTACCCCCCCTGCTTCCCAAGTGGTGGGGTATCAGTATATAGCATTTTCCGAACGCAAGAAAGGGTTGCAGACATGTTGTAGACAATGTGAATGAAATTTTATATCATAAAATTCACATAAATTTTTCGCAGAACAATTAATCTCATGTAAGGCACATACTCAGAGGAATTAATTATACGTCGACTTTGTAGTTTCGATTCTGGGTACCGAGATACATTAATTATTTGCTGTGACGTTAATAACGAGCACAAATTCGGTACAGTTGTCTTAGGTTGGAGACAAATTTACCGAAAAATTTGCTAAACAATTTCGCAAATGAAATTCTGCTCTAGTTTAAAAATTTCGTGAGGTACATTTCAAGGATTATTACCTATGCTAGGACTAAATCAATAAATGTTGGTCTTAGGCCAGGATAAAACTAGTGATTGTTCGCCGATACAATGAAGCTGAAGATATGTTTAGCGATTTGGTTTTATTATTTTTGTCGCATCTTGTTCCTTGCCTTGTCCGGCGTTGTCCAATCATTGTTACTATTAAAGGAATGAATCAAAATAAGCTTCACAGAATTTAGGCGCGACTTTTTCGCTGGATTTGTGTATCTCTAAGCGGTATGATTTCGTTACTCGGTATTTTGTCTAGCGTCAAATCAAAAGATTTGTAATTCATATTTAGTTTTACATGTAATGTACACGAACAACAATTAAAACAGTTGTGTCAAGAATATTGTCCCCAAGTGTCATAATTTATTCAAAGTCGTATTGTAAAACACTTTTTTACTTATATATTCCATTATAAATGGTTTTTAAATTGAAATATCAACAAATTCGTCTGTTTATATTTACGTGATTAATTAGTTTAAATTACTGAAGGCGACGATACCTATTGGATTTTAAATGAATAATTATTTTTTTGTTCGTCTTTTGTACCTCACTAATTTATGACACGAAATATACACCTTATGACTAATTTAATAAGATTAAAATTTGTAGTGCAGTAGATTAGCGAGTACTTATTGTTCGTCCGTTCGTGTGTCACCAGGCAGTATCTCATGAATCGTGATAGTTAGACAGTTGAAATTTGATGATGTATTTCTGTTGCCGCTATAACAACAAATATTTTTTTATTTTGTTTATTAAAACAGAATAAAAAAAATATTTAAGGGGGCTCCCATACAACAAACATGATTTTTTTGCTCGTTTTTATATATAATGGTACGAAACATTTCGTGCGCGAGTCCAACTCGCTCTTGGCCGGTTGTTTCCTACAACACTTAGAATTTCTGAATGAAAAAGTTTCTGAAGGAATCCGCCATATTTTTCACCATCATGACCCATTCTTTAACCGACTTCAAAAGGGGGAGGTTCTCAATTCGACCCGTATGTTTTTTTTTATTTAATTTTTTATGTATGTTACCGCATATCTCCGGCGTCTGTCGACCGATTTTTTTTTTGAGGTTTCTAGGGAATTCTTCAAGGTTGGTCCCATTTTCAAAATATTATCAGAAATTTAACCCCTTGGGGGTGAAATGGGGGGTTGAAAGTCACATAATTTCAAAAATATTTTTTGATCAACTTCAAACTTTGTATATGTATTTTACATACAAAATAAAGAAACACGTCTTGCAGGAATTTTGAAAGAAAAAATATGTAGGGGGTGAAATGGGGGTCCAATCCGGACTACAGCATATCTCCGGCGTTAGTGAACCGATTTCAAAAAATATTTTTTTGTTTCATACGGATTGTTAACAAAAATCGAAACAAAGGGGTGGAATCGCAAAGGGGTGGAAAGGGGGGGTGAGGGGGGGGGGGATTTTTTTTTAGCTATAAATTTTTACTTGTTTAGGGCCGTTATAAGGTGATATTTGCAAATTTTCAACGATTATTGACACTAAAAATCGTGAAGAAAAAAATATTTTTAACAAAAAACAAAAACCGACTTCAAAAACCTAGGTGCACTAAAAAGCTACAAATAACCTTATATTGTATTGCGTATGAATTTGTTTTACCTATTAATTGCTTTCAGAATACCTCATCGTATTCTATTATTTTTCTTCATTTCATAAATTAGAAAAGTTTTCAAATAGGCTGTTGGACGGTAGAAAAAGGTTACATACGTAAGGTGACATACGTTTTATTGATAATTTTGTCCATTTTTTAAATTGTTTTTTTAAATATCCCCGTTTACAAGCGAGGATACAATTATTTAAAACTAGCACCCCGTCCCGGCTTCACACGGGTTTATAATATAGCCTATGTAACTCAGTGATCATGTAGCTTTCTAACGGCAAAATAATTTTTGAAATCGGTCCAGTAGTTTTAATGTTTATTCGTTACATACAAAAATACAAATCTTTCCTCTTTATAATATTAGTATAGATAGTATAGATTATAACATGGAGAAAAATAAGATGAGGTAAATTATATTTTTATCATTTTAAACGTAATATAATAAAAAAAAATACCGCAACATTTTCATAATCGTGACCAACTCGGTAAAGTTCGATTCGTCTCGAAGATTAATTGTTCAAATCGGTCTCCATTGTCCGTGGCACTGTCGACGCTTTGGGACCCTTTTATGAAATCCGTGGACCATTGTTTTGGCCGGATTTAAAAAAGTTTTAAAAAGTTCTTGCACAACGACAACACTTTGCCCTGACGCTTAAAAACACGACCACCATTCTCTATTATTCATGCATCAAAGGCTTTAATTCTGTAGGACTTTATTTTCACAGCCGCAAATTTAAAATGGTTATCGTAATAACGAGGTCACTTTTTGTTTTTTTTTGTCGGTCATTTAAAACTTTCATTAGTGGATTCGCACGAGCTTAAATTTTTTCGAAATTTATTTTTGGTGGTACTTAAATGCGTGTGGATTTTTGGTCGTAATGCATTGAAGCAAATGCCAATAACTGCACTATCACATATAATAAATTGTGGATGATTAAAAAAAAACAATTATAACTTTTTATTTTTATTTTAACGATAATTGAGCATTTGATTTTAATAATTTAAAAGATATGTGTATTTATTTCAAATCACAACTATACAATATTTAAAGGAAAAAATAAATAAATTAAACAGATCAAAACTATTAAAAGTTGGTTTCTACCCATGTAGAAGACTTACGAGAGTCTAAGTTAAGTTTCATAGAACTAAATAGAAATAAACTGCCGCAAAAGCACTTGCTATGCAGTTTACACTTGCAAGCTAGTGCAAATTAAACTGTCAAAACACTAAACTACACTAAACTGTGTATGCCGGCCTACTTACGGCCGTAAAGTATGAGCAAGACAGCAATATTTTAGTCCTGTCCTATCCTGTGTCAGCACTATTGTCGATATTTTTATTTTAGATGGTCAGTCAGTGGAAATGCAGAACAACAATAAAACAGTTTTATTTTCCAACCTCCATGTTATCCCCGCGAATGTATTCAGCGAACGCGTAAGTTAACCAATTTGTTATGTTAAAGCCGCCGATCGGCTCGGACCCTCGTCGAACCAACAGATTGAGCCTACGGGAGATGCGATGGATCAAACTAAAAATATACATCCCTTTTCAACGCGAGACCGGGAACCGTTTGGAGCGGGCGTTCTTAGACTGAATACTAATGCTCGGTAAAACGCTAGAAGACACACCAACGTGACGCTTAAATATGAAACAGTTGCCGGTTGCAGCTGTTAAGGCATTACGTAAAGAAGTACTCTAAGTGGTAGTGAAAACAGGTGAAACACCTGTATTCATAGAAGGTTATGATACATTGTACTTAGAACTCTTTTGTAATTACGAATTCTGTTCAACAAATTTAAAGGTAAAACTCTTTGTAATAAAGTCTAATACCTATTGTAACTTTAACAAAATGAACTTAAATGAAATAAAAAATAATATAGCACATGCCAGATGTCTTGAGAACCATCTCACTTTAGAAGTCTTTAAAAAAATAAGGTTATCTCATTTTTCTTTGTATTTTATAAAAAAAGTGTTTCGTAGCTCATGGTACAACATCAAACCGTCAGTAGGTACATACGGGCGAAATCCCGCTAACAGATCCCTTACACATACTAGCCCGGAGGGATACCTGCTCAGTGCGCACCCGAATTCGTCCGCTTACTTTCCCCTATTTCTTGCTATCTTGAGTTATCCTTGCGTAAAAATATTTAAGCTGCAGAAAAGACCTAAACACACCCTATAGTATAATCTTAATAACTTCCTGAACACACTCGAGCGAGTGCGTTCAAATTTTTTTGTAGCAAAATGAATTTGCTCACGTCATCGATGCTATATAATTGAAAACTCTGCTGTCTCCATGAGTTAACACAGTTCGTTTTGTTATTGACGCTCCAGTTGATGCAGGCATTAATTATAGGTACGCTCTAGCTAAAGCACACTAGGGCGTTAAAAACGCGCTGAAATCTTTGCGCGCTAAAATCGCGCCAAAACTAAAAAGTCATTATGTCAATATGCTGTAACGCGGGCGGGCAACACAAGAGCGCCCTATGCGTAAGAGACGCGCTCCTCTATGGAGTGCTGATTTTATATAGTGATTACTCTATGTGTATAGTCCTCTTACTTATGCATGTTGTGACACCTTTGTTAACTGTGCATTTAGTTTTCCCTGATTTGTATTTTATATTAATGTATTATTAATGCTACAGTTTTTGGATGTCCTGTTAAATAAATAAATAAATAAATGTGTATTTTTTTGCTTTGATTGTCGATGGTTAGCGAAAAAGGATTGTTTTGTGATTTTAAAGAATGTTTACTTTAGTTTTTGTAAAATTGCAAAAAGTACGTGAAGATTAAAATAGATCATACACGCCTTTATTATCTTTTACATCATACAGAGGTGCACTGTAGTGCGCCCACATTTCGCCGATGTATTTTGGTCCCAATGTAATAGGGGGCGAGCCTATTGCCATTATACCGGGCACATTCCCCCTCAATACGAGGGAGATTTGGGCCATAGTCCACCACGCTGGCCCAGTGCGGGTTGGTGAACTTCACACGCCTTTTCTATAGACGTGCAGGTTTCTTCACGATGTTTTCCTTCACCGTTCAGCAAGTCGTAATCATTGTTGAAAATGACATTCGCACATGAAAATTATATCCGAGGTGCGGGCCTGGGATTTGAACTTGCACCCCTTACGTTCAAGGCGGGCGTTCTTGCCCACGAGGCTACCACTGCTTTTCTTTTGTTGGACGGTATTACACATACGCAGAAACTTGTGGCTACAATGCATAAAAAAACAATTTCTGTCGTACAAGCCACGCCCTACGCGTCAATACTCGCTCCCGCTGACTGTCATTTCGTTGTAGAATGAACTTTTCCATATGTCAATACAGTTCGTTATGCTGTAGCTGTAGGCATACAATTTGACGCGTGTTCGTTGACGCTTCAGTGTGAGCGAGGCCTAAAGTTGCCTAAAAATAACGCTCACAAAACTTAAGATGGGCGACTCAAATTAATTTAGAAGCGCGTAAGATGGCCGGTTTACTTTACGTAGTATCTTGGGCGGGACAGATGTGGGACGAAATTAATCAAGCTCCGAACCGACACATTAACGGAGTTCGAATAGGTTCAACCCTTACGCTGGACGAGGGCAGAAAACCAGCGACAAGGATGAAATAAAATGAATTCTATTAACTCATAGAAGAAGTACATTTTTCAACGAAATGTCATTTACGTCGCGAGAGTTACATGAGTTTTGCCACAGAAATTTGAACATTATATGTATTAACTTGGAGTACTTTTAAAAAAGTTATTTCACTAGCCCCAGTGGCCGTAGGTCGAAAGACGCTGGTTTTACAGCCCGCGCGCCTGTCTTACAAGAGTAAATGCGTCCTTAACAAGAATTGAACAGTGAGTCCAACATGTTTATATCCACCCCCAGTGTTGGGGACGCTAATTGGTGGGCCTTTAGTGCCTAATACTGTCTATGAACTAAAACTACTATTTACTTGCTAAGTATTTTCTAACAGACAAAATAGACACACATTTTCTTTTGAGATAATGAAAGACCTTTAAGTTACAATTTTCACTTTACTAAGTTATTATAATGGCAGTCATAATACTGAAGATGGCAGTTTTTAAACTGCCATCTTCAGTATTATGACTTAGCAAGGGGGTAAGCGAATGTATACCACTGCACCGAGATCAAGCCGATTTGTTTTGTTTTCAATGTTAGCTTATTCCTATAATGTTGGACACTCTACCCCTCAATGCTTGGGAGATTTGCGCCATTTTCTACAACCCTGGCTCAGTAAGGGTTGGTGAACTTCACCCGTCAAAACAAAGCAATACATAAAAATTAAAAATACTTTTTAGAGTTGAGAACTGACAATCGGAAACGGTAATAATTGGGAAGAATATTAAATACAGTAAATAAATAGTAAAATTAATTATCAATTTTATTGAGTTAACATGTAGGCAGTTATTATCATTAAAAATTTTTGAGAACTATTTATAATTTAAATAAGACCCACTCTTTTTACGTAATTTGCACTTATATTACTTCTGAATTATTCTGTTAATCTATCTGTGGTGTTAACACGGATGTCAAGACAAGACCTCTGTCACGGATTGGCTCGGTCGCTCTCTGTCTTATTTCATACGAGAGAAAGAGATATAATCAACATATTTTGTGACATAGCTCTAGTCTTGGCGCTCATGCCACAACTACAGGTCTTGTGTTATGAATAAAAGAGATACCATGTGTTAAAGGTTACACCAATTCACCCCTACGCAGGATATTGGAAACATTTTTTTAATAATAATAAACCCTATACAATATTCGCGTGATTTCAACTCGATAAATCGCCCGAGCTCAGAAATCTGAACAAATAAATACATGTAATAGAAAGGAAACGAGACCTTTGTGTATGTGACACGATCTGTATTGACAGCGATTGGCCTTCGCTGTGTTCACAATAAACGAAAGAAGAAAATAACGCGAAGAAAATAAATGTATTTTTGCAGGTAGATGCGCTAAACGAATTTAAAAAGGTGACATTATTTCTATGCAAGCAGGTTCAATACAAAATCAAACAACACTATGTGTTTTTTTGGGCGGGAAATAAAAAAATTGGATATTTTAATAATAGTGAAGTTTTTTTTTGTTAATAGTTTCATCACCTTATAGACCCTAAAGTATATTCGAGCATTTGGAATAAACACATAACATTACTAACAAAACATTTTCTCGCACTTCTAAGAATATAAGATAATCCAAAAAGAAACACCCAGAGGTCTCCAAAGTTTACCAAATACCCTCAAAGCATTACGCAAACCTGTCGTCTACCCTCCCGGAGGTATCGTTGACAAATTCCTGTCGAAGGCTGCGGATTATTTCAGCGGATGAAGGGGGGAGGGGTTTGTGGGGGCGCACGTGATCCATCAATCACAGGAATTCCGTCGCACTCGATCAAGTGAGTTTATGTAGTTTTAGGCAGTTTTTTTAAACAAATTTAACCCCAAATTTATTATTATAATCCATTTAAATATTAGTTATAATCCATTTAAAGAGGCCTTGTAAAACCCTTCTGTATAGATACATGTAATTGTAAGTAGTCTGTAATCAATGGATTTAAATATCTATAATTTTGAAAGTTGCTTATTCCTTCCAATTCACCTTGGTCAAAATAGTTAAGAGTAGGTACGTCGGCTACATTTGATTGTTACTTGTCTAATTATACACTGTTCCCTTTACAAAGTGGTCGCAGGTTCGATTCCTGTCGTAAATATTTCAGGAATGGTATCGAATTTTCCAATATCTAAAGGTACTACGTACAGGACCATAGAGTATTCTCTGTTCTCAGATTTTAGAGATTCATGGACAACAAAATTTTATGAAATAATTGAAGGAAAAGGTGGTGCCTTCAGCTAACTGAAGTCTATAAAATGGCTTATTTAGTTGTCTTCAAAAGTCACAGTACCATTTAAATTCCTAAGCTATAATTTCCCACCACATTACTGGACCACTAACGTCTCTATCGAACACAAAAGATTCAATTTCTCTTTTTAAAACCGATTCACAACCGAATCACGTAGTCCGGGGCCTTTCATTGGTTAATTTACAAATGTAATTGAACTAAACGCGAGTTATAAAAAGGCGGGAGCCGATATTTTACGATGGAACGGTCTTTGTGTGAACTACGATAAGGCTTAAGGTCAATGGAGAAAATAAGCTTTGTGAAGTTTACAATAGGGTTAATAGAATTAGATAATAATAATATTATATAAACAAATATAATATGGCAGATATGGATGAACGAAAAAGAAAGAAAGAAAGAAAGAAAGAAAAAACATTTATTCGACACAGACAAAACAAAGCAAACAAAGCACACAGAGAATATGAAACTTATACGATACACAGAAAAGGAAAGAAAAAGAGCTCAGTGCGAACTGTGCCGAAAAGGTATTGGCTCAGCACGTGCTGGGGGGGAACTAGTCTCCCCCAGCGCTGATTTTCAGCCAACCCTCTTTAGTAGTTTGACATACCTTATTAAGTTACCGGCTACCTATAGAAGCATAACTATAATATACATATATAATAAAATATAACAAAATAAAATAGTAAAAACATAGAATTCGTAATATATACATAAATAAATTAAATACATTATACTATAAGGAACATAATAGGGCTATAAGTAATAATAAATAAATAAATACAAAACACAAAACAAATACAAAACAGCGGCACGGCTGAACACGCACCGCCATCGCATTGTCGCTCGCGCACGAACGACGCGACACTATAATACCTACATAGGCAGTAGGTAGTGCAGCTAGGTATCACGTGATAATATCGGGACGATGCCATCTCACTTATCGCATGCACCAGCCGCCGCGCCGCTGCCGCGAAGCGCGATAATGTTCCAACGCTAATCACCGTGCATTTAAACAAATTTAAATAAATATAATATCCCAAAAAAAGCTTAATATAACCGGATATACCTATGTCAAAGATTTAAGTGATTATATACAATATATGTAATTTTAAATTGGTCAATACTCAGTGAGGTCGATTACAAAACAAGAAAACAGGTACCACGCCATGAACGCCATGACACTATGAAACCGCCGGCGATACATTTAACTGGAGTAAACTGGGAATCTGAAAAAGCATTTGCCGGGTAAGTAAATACTTACATTAAATAGATACGTAGGTATAGCAAAATAATACAAAAAAAATAATAATAATAAAAATAAGTACTGATAAAATAAGTCAATGCTATAAGTAAATATACTTAAGTCAATTGCAATAATGCTCAATAAATTTACAGGTCCGCTGCTTGGTGAATTGATCCCAACAAAAGAACATACCCACGCACTGTAAACACAACAATGATAGCGAGTCATGTCGTGAAATAGGTCATGTAGCCTGAAAATCAGTGGATTAAAACCCATAAAGTAAGTACACTTTAGGTAATTCTGAGTTTATCATGTGTAGGTAATTATAGAAATTGAATGATTTACAATTACTGAATTATGTATCATTATTACTATTCTATCACTATTACCTATTTCTCCAGGTCCCCAGCACTCAGGCGGATTACAATTTAAGCACATTGGGTCGGACTGGCTGGATACATGGAGAAGCGATTATGATATTGATAATGGGTAGGTATTAAGGTACAATTCATATTATAGAAATGTCTATATTAATGTCATTATATTGCCGCTGCACCTCAACCATGTACTTTCTAAGTTTGGTCTTGAATGTATTTGTAAATTCCAGGTTCCTGATCGGCGGCGGCAGGTTATTCCAGCACTTTGTGGCAGCGTACCTAAAACTACCCCGAAACGCGGCCGAGCTGTACTGATCAATTGCTAATTGTTGGGAACACTGCCTGCGGACACATTCTCTCTCAACATATTTGTTTAGAAATTAAATAGTTTAATTAAAAACAAAAAGGTTTTGTTATAGTTATAAATTAAAAAAAAAATGTATGCCATTGTGATAACTATTATCAGTTACCTATTCTTCATAAAAAAAAGGACCATAGAGTAGGGCTGTCCAAACAACGGCCCGACTGCGGCTGGTTTTCATGCGGCCCTCAACGCATGTTTTAATCAGAAAATAGTTTTTGACAGAAAACACATTTACACGTATTAAGAAATGATTAACCTGTATTTTTTTTACTTGAAAACTTTAAAAAAATCTGCGGCCCTCCAGCTTTTATAGTAAAATTAATTAGCCCGCGAAGGTTTGTAGTTTGGACAGCCCTGCCATAGAGTACTACATGTACTATACGTTTCAAATGAGAATAGGATCGACTTTGCGCCATATTGTGACGTCAAAGCTGTCAATTGTAACCAGTAGGGTGAGGAAAACAAGATATTTTTAAATAAAATTTATTTGCAAAGGTTGAGTGAAAAATGCACTTAGTCGCACGACGAAGCACACTAACAACGACAAAATGGCGTCTGGCGTCCTTTTTTTCTTTTCTTTAATAATTTTGGCATGGCTTCTGGGCCTTTGCGCCAAAAATGAAAATAAAAAGGTTATGGTATGGTTTTAAAAAACGAATTATGACTTTAAACAATTTATTACAAAGCAAATTTTTTTTTCATTGGTTTGCAAATAAGTTCTTTGCAAACCATACTTTTCAAGTGACATTTGACATATAGAGGTTATTGATATAATAATAGTACCTACATCAAATATAAATAGAATCTCATGATATTCAGGAATCATCCGCCATCTTTTTCACTGTCATCACCAATTTTTATTTATTGTGTATTTATTGAATTTGTCCTTGCCATTAATTACTTGACATTGGCGAAATAGCGCTAGTCGCAGGTGAAGCCATTCTTTATCTTATTCCATTAAATTTCATCATTTCACTCATTTCGTAAAAAAGTAAATATAAATAAAAAGGTTAAATTAGTAGTAAATTGTCTTAATAGAATATTTAATTATTTAAAGTCATAATTCGTTTTTTCACGTCACAATATGGCGCAAAGTCGATCCTATTCTCATTTGAATCGCATAGTATACGTATTATTACTTTTACTTGTAATTATTGAAGTTTATACGACCTCTAACCATAGAGTTAACCTCTAACACGTTTTATGTAGACAGTTTTAAATTGTCAACTCTATTGGCACCACTGTCTACATAATTAGCATATTACTGTTCTTCTTACGGCCGTAACCTATGAGCCAGATAGTATTTTTTCTAAAGTTTAGTTGTAGTTTGTGTAGAACAGTATCGACACCAGTATCAGAAATTTCAGAGTCTTCAACATAAACCTCAATATTTGAATGAGACAATATTGTAATTCACCTAGATTTTAACAATAATTTCGCTGGGCCGCATTTAATACTCCCGACTATAGTTACGGTATTAGTTTTCTTTTACTACTTCGAAAGATCTATAAGCACTTCACACTTCAACATGGATAGACATAGTCTTCCAGTGTTTACATAGACATCAGTGATTTCACCGGATATTGAAAAACCAGTGGCTTCGACACCGGGGCGAGAGGGGGGGCCGTGACAAACCGTGGCGGAAATTAACTGTGGGCATACAACCTTTGTTCTACGGACTGATGTAATCCATTAGAGAGATTGGTTAATTATTACATAATTTAGAGGTTATCTGTTTGTTTTTTGCAAGTGGATTGGGTTCTTTTTACTCTTATAAATTAATCGTAAAGAACTACGTAGTACAGGATGTGTCAAAATTCCAAAAATAATTTTTAGTAGCTAATATTTATATGCATAGAGAAGGCAGAACTTTGAGTATTGGTCGTGTTTCCCATTGTTTACTTTTTACAATGACATATTGAAAACAAATATCGTAGATTTAATTTTGTCGACCGTACTTAACTATAATATCTAGACACTCAGACTGAAGTATTCAATTATTAAAGGATTGTATTTCGTTTATGGGTAATAAAGTTAATAGAATTTTGGGATATTAATTAACCTTTATTCCTAATTTACTTCACAAGAACTTTAGCAGGTAATTATAAGGGTAATAATATTATGGATCTGATTTATTTCGTTTCATTCCACACACCAACCACATTTGGAACTTTTGAAAGTCGCCTTGAGATTCCTAGCAAACTTTGCCTCGCGTTCCAAATTAAATTATCAATGTGCCCGGACTGCGCGCCGAAAAAAAAAGAATAAAATATATATTTTTTGTCTCTGGAATTTAATATTTTTCATTTTAACGTGTTTTATGAGTCCCTCTTATTGAATTTTCGTTGCGTTATTTATGATTAAGCGCGCCTCTTTCCTTCGTAGGTCCTGGAAATTTTAAATATTCCGCGCGGGATCGTTTTCGCGGGATTTTCTCATTTTATACATTCAAACAGGTGTGTTTGTTAAGATGAAGACATAATATACTCACTCATATAGACGAGTACCTATATTCCTTACGGAAATATTAAGCACTTGTGTTTTAAATAATGTGTTGGTCTCATTTAAGCGGCCTAAAAAATACCGTATGAATCTTAGACTAAAGATTAGTCCTTCCGGGTGCTAGCTCTCATAGCATAATGAGACCTGTGCTGTGCCACGGATTATGCAGAATTAAGTCACTCGCTCTGCCTTATTTCATAGGAGAGAAAGAGACAAATTTGTCATAATCATGGAACTCATGCAACCCCTGCTGATGTAGTCGATGTACATATTCATAATCTTTTGTTCGCTCAATCTAGTAGATAATAAATATACCCTATATTATGAATGAATGTTATGTTTTTACTCAGAAAATGGTGATCGTAAAGCCTGCTCAGGTTACCAAGAATTTAATTAATACCGGTAATGATAGGATGAAATGAACATCAATCATGCCGCCAAAAAGGTTCTAGATACTAAAAGGAAAGTGCCACTTGGGTCCATAAAGTACCTCCGATGGGCTCCCCTAACCGACAACGGTGCCGGTGGCGGCCTCCAAGGCAGTAAACGTAAATATTTTAATTCTTCAGCGTCAGTGTTGCAAGCTCACAAAATGAGTAAAAGGGGATAAATGGAAAGATTCATGGCTGAGATCATTGGTTTTGTATCTTCAATGTTTTATGGGCGTTTTATTTTGTTGTGCATTTTTCGCAGACATTTTAGCGGCATTTTAGGTAGATGTATAGGTAAAAAAAAAACGTAAGCCCATAGTAAAAATTAAATTAGTCCATAATATTGAAGTAAAGATACCTAAGTAAATTAAGGTGGTATATCTGCAGGGTGATTATTACGTGATTCAATTGCAAACCTATTTCAATCAGTTTCTGTCAAAATGTATGAAAAATCCGCCATGTTTTGTGGTTTCAAACGACAAATGTTTTCAAATAAAGTAACATAATGGCCTGGCCGGTATACACTTATTACAAAAAAAAATGAGACCGCTTATGGAGTCGCATAAAATATTTCCTGTTTACCTACCCATGTTGTATTGTACCTACGTTTTTTGGGACAAAATGAGGGCGACATATGGCTAGCGGTTTGCGCATTTTAAACAATTAGGACATACGAGGCCATGTAAAGAATTGATAATGTGGGAAGTCAACCTTATGCTAGCTTGGGTAGGTAGGCTTTAAATGTAGTGCTATTTTTTTGGGGTTCCGTACCAAAAGGGTAAAACGGGAACCCTATTACTGAGACTACGCTGTCCGTCCGTCCGTCCGTCCGTCTGTCACCAGGCTGTATCTCATGAACCGTGATTGAGAGAGTTGAAATTTTCACAGATGATGTATTTCTGTTGCCGCTATTACAACAAATAGTAAAAAACAGAATAAAATAATTATTTAAGGGGGCTCCCATACAACAAACGCGATTTTTTTGCCGTTTTTATAGATAATGGTACGGAACCCTTCGTGCGCGAGTCCGACTCGCACTTGGCCGTTTTATTATTTTTAGCGCCAGAAAACATATTAATCGTATGATCTTAAAATAAGCAAAGCTTGTACTATGAATATCATACAATGTATTTGGGGTGATCCCAGGGGTGATCCCATGATCCCAGAACAAATGCTGAAAACTCCGAAAAGTTTATTTTCGAAATTTGCCGCTGACTAGAATCGAACCCGCAACTATACGAACCAGTGAGCCAAGCAGTCTACCGTAGAACCACTAGATCAAGCCGTGGTTTAAACATTTCAATTATCTATCTCTCACTAAGTAGGTACTTAGGCAAACACCAACTAGGTAGGTGCCTACTACTAAGTACTACTACTACAGCCCTTTTTAACGTCCCACTGCTGGGCACGGCCCTCCCCTCAATGCGAGGGGGATTCAGGCCATAGTCCACCACACCGGCCTAGTGCGGTTTGGTGAACTTCACACGCCTTTCTATAGACGTGCAGGTTTCCTCACGATGTTTTCCTTCACCGTTTCTTAGCAAGTGATAATCTCGGATGAAAATGAGATTCGCACATGAAACCCAGAGGTGCGAGCCGGTGTTTGAACCTGCGCACTTTGATTGCAAAGCGTGCGTTCGACCACTCGGCTACCAGTGCCTGCGGTGCCTATGGTACCTACCTATAGATAACAACTTCATCATTGCCAGTATTGTGGTTTAAAAACTGTATAAAATTTACGTTAACCAAAAAATAACTCTTTAAACGACCTCAATTTACCTTGCGTATCTACCTACTTATAAGCCTTCCACGCATCATGTTGAGTCTGGAAAGTCTTAAGCGTAGTCTGCAAATATCAATTCCCAAGCGTTCTAAAGAAATATGATACAAATTATCTGTCAAATATACCACAGATTGATGTTCGTGGAAAGACCCACAGAGGAATAAGTGGGAATTTCGTAGCTAACCGACGACGTTATATCTACACCTTAGGGACAAAGAAACTTTAGTTATAAATTGGTGGAAAATGTTTTAGGCGAGGCTTAATCGAATGAAGGGATTATTGTGTAGCTTCTAATATATTTCTACGATTTTTTTTGGCTGTAAATATTTACTTTTTTAGGATTGTTATGAGGTGATAATAATTGCATATTTTCAACGATTATTGACACTAAAAAGCGTGAAAAAAAAATTAACAAAAAACAAAAACCGTCTTCAAAAACCTAGGTGCACTAAAAAGCTAGAAACAACCGTTTAATTACATTTGAAGTCGGTGCCAATTCATGTGTGTATTTGCCTAGTCTGACGTAGATTGGCACCTACTATATTATACTACTATACTACTACTATATTTTTTTTACTATAAGTCATAGGTACGTGATATTTTTAAGATTTATAATACTTACTTAAAATATAGGGAAAAACAATGTGATTAAATTTAGAAAGTTTCACGGGAACTTACAATATAAGATCTGTATCGAAAAGACAGAAAAATATTCCCTATGATCAAAGTATTTAGATAGGTATGTGCCTGCTTAAGCATTTCATTAAAAAAATATCCGTCGTCGATTTCTGTAACTCTTAATAACTCAAGTGCTATGTAAAATTGCATGTTCTGTTTTGTGAATATTGGTAGTCGCCCCTCATTAGTGTAGTGTGTACACTGATGAATAGGGTTATGGATGTACCCAAAGGCCAGAACACATACCTGTGACAAATATTCAAAGGTCTTTATCTCTGAAACTATTATAGTTAGGCATCTATATTTATAACTGATAGGCTCTAGAAAAAAATGGTATTCTCTGTGGCAGTCTCCGCCGAAATCGAAACGACCAATATAGCGGGAGATTTGAAAAAAAAAGAACAAGCTCGTACCATAAAAAACGATTTCAAAATGTCGGTCAGTGAATACGGCGCGGTTTACGAGGCGGGCAGGTGACGGCAGGTTACGGCTCCGATGTAAAATTGATCTAATCTTAGTAACGCATTCGCGTAAAAACGGAACCTCCTTCTGTGGGTGGGTACGCACTTAAAATATTAGATATGGTACTTACATTTATGCACGTAGATTCCCCTGAGCCCGCGACGAGTGTGTAGTTCTGTAAGCCAAATAGGTAGGTATACTTAATAGACATTATTATTTAAACCACCAATACTTTCTAAAGTAGTATCTAAGAAAATGAGTAGTCGACATCAACATCCATGCACTGATATTGTACTAAAATGTAATAACTGATCATGGTTTCTTGAAACTAAAACATACCCAAGTACTTCACGAGCGATGTCGTTTTTTTATTTTACCACAAAACACAATAAATTAAATCCTTACACAACTACATAGGTACATCATCACTGATACTTTCAATCGATTATAACGAACTGATACATTCGACTTACACATTTGTACTACTGTCCAGTCTGAGAATTAATTATTTCACAAAACAAGAAACTACCCATGTAGGTGAATTCCTCTATTTAAAAATTAAATTAAGAAATAGTACCGTCTAGTAGGTACCATCAATTCTATCTTTGACTACCCCACAAACTTAGTTGCGAATTAAAGGAAATTGGACTACCCACTTTAAGCCCCGGGAACACTGTAATTTTTCAAACGAACTCTAAAACAATATGCATAATGATTAAATTTCAGTGGTAAAAGCCACGCGGCTGCACTGCTAAATTTTCTCACGCTGTCAATTACATATCGTTGAAGAATGAGCTTTTTCTATAAGTCAATACAGTTCATTTTGGTATTGGACAACATTTAGCAGCGCGCATCTTGACGCCCCTGTGCGCTGCCGTGGCTACAAGCTTGAGGTTTCAAATACCCTCCATAGTTTCAAAGTTCTGCTTTTTGACAGTTGAAATACTACTCTATTTACATCACCTCAGAAAATGTTTAAACTTTTAGGGATATTGCAGTAAGTAGAAATCAAATTAAATACCTATCTACTTACTTTAAAGTATTTATAATGAATTTTAGCAATCCAATTGTTTGGACGGCGTTCGACAAACTATTCGGTAGCAAGATAGAGCCAAATTCCTCTAGGGAGAAAACTACGGCTAGAAGCCAGATTCTTTAGCTCTACCACGAGAATGTTTTAACGTTCGCTAGATTTACTAGCGATTACCAAAAAAAAAATAGTAGAACCTATGGCATTTTATTACCTAAACCTACTAAAGATGGCAAATTCTTACTTCTACTAGGAATAGCAGAAAGTGCAAGTGACTACTCAAAATATTTGACTACCCACCTACGTAGTCAAATATTTTTATTTATGTATCTACAGTATTTCACTTTTATTACATGGGTACGTAGATAATGAGAAATGACTACTGTGATTATTTGTAATGCTTAGGTAGAGACTTCGTGCTACGACAGATACTAACAACTTTCCATTATAGAATAGGAGGCAATACATTAGATAGTATTTATCAATACATAGGTACCTAACCATCGCATATAAGTTTTAACATCCTTCTAAGTATAACATGATTTAATTATCACCAATTACATTAGAGTAGATATACTTTTTTAAAGCTCCGGCTCAAAATTAAAAAAACTTGTTCTCACAAATTCCGTCCTCATCTCCGTGGCCAAAAGCCCAGGTGCCGGGATATCAGTTAAAAGACGTGGCAGTTTTAATTACGCCAGTCTATAGACATTCCGGACGGGGGGCGGATTGCCTCGCGCCGTTATAGGAATCCGTTCCATTAGCTCCGGAACTTGCCGGATTCTTTGTCGGGAGCCACCTTGTCGCAAGCAGATGTCGGATTCTGTTCATTTAACCCGCTAACGCATCATCGGATCATTTATTTGATTAGCTTTTGTAATTTTATTAAGTGGATGATGTGGTTGGAGTAATTTATTGTTGTTTAATTATATTATGTCTAATGTAATAAAACATAATACGCAATAAAATAGTTTAATTATGAGCATAATGTAACATTTTTAATAAAACAATTTCAACTTTGAAGTCTTATCACACATACCTATTTAAGTTACTTACAGTAATTATTGCTAGGTACTAAGTGAAAGATTGTAGGTACCCAAGACCAAGTTTACCTGTACATACTTAATACATAATTATTAAATTGTGCGCCCATAAAATATATTATACAGCTCAATGACTAGGTGCTCACAAAAATAAACAAATGCTAACATTTTAGTTACGATTGTATAAATAGAGCGATTACATCGCAAAGTAGTTTTAAATGCAAAATGTATGCATCGATTAATATAATTTAGAATGGAAATGAGATTTAAAAAAAGGAACTATTGTGAAAGTATTATTTCCACAATCGGTGTAGTAATCCACTCTATACTTTCAGGCGCTAACAGGCCGGGAACAGCTTCAAACCGAGTCCAGGGAATAATGAGAGGCAACTTCCGAGAAATACCTAAGTCAATTGTTGGAGTTCTCGCACTTTGTTGGACTTGTAAATGTAACTTGCGGAGAGAAATCAAGATTATTCGAGTCGGTTAAACTAGATACTAGGAAAAATCTAAGTTTGGATTTTGTTAATGCGATTTTTATAGAAAAAGTCAAACAGAAAACTCCCGAGAGATTCAAATAGTTACTTAAAGAGATTTCAAACGAGTTTTGCATAAATAAAAAAACACAATGCCTACATTTTATGTAAAGCCGACAAACTTAAGGTACTTTACAACGTTATGAACTTGTCAAACCAATTCAATTGGCTGCGTAGTGCTTAATAAACCTAGCAGAGGGGTCAGAAATGCCAGCAATCCATTTGGGCATCCAATAATAGGGTGTAAAGACATGTTGTCCGGGATACGACTTCTCGAACACGTATCGGTAATACTTCGATTCGGCTGTCGTCGGTTGGACCCCGGGATACACAAGGTTCTCCTCTATAGACCTTTCGGCTATTATCTCTCCGATTATCGTGAATAAAGACTTCTTCACCGATGCTACACCATCACTGAATGCCTCTTTGTGTCGCCATAATATCGAATCTGGCAACAATCCGCTTTTAGCGAAACTGTTTCTTAATAAATGCTTTTCAATGCCGTTTTGCGGTTGACGAATTTTCTTATCCAATCCAAGGTAGTGGTTGGTGAACTGGATATCCAGGAACGGCACTCGAAGTTCCAGACTGAACGCACTCGTCGTTCGATCAGCACGAAGGCCATCGTACAAGTAAATGTCTGAGAGTAATCTCAAACTTTCTTCGTGCGCTAAATTCTCAGAAGGAGCGTCCCTAAAGTAGATATAGCCTTGCGCCAATTCATCGGCTCCTTCACCGCTGAACACCACAGTCGTGTCAGTTTTCTCCTTAATATACTTCGATAGTAGATACATCGGTAAACTAGCACGAATTGTTGTTATATCGAAGGACTCCAAATGGTATATTACATTGTCTAACGCTTCTTTGACTTCGTTTTCATCAAATTGCACCTCGTGGTGATCCGTGCCGAGGTAATCGGCGACCGTTCGAGCCGCGACCAGATCTGGTGAATCACCCATGCCTATAGCGAACGTTTGTATCTTATACGGCAAGTTGTGTTTCTTAGCTAGCTTCACGACTAAAGCGGTAATCAGTGACGAATCCAATCCGCCACTGAGAAGGCAGCCTATCCGTCTTTCAGCCATCAATCTCTTTTCACAGGCGGCCTCTAGAAGCTGCGCAGTTTTCTCTTCCACACTTTTCCCTTCTAATTCTGATTCTGGAACGTAAGGCAAAAAGCGGGGTGGAGTACCCGGCGTCGCATACTGCTCTATGCAATCTAGTTTAACTTTGCCGCTATCTAGAATGCTCCATACACCAAAGTGTCCCGGTGGGAATTGTCGCAGTATTGATTCGCCGTTGGCTTTCTGTTTCAACCTAATCAAACCCTTACCTTCTGACGAAATACCTAAAATGCCGTCTGCTTCGTTGCGGAATTCGAATAGAGGACGAACTCCATATGGATCACGAGCAACGTAGATTTTTCTCTTCTCCCCATCGACAAGGCAGAATGAGAACACGCCGTCCAGACTCTTAACAGCTTTCTCAATACCGAAGTTGTGGTAAAGATGGGTTATTGCTTCTACGTCACATTTTGTCTCGTAGGGGAATTCGTGTTCCGCTTTCAAGCGCTTGTAGTTATAAATTTCGCCGTTGCATATTAACGTTGTCCGCGGATAGAGATGTAATCTCATCGGCTGCATACCGTGGAGGCCGTCAACGATGGTGAGTCTACGGAATCCGAATATGGCAGAAGGCTCGCGGGCGTCGGCCTCGAAACGCCACGCATCTGGCCCTCTATGCCGGATAGTTAGGAAACTCTCTGTACATAGCGGACATAAGTCTTCACTTACACCAAACAATGCCCAAATTCCACACATTCTTGGGATCTAGAAAGAAAATAATACATGATTAGTGATTCAATTAGTCAACAAACATCACTACACGGCGAAATATGATGTCGGGTCCCAACCCAATTAATGATATTAGGTACGTAAGGGGAAATGGCCAGGACTTTGTTTACGGATTGTTTTTAATCCGCATACTTTTTCAAGGATGGATTAGCCAAGGAAAAGGCTAAAAGAAAGTTTTAATGAAGTACACGGCACTAGCTAATAAACAAACTTCCGAGGAGTTGTGAAAGAAACCCGGCTTTTGCTGACAGGAAATGTGCTTATTGATTTTAACTTAGTTCTAAGTCTGGACTTAGATTACAAACGGAATTCATTAAAATGCAGTCAATTGTACAAATCGTAAGCTTAACTATAAAGTTATTAACTGTCACATAAATAACAGTATCACCGCATGTTTACCATACCACCATTTTTTAAACTTAACAACTGTTTGTAGCAACTAAAAAAATAGGTTTTAACCAATACAATTTGTTCCGCCAACGATAAAAGCAGTAGGCAGTGTTTGCTAACTGCAAATACCGTTAATTCACAAAGATTGCATTAGTATTACATACAATGTACCAGGAACCGATAACTTATAGAGTTCATTAACCAACTGAATTTAACTTGAAACTTGAACCATTAACGAAAGCATTAGGATAAGGATGAGTCGGCTACGACTAAACATTTAGTTTGAATGCATTGATTTAGTTAAAACAAAGAAGGTAGTGTTTAACATTGAATGTACGGTAATGTTGTTATTGCAACGATAGTCGGGTTTGTTGTGCTATTAGTTTATTATAAGCCCTGAAAATAACAGCAGAGCTATATATCCATCCAACTTGATACGTATCTATTTCGCAAGAATTCTAAAGGTATCAAATGTTTTATTACGCTTAATTAACTTTTGAAGAGTTAAGCAAATACATAATTGAAGAGATGATAATCCATCTCAAATGAACCCCTTCAAAACATCTCAATCAAAAAGCAATCCTCACAATATCCAACCGAGAAATCTTGGCCAATTCAGTGTTATAAATTTCAAGCAACAATAAAGGATCTCCATACTAAACTTAAATTGGCAATTCTAAATTCATCACGGATTATTATTTAAGCAACAAATCTATTAATCTGCGCCTACGGGTGCGGAATACATAAATCAATTAACCCGAACAAGACGGCCCGTGTTGGGGCCGCAGCCCATTTCGAAGCTGGTACCCCATTTTGGCGACACCGTCCCCTGGGGGCTCGAGAACGTCTCCGGTTTAATTCAAATATTACTTGGAATTGAAGTGTTGGTTGAACCACTAGATCGAGCCGTACTGTGCTACAATATCAAGATGACCGGGCTTTGTTCGGGTAATTAGAAAGTGTAATATGAGAACGAGTTTTAGACAAGATAAGACTTGGGTATCGGTTGGCTTAAATACCTGGGGGCATTTGAGAGGATGATTTGATATAATAATGGACTTTAATGCAGAAATAATGGGGTTGATTCTGTTTTATAGACACAAACTACGACTGAACTATATTTGACAGCGGTAAGAATATTGCTATTTATTTATTTATTTAAGAACGACACACCAACAGTATACCTATTAAACAATTGGGTAAATAAAATATTAAATAAAAACTGGTCTGATAGGTACACCAATGACAGGTGTGTACAACTTTCACCGACGTGAGACTTAAACATTTAAAAAACAGAAACAAATAAAGTTGAAACTAAACTAAAAATTAAATTTAAAGCTAAAATTTAAAATTTGAATACTGTTAATTGCTATCTTGCTCATTCGATATTAATGATTTCAACGATACCTCAGAGCTGCACAGCCGTTATTTATGATGAACAAACAATACTTATATGCTATTTATAGTTTGTCAGCTGTTTTAAACTTAGTGTAACTCAGAAAATGTCCATTGTAGGCATGTTGAAAGCATAAACATACTTGGGTGAAGTGCAAAAATGTAAGGTCTTTGGTCGAAACCATTCTCGGCCTATAAGCTATACTGTCAGCACCAAACTAAACTAAGTATATCGTTGTCCTTCTCATGGTCGTATATATACATATAAACTATATATATATATATACATCTGCCTAAAAAATATAGTACGGAACGATTAGCATACTCTATACTCCACCTATGGATATCTAATGCCAAATGGTGTTGTTTTTTTTGGGTTCCGTACCCAAAGGGTAAAACGGGAACCCTATTACTAAGACTTCGCTGTCCGTCCGTCCGTCCGTGTGTCACCAGGCTGTATCTCATGAACCGTGATAGTTAGGGAGTTGAAATTTTCACAGATGATGTATTTCTGTTGCCACTATAACAACAAATACTAAAACACAGAATAAAATTAATATTTAAGGGGGCTCCCATACAACAAATGTGATTTTTTTGGCGTTTTTATAGATAATGGTACGGAACTCTTCGTGCGCGAGTCCGACTCGCACTTGGCAGGTTTATTATTTTGGTGCTTATCTATCTCATGAACCTGAAATTATTTTATTAAGTGATTGTTTCTGCTTAATTCACATACGTATCTATCGAACGACGGGTTCATATTATGTACTTATATACTGTATGATGCAATCAATGCCGAACGTTTCAAATGAATTTACACGTTTACGTTTACCTTCCGCGATTGTTAAATTAAAATTTTAATGTCGCGTCAAAACTATTAAGTTACTCAGGTTTACAGGTGACTTGTTTTAAGTAGGTAGTTAATACATTGGAAAATGTTGTGGAAAACCAATACGTTTTGAAGAAAACCGGAACACGGTGCCCCGTTCACGTAGTAACAGGATCCCTCAACAGATGCCGCTACTGTAGCTAATTTTAAAATTTGATCTTACTTTAAGATTATGCGTATTTATATAAGTTCCAGTAAAAATGATAATACCAGAGATTAGTAAAGGTAGTATTAGAGTATTACTGATGCCAGAAAATAGCTATTCAGATCAATAATAAACACGACATAACCTCACGCTGCCTTATTGTAACATGATAGGTGCCTAAAAAATATGGTAGTGAGTAAAATCACATCAATTTTACAAATATAGCAATAGTACTTACCTGTGAGAATACTTTATTGAGTAA
Source organism: Ptilodon capucinus (assembly GCA_914767695.1). Lineage (NCBI taxonomy): Eukaryota > Metazoa > Arthropoda > Insecta > Lepidoptera > Notodontidae > Ptilodon > Ptilodon capucinus. Next base: position 11,423,287 of record OU611812.1, read on the forward strand.
ATTACTAAATAAATAAATTTAAAATGATTTTAACACGTCGACTTGCGGCCTTTTCGACGTAAAGAACACACACATGCAATGCATTAATTAATTTGACAGCGCGCGAGTACAGTACGACATTTGTCGTTGACATGTGTCATTTGCCATTAAAGGAAATCAGTCTTTTCAGCCAATAAAACAAATTAATTATTAACACGGTATCCAAAATTCAAACGGGTCATCCGCCATCTTTATCACTGTCATTATCCATTTTTATTTAATATGTGTATTTATTGAATTTGTACTTGCTATTAATTACTTGACATTGGCGAAATACTTGCGCTAGTCGCAGGTGATGCCATTCCTCATCTTATTCCATTAAATATCATCATTTCGCTCATTTCGTTAAAAAAAAAAGAAAAAATTATTAACACTACGCTGTTCGCTAATTTTGGGTGTCAAAATCCATTGCAATTTATCATTCTTATTTTCGTAAATATTATTATGATTTGCATAGAGCTTAGTAGCTTTATAATAGACTTTGACATGAAAGTATTATAGAAGTAGAAAGTAGTATACATTAATTGCTCTAGGCACAATGTAATTGATAATTAATAGTCGATATAATCTGACTAATATAGCCACTAGACAGGTAAATAGAAGGGACTGACCAATATCATCATAGTTTGATAGGTAGCTACTTACTACATCTTGTTACTCATAATGCCAGTTTAATGCCATTGATGTTGTTGTATAATTATACTTGGAGTCCAGATACTGTAGTCAGTGCAAATCTCTTGCTTTAGGTCATTCAGAGCAACAATTTAACCAGGAATAAGATACGAAACAGTCTTGCACAACCTAAATAAAACAAACAACACACCACAGACCGAAAGTAAAAACTATCTGCGCCCGTATATTCCGATCGGGTTAGAAAGAAAAACAAACGTACTTACCTACCTTCCTACACACGCGAAAAGAAACTAACCGAACAGACAAAGTTTGGCAACATTTCAGTCAGATGGGGGTAGTGATCTGTGAAACCAGTAACAATCCCGCGGGTGTCTCGATACTTACCTACAGGTAGTAGGTAGTTACTTAACTATGTTTTCTATGAATAAAAAATAAAATAAAAATGTATAACTACCTAGGTATAATAAATAAATGCTTCTGCACACTTGCGTGTATTTTCAAAGTGGTAGGCACCCTGAATCGTTTATGATTTTGGTCCTAATGTACATAACAGGGTTCACCTATTGTTATTAATTCGGGCACACTTTTCAATGCAAGGGAGATTTGAGGCAGTCTACATCATTAAGTAGGTACCTACCTAGTCGGTTGGTAATATACCAAATCACATAGCTGCATAGATACATTGTAAAGAATAGCCCCCAAATTTGTAAAATACGCGTAAGTAGATGTTGAACCTGTGGAAATTACTACCCACTAGGCAGGTAGTAATCACAGGTTCAACATCAAGGTTTGTCCATTGACCGACAGGCGACATGCAAACACGTATTATACGATATAATTAGTTTTATGCAAATAGCCGCCGGGTTTCTGAAGGGACGATTCCCACAAAGCTAGATGATTTGGCTTGTCCACGTACCGACGACGCATCAATACAGTAGATACCTACACGAGTAGGTTCAACGACTCATAATTCGAAGAAATAAGTAGAGGTATACTATACTACATCGATGATATTTATTGTAGACTTTTTCTTTACCAACAAAACGATTTTCTTAGTCCACTAATCTCCTTTATCTTACCGCTGCACACATTGGCCAGCGAGTTGCCACATTTTATCACCTACAATTACCAATTTTCCAGCCAACTGAACGGTGAGACCGAATGATTGACCGATAATCAGAGCGAGAGTGAATGAGTTTGGGCGTACCCGAAATGGAGGAACGAGAAAAAATTGATTGCGTCGAATTAATTCGTTTGCGGTTCCGCCGGCGTTTTTGTCGACACCTTAGCTTGCCAGGGCCCCTATTCCCTGTTGTAGTGGGTAGTAGGGTGGATTATGACGTGACGGAATTTTAATTAATCGTACGTTGGTTGGCAGACTTCACACATCGAGAACTAGTCAAGTTCCCTCAGACGTGCAGGTTTCCCCACGTTTTTCTTCACCGTTTCATACCAAGTGATTATCTCGGATGAAAATGAGATTCGCACATAAATCCCAGAGGTGCGAGCCGGGGTTTGAACCGGCACACTTTGATTGCATTGCAAGGCGTGCGTTCGACCACTCGGCTACCACTGCTATTAAAATTACTAACATAAATCTCATTAGTACAACTTTGCTATGGTGAAACTCGCAGGCGGCATGCATGGATACTACCGCCTACTGGTGTATATTTCAAAGCCTTCAATTTGTACCTGCCGTAATTAGACTCCGACGCCCGGGCGGGTGCCAGATCTAATGGGGTCTGGGTACGGGTCAGCACACATTGGCGTCGAGAGGCGTAATTTAAAACGGTAATAACTTTGAGTTTGTGTATGCCGCACGGTGGCTTTAGGATTTGGGAATGTTGGGAAACAAGACGTATAGGCGAATTGAGCGCAACTATTTTCGCGTAACCTACCAATTACGTGCAATTTATAGGTGCGCTAATCGATGCCATTTACGTATATTATTTGTGTAGCGAATCTTTAATAAGGCAGTGGATGTGTTCCACACTTCGCTGTTCAAATAACTACATTTGTGGATAACTTATAAATAATAAAGATGGTACTCGAAATAAATAAATCAAAAAGTCTGTTTTAAACCTCCACACAAGCTTATAAACAACAGTTTAATACGTCAGTTCTATTTTAGTCTAATCCTTATAATAATCAAGTTATACAATTATCGACGGGAATTTTTTCAATTGTCTATACTAATATTATGAAGAGGAAAGATTTGTATTTTTGTTTTTTTTTAGTATGTAATGAATAAACTCAAAAACTACTGGACCGATTTCAAAAATTCTTTGACCGTTAGAAAGCTACAATACCACTGAGTAACATAGGCTATATTAGAAACCCGTGCGAAGCTGGGACGGGCCGCTAGTTATAGTATAAAATTATACAATATTATACCTCAATACACATTTTATATAAAAGGTATCGGCAAGAATCAACATGCCGAAAATATTAGTAAAAATAATTACACTACACTGTTATAGTCAAGCTTCGTTTATAGTACTTACACATTTCTGCAATGTTCGATACAGTACATGTTTTAATTTAACCCATTAAAACAATATAATATCTTAAAAAAGCCTTAATACCATCATCGCTAAATTAATACAGCATTCGTAAAAAAACAACATTACGTAAATATCAAAATTAAAACTAGCAAAATTAAAATTACATTAAAAAATGTCACAAACATAATTAAATTTCCCGATTTCTATTTTAATTCAATATCTTAAAATAACAATTTCAATTTATTCAATAAATAAGTTATGTAATACAATACAGTTATATTGCTATTTTTTGAACGACTTAGGCTGAAATAAACCCCCAATTTACACATTTTAAATTTACCAATCCCATTACAAGGTGTTTTCAAGTGTTTTCAATAACCTTGAGGTAACTTACATTTAAAATCGCATCCAAATAAATGAAATAAATATATTATAAAATGTAAATTTAGTCTGCCGGTCATCTTCCATAACTTTATAATGATCATCTAACAACGAACATCAACTGGAGGCCCTAATGTATACTTCTTATGCTCTACAGTAATCTTTAAATTCATATTATTACAAATTGTTTCTACCATCAGTACATTTCAATCTTTACAATCAATAAAGGTACATGTCTGGCACATAGTTTAAGAAGAGTATACCTACTGGGGACCGATTTAAAGTCGCTTTTCACTTCTAATCTGCATTGTCGTCTTTTCAATTCTTCTGTCTTCTGTTAAAGTCGCTTCTCCCGGTGAGCGCGGCCGGCCTCGTGTACGGATGCGCTTGAACCCGGTCGCGCGCCCTCACTGCTTTGTAACCAACTGCCTTTTGAGTTACACTCGTCTTAGCACGGCCCACAGAGTCTGTTAGTTGGTTACGAGACGCCACAAACACGAAACATGGAATGGAATTGTTAGGGTATAAACATTAAAAGGGTTAATATGTTAAACTAAGTATACACACAAAAAAAAAACCACGATATATCTAAGGGGGAAGGGGGTGTAGTAAGATATCACGTGTATTTATAATTTCCATCCTCAGCAGTTTAGACTATACATTGATTGATAAGTCAGTCAGTTTCCTCTGTTATACATACAAATATTAGAAACCTTACCATACGACAATATTAGGTTCAAAATCCAATACCCATATCCCATCCCATCCCCATACTTCACACTGCAACCTCTTCAATACAAAACATACAAATATAAACCTTATCCCATGTTGATAAAGTCTTAATGAGTTACCTTGTATGTTCCTTTGTAAGGGTGTGCCGTCTCTGGAAACGCTGGACCCGAAGCCGGCTGGCCTCGGCGGCGGGATGATCTGCGGCAACGGCCTTCTGAACGGTATCGCTTTACCGACAACGGGCTTCACGATTTTTGCTAAACAAAACGTTCGAAAATTAACCATACTGAGCTAGAAATAAGGTGTACTTTTGAAGCCAACTAATGGGATAGTTTATTATAATATAATAGGTACTTCGGAAACCAACCTATTTCAGACCTTAATGAAAAAAAATAATAATAATAAACCACTCACCTCTATCGTTAAAGTTCACATTTCCTTGTATATTAGTCCTATCGACGAGTCCTCTCTTAAACGCCGGATTAAAGTCAGGTTTCGTCTCAATCTTGATCGGTCTTCTCAGCGCCTCCATTTTCCCGGCCAACACAAACGTGGAATTCAAATCCTTAGGATCTATAATCGCATGATTCTCCACGTCAGACGCATTGTCATACTCTCTTTTGACTTTCTTAGCCGAATTCAAGATCTTCGTCGTGTCCATGCTTTCAAATGAGTCATTGATTATTATAGTTTCGTTGTTAGCAAGTTTAATTGGAGTTCCCTTACGTTTTTTTGCAACAACCGGTTCTCTATTCTCTACATCGGTCAAGTCTTCACTGTCTGTTACTATGTCTATTGTCCCATTGGCTTCGTCCTTTTTAAAGAAACTGTACTCTAGTGTCGATGTGGGTTTGTCGCTCAAGTCTAATGTCGAAATGAATTTGAATTGCGGATCGCATTCATTTTCCTCGTCCGACCAAGTTATGCCTTTAGCTAACTTGGCTTTCTTTATTATTTCTAGATACTCGGCAGTCAATGCCGGTGGTGCCTTGTCGTAGCCTTTAAGTGTTAGATATAATTTTTTAAGCATGTTCGGCATGTCGCTCATGTACTCAGTGAACGCGTTTATCTCTTCGTTCTCAATAAGAAGCAGTTTATGTCTCAGATTGTCTCTCGCTGAGACCTGGCGCAGTTCGCTTTGTAATTGTATTTTATCGATAAAATCTGAGAGTTCCGGGCAATCGGATAGCGCGTGCTCGCATATTATGGCCAATTTCTTTCGACTCTCGTCCCATTTAGCGGTTGCCGTCGAGACTTTAGAGTCTAAATGGATGGATTGTTTTATATAGTTTTCAGCCGCACGCTCTTGACGTGGCAGTTCTTCTATGCATGTCTACACATATAACAAAATATAATTTAATACCCATGCCTCTTAATTTGCAACAAACCAAAGTGGAATACAAAGACCTAAATCAGTCTCGTATTGAACAGAGGCTTATTTATGCCCCACAATTGAAACATTAAAACAATTCATTTTACTCATTCAGTTATTAGTGAGCTCAAAAAGATATTTATTTATTCACAATAAAATTTCTGATCAATCATAATCAATTACATGTGGCATGATTTCAGGATAACTTAAGGACTTCATGATAATATTATAGTATAGTAACCACCAAAATTTAAAACTTTTTATTTATTCAGTTCACTAAACTATTGCTCTGAAAATTTTTCGTGAAGAAGTTTTCTTTACGAAATATTTTCAAAACAAAAGTATATTACAGTGTTACTATACAGTATGCAGAGGTAGTGTAGTATAATTGGATGGTAACCTGTTCCATGGCTTCAGTGGAGGAGCGGTGCGCGAGGTCGGCGACGTGCGAGAAGGCGCGCACGCGCAGCCGCTGGCGCAGCGCCAGCACGCGCTGCCGCGCTAGCAGGCCCAGCAGCCGCGACTCCAGCGCGCCGTGGCTCTCTGACACTTCCACGACCCGACGACGCCACTCCTTCATTGCTATATTAATACAGAATTATCAGTTCAATGTAGACCACTTGATAAACATAATCTAACAAAAGTAAAACTGAATCTGACTGAGAATACATAAACCCAGTTTGACTGACACTGGCAAATGATAATACATCATCGCGCCTGTATTCCCCAATGTGGTAGGCAGAGGTGCACTGCAGTGCGCCCACACTTCGACGATGTATTTTTGGTCCCAATGTATGTAGGGGGCGAGCCTATTGCCATTATACCGGGCACATTCTCCCTAGCCCAGTCCAGTAGGTGAACTTCACACGCTTTTCTAAAGACGTGCAGGTTTCCTCACGATGTTTTCCGTCACCATTTCTTAGCAAGTGGTAATCTCGGATGAAAATGAGATTCGCACATGAAACCCAGAGGTGCGAGCCGGGGTTTGAATCTGCGCACTTTGATTGCAAAGCGTGCGTTCGACCACTCGGCTACCACTGGCCTAATATTTAGTCATCTATATGCTTCACCTTAGTCCCAAAATTATAAAAAATCATTTCAACTATGAATGGTACAAGTGTTCGTTAAAAATATTAATTTACCTTTCTCCTTCACCAAATCAGCTTCTCTGCTCACAGTCTTAACGCTCGACAGCGACAATTTCGCTTCCAACTCTTTCACCTTCTTCTTCAACTCCTCATTTATTTTAACGTACTGCGATAACCTCATGTCTCCATCCACAATGTTCTTCTTAATACTCAGCTGAATCTTGTTCGCCCTGGCCGCATACTTCAATGTATTGTATGTGTCCTCATAGCTTACGTTTGATGGAGACACATTCGCTATCATCACCGTTCTACAGTTGCCACCAAGACTGTCTTTCAGTAGTCTTGTTAGTTTGGAATCCCTATGATGAGAAAAAGAAAAAACACTTTATAGAACCAGAAAAATTTCAACCTTATGGCATCAGAATTGCTACACAAAATTATACTTTATCATTAATGATGAAGCAACCATATGGTGTATTACAGCTTGGTCTATTGGTTCAAGCGTAGGCTGCTTGATTCCTATCAATGGAAAATTTCAGAAATTGTATTTTTGGAATGCACCCTGGTCTGAGTGTAACTGGGTTCGACAGCCCAATTTATGATACCCATAGTACAAGCTTTGCTATCCCAAAGATCAAAGAATAAGTATGTGTCACCTGACGAAATTTGTTTATGAGATATTTTATTTATTTAAGAACGACACACCAATATTCAACCTTATGGCATCAGAATTGCTATGCAAATTTAGTCTTTGATGCAATGATGCAGCATACAAACGGTATATTACCTGTAAGGAATATAACTGCTCCCATCAGCCAGCCTGTTGATACAATTCCCCAATGACAGCAGACTCTTGTTAATGTTGGCGCCCTCCTTAAACCGTTCGCCGACGCAGCCAGTGGCGGACGCGCGCTCACTGCCCGCCAGGTCAATCATAGATAGCTTCACGATGCGGAGCTGGCTGCTTGTCTTGCAGCGCATCTTAACGTACACCTTAGTACAATAAAAACAATGATCAATTTACATTAGCTGAGTTGAGATTTTTAATAGCTGGAAGATAAATGAAAGATGCCTAGCAATTATGACTTTAATTACTCTAAATTGGCTATAGTTTTGTTTGAAGTAGCAGTTGCCATTGGTGCAATCATGTAATGTAATATTTGCTTAGTTGCTAGACACTGGCAATACAATGTAAAGTGAACCTAAATGGCTAAACTTTTGAGTAGATTATGTATTGCAGTACTCTTTTCATAAATTACCTGAAAAACAGCATGACTTCTAGAGCTCTCTGCGTTGGCATCTGTTGGATGCTGTGTCCTGTTCTTATTCCCATTCTCCAGCATATTGAGCAGTTCCCGAGCTGTTTTGATATTGTTTAATGTGAGGCCAGCCACCATCACACCATACTTGGCGTCTTCTCGAAGTTGCAATGGTGTTTTCGAGGGTTTTAAGAGATCATACACATTCTCATTATATACCTGGGGATTAAATTAATATTTTTTATACATAGATGAATACATTTTATAGATACTACTATTTTAATTTTATTATTATAGTGCTGCATACAAATTAAAACATTACAATTATTTCTTACATCTTAAGTTTTTGCTTACTAAGTAATAACTTAAAGTTGTAAACAAACTTATGTAAACTTTGAAGCAGGGTAAAGCCAACAAAAAATAAAAATATTGACAAAAACAGCCAAAAATAGGTGAACACTAATCATTTTTAGATCTATTAATGGGAGGCGTAAACATGCCTAATAAAAAGTAAGGTAAGTATATAAATTCAAAAACCAAACTCACTTCAATGTAAGAAACTCCAATATCAAACTCTCTGTCTTTTTCATGGGAGTTTATCATATAAAAGAGATGCTCCATGGTCAAGTATGTGATGCCAGGGTGCGGGCAATTGCCGATCATGGTGAACGTCTTACCTGCACCCGTTGCTCCATACGCAAACACTGAGCAGTTGTACCCCTCCATCAAGGACCCCAACATTTCCTTCGTAGTTATCTCAAACACATCGTTATTAGTAGCACTCTGGTCACAGACATGGTCAAAAACAAATTTCAACTCCTTATTCGCGCGCTTCAAAAAACCCTTATTAGGCTGCTGAACTCCTTGGTAGAAAAATGGACGAATCTCCTCTTTGGGATCAAACACCAACATAGTATCGTCCACCACGTCCACTACGACGCGGTTGTTCAAGTCCATCTCTCTATCGTTCAAGGGGCGCACTCTTACAACAACCTTGATGCTTGCCGCCATGTTCTGTGTTGCACCGCTCTTCGATGGCGCTACGTCCTTGCAAGGGCCCTTCGGCCCGCCCGAAGCAAGCCCTCTTTCTATTTTCACCATTTTCGACCAAAACAAAACTTATCACATCGAACAAAAATTACATCCGTATAGCAATAAGATACTGAATGGCGATGCAAAACACTTAACAACTGCAGTAAATAACGGTCTCTTCACATCACATCAATCACAAACTATGTTATTAAACTATAGTTATGCATACCAAATGCAAACAAATTCGTTTCGTTTCAACGGGGGTTTCAAATTTGTTGTAACCGTCAAAATTTAAATTGACACAAGCGAAGCGCGCCGCCAACCAAAGAGCATGAGACCGTGTGACGCACAACACAATGACTAAAGAAGTATGGTGACGTCATCCGCCATCTTTACCATGTCATCATCCATTTTTTTTTATTTTGTGTATTTAGAGAGTCATCCGCCATCTGTATCACTGTCATTATCCATTTTTATTTATAATGTGTATTTATTGAATTTGTCCTTGCTATTAATTATTTGACATTGGCGAAATACTCGCGCTAGTCGCAGGTGATGCCATTCCTCATCTTATTCCATTAAATATCATCATTTCGCTCATTTCGTTAAAAAATGTGTATTTATTGAATTTGTCCTTGCTATAATTACTCGACATTGCCATAAATACCGCATATCGCAGGTGCAGGCATTCCTCATCTTATTTCATCAAAATATCATCATTTCACTCATTTCGTAAAAAAAGTAGAAGTATGGTGACGCGTCGCATGATAATTACCATAGACAAGCTACATCAATCAGAAATGTTGTAAGCTCCTTGATTTGTTTCATAATCTAAATTTCTATTGATCTCTTTTAAACTTCTTGTTACTTATCTCGATGATATGTATAAATCTTTTTATACAGTGCGATCCAATTAAGAATAGGAATGTCAAAAAACCTATATCTGTCAAATGTCACTTCAAAAGTATGGTTTGCAAAAAACTTTTTTGCATATCAATAGTCTTACGAGAAAAAAAGGCGGGAAACCTTTGAACAGAGAGGGCGCGTTTTTTGAGCAAATTTTGAATTTTTTAGCATAATAGTGAAATTAGCTTAATTAAAGAGGCCTGCCGTGGCCGGAATGACGGCGAGAAGAAAACGTCGGAAGGCAGACGGGGATCCTCACCCGCGGTCGGATTCCGATGAGGACACGGAACTTGATAAGTACACACCCTACAAAGTAGAGAATTATGTACGACAATATCCCGAGGACGGCGGGAACTTTGAATATCTCGTCATTTATGAAAGTTTTGATGTTTCTAAACCGATTGGCGACAGAGACTTAATGACGCTAGGCGCGGTTTTAAAGCGCCATCACAAAGGGATTAAACGTTTTAAACGTATAAATAGATTTAAGGTTGCGGCAATTTTTGAGCGGCCTGGTCTAGCGAATATAGCTCTTAACAATATCAAAGTTCAAAAGGAGTTAGATTTAAAAGCTACAATACCTGCGACCCTTACTGAGATAACAGGGGTAATACGTGGTGTTCCCACCTACATGTCCAATGCAAACATATATACCGGCATTTCCAGCTCCAAGGATGTTGTGTCTGTGCGCCGCCTGATGCGCCGTGGACGTGATGAAGACGACAACCCGATTCTTCTCCCTACGCAGACGGTAGCCATCACCTTTTCCTGTCCTACTCTTCCTGATAGCGTCGATATAAATAGCTGGTACTTTGAGGTAAGCGTATACATTCCTCCGGTGAGTCAGTGCTTGCGGTGTCTAAGATATGGTCATATTGGCAAGTTTTGTAAGAACGCACAAAAGTGTTCAATTTGTGGAGACAATCATCATTTCAAAGAATGCACCAAAGCAGCGAAAGACGCAGTATGTGTACATTGCAACGGCAATCATATATCCATTTCAGCAGAGTGCCCTATACGGAAAGAAGAAATTGAAAAAAATAATAATAAATACAAACAAAAGAAGTATGTCGATTTCTTTACTGACAAAAATTTTCCTGACTTGACAAAATCTAAATCTGACCATAACATCCAACAATTTTTACAATCTGACCTTATTCTCAACTTAATTATATCTACAATTGTAAAAATTAGTTCCCAACAAAAATCTCAAACAGATACTCCTGTTACATCGGAGACTATTAAATCTATTTTACTGGATAATTTCCATACCAGTAAGAAAAAAAATACAACTAATAAAAATGGATAAGCTCAATATAGTGCAATGGAATGCTCAGAGTTTGCTAAGTCATAAACATGTCTTATCTCATTATTTATATGAAAATAATATACATATAGCAATAATTTCCGAAACATGGTTACAATCATTTAAATCAATAAATATCAAAGGTTATAAAATAGAAAGATTAGATATTGGATCTAAACACAATGGTGTTGCAATATTGATTAGAAATTATATTAATTATAAGAAGATACAAACTTACGCAGACAGTTCTTTACAAAATATAGCCATTCAAGTACTCATTAATAATGAAATTATATCCATAGTTAGTTTTTATAGCCCAACATCCGCTTCCCCTTCTAATTTTAATTACACACAGCTTGACAATCTAATTAAGTCTATCCCACAACCTTTAATACTAGCCGGTGATTTTAATGCACATCACACTATGTGGGGCTGTGTATCCACAGATCTGCGTGGTACTACCCTCCTAGATGTCATAAATGATAATAATCTGTGCTTGTTGAATGATGGTTCAGCAACAACTGTTGGCTCCCACACATGGCAGCCAAATGCATTGGATCTTACAATTGTTTCACCCTTGTTAGCCTTGAGATGCAACTGGCATGTGCATGATGACTCTCTTTGTAGTTATCATCTTCCTGCTGTCACAACCCTCGTATGCAATCCTGTAAATACAAATAATAACAACAATGTCAATGCTAATTATTTCTGTCCTAATTATAAGTGTGTCGATTGGTCGAAATATCAAAGTTTAGTAAGCTTAAAATTACACAATATTAATTTTGATTTATCTGATTCAGAAGGATGTTATGACATGTTACTTAAAATTTTGTTAGAAAGTGTATCTGAAGCAAACGCTGCTAGCAGAGCACGTAGCTCAGCACCCCAGGTGCGCAATAAACCTAAGAGGAAGCTAAGTTTACCTTGGTGGAATCATGCCTGTTCACAAGCTGTTAGTAAATGCAAGTCTGCTTATTTGGAGTTCAAAGCTAATCCTACAATTAAATGTTACTTATCATTTAAAAAAGAACAAGCCTTAAAAAAATTAATAATCAATAGAGAAAGACAGCTAGCATGGACTGAACTTTGTAACTCATTCAATCGACAAACTCCAATATCTACTATCTGGTCCAATATTCGCAAATTTAATAAAACTTACAGTGCTCCGCACAATAGTTCTATTGATGATGGATGGATAAATCACTTTCTTAATAAATATACTTCCAATACACCTAACTTGCCAACCTTTGATCTTCCTGCCAGTAATACAGTCGTAAGTACAGAATTTTTTTTTATGAAACCATTTACTTTCTCCGAATTTTTAAGTGCCACTTATTCACGCAAGGACACTGCTTTTGGATTAGATCATATAAGCTACAAGATGTTTAAAAACCTTGACCCTTTTAGTCAACAGTTAGTTTTGAAAATATATAATTCTTTGTGGAACAACCAGGTTATCCCTATTTCATGGAAGACTGACTGCCTAGTCCCTATTCTTAAACCTGGTAAAGATTCAAGTCACTATGACTCATACAGACCTATTGCTTTAACTTCCTGTGCAGCTAAACTGTTTGAACAGTTATTAAAACAGCGGCTTGAATATTTTGTTGAATCTAAAAAATTATTACCTTGCAATCAGTTTGGATTTAGGAGAGGACGCTCTGCTGTAGAAAGTTTAAATCATTTAAACTTAGATATTCATAATGCGTTTGCTAGCAACAAGTTCCTAATAAGCATATTTTTTGATATCACTGGTGCTTTCAATAACGTAGATCATAGTGTTCTTGCCAAGGAATTACATCTACTTGGAATACCTGCAAAAGTCATAACATGGATTTGCAATTTTTTGAATGGTAGATCTGTGTATGTAAAACATAAAAATAATTTATATGGCCCTCAATTATCATACAAAGGAGTGTGTCAAGGGGGTATATTAAGTCCTCTATTGTTCATTTTGTACATACATAGATTAAATAACATATTGGGCACTGATGTAAATAGCTTACAGTATGCAGATGACTTAACAGTTTATTGCTCTGGTACTAACATAAAGTCAGTAGAGAATAAACTAAATAATGCTCTAAAAGAATTGAAAATTTACTTTCAATATTTAAAGCTGGATGTTAATTCGAATAAAACTAGAGTTATAGCATTTAGCAGATCCAGATCTCTACTCACCAATATCATTTATGACGGTCAACCTCTTCCTATTAGTGATGAGGTTAAGTTTTTGGGTGTTATTTTTGCCAGAAATTTATCGTGGCAAAGACATGTTTGTGGCTTGGCAGACAAAGCCTTGCGAGCTTTCAATATATTAAAATTACTTGCAAGAACTTATTGGGGAGCTGATCCCAAAACTTTACTTATGTTGTACAAATCTATAGTTCGTTCTCATTTTGAATATAGCTTTTATTGCTATGCTTCCAACTCTGTTTTAGTAGGCAAACTGGAAAAAATTCAAAACAGAAATCTTCGTTTAATCACAGGCGCCATGAAGACCACTCCCATAGTATCAATGCAAGTGGAATGCAACATACCTCCATTGCCTATTAGGTATAAATATTTAAAATTTAGGTTCATTTTAAAACTTCATTCTATAGAAAATCATCCTCTTGTAATTAAGTTGAATAATTCCAGATTTCTAGCCTCTTCACCTCTTTCTTCCAAATACCCTTACATTCTTATTGACTATACTGAAATATCGACTTACATTAAAGACAATAATATTTATCATGCTGACAATTGGGCCTGCTATCGTGGTACTTTTGAAGGAATTTTTTTATCATCAGACACCATATTAATAGACCACAACTTAAGAACCAAACAGGATGTTTATGAAAAGCTTTCAAGCTGGACTGACTATCAAACTGTATACACAGATGGATCAAAAACGGAAACAGGCGTATCAGCTGCGTACTACCATATGGAAGTTAAGTATGGTCGGGGTTTTCGATTACCGGCCATTTACTCAGTTTTCTCTGCTGAGGCCACAGCCATTTTGCATGCTTTAAGATATATACAATCCGATATAATGTGTTCCAGTGCATCTTGCTTTATAATTGTATCCGACAGTATGTCCGTTTTGAAGGCCTTGAGACGTACAGGTTTTAGAAATGAACATCATCTTCTAATAGAAATTAAAGAGACTATAATTAACCTATCAGCTTCTAAACGTATCACGTTATTTTGGACTCCGGCGCACGTGGGAGTGACAGGTAACGAAAGTGCGGATTACCTTGCCAGACTAACAAATACTTTGGGTGGCAGCATTCAAAGTGTACCAAGTCCTTGGCAAGATTTGGTACCAGAATATCGCGCTAAGAAGATTAATAAGCAATGGATGGAAGAGAGAAATGAAATTATTTTAACGAAAGGCGCTTGGTATGCCGGTATTAATAAGGAAGTTGGGAAGAAACCTTGGTTTGCAGTTGACAAGGACAATTATTTAACCCGAAAGTTTTACACACTGGTAATGAGATTAAGATTTGGACATTGTCGTTTTAACGCCCATTTACACCGTATGAAAATTATTTCCTCCCCTAAATGCACTGAATGCAATTTGCAAGAAGATCAGACGCTAGACCATATTTTCTTTAAATGCCCTGCTTTCAACATACAACGCCTATTACTCATAGATCAGTTACTAAAAAAATATCAAATCATCCCGCCTTCCTTGCAGCATCTCTTGGCTTGCCTGGATAATTTTAAACCGATTTTTGACTTTATCATCTCCACACTTGGAGATATTTGAAGAGAGAGACCAAGATACCAATATTATGACAAAACTATGGAAAAGACAATACCAGCTCAAACGAGCAATTAAATAATATGATACATCCAATAAGAATAAGAAACAATTATAAAAGATTTGGCACTTGTGCCTTTACATTGAATCCAATTCAAGAAAATCGGACTTAAAAAAGAATCTATACAATTACGACAACTTCAGAATTGGCAGTATGGATAAACGCCTTCGCCTGTCCTTTTGGACGAATTATACTACTACTACTCAATAGTCTTACATCAAATTTAAATAAAAAGGTTAAATTATAGTAGTAAATTGTCTTAGTATAATATTTAATTATTAAAACTCATAATTCGTTTTCATTCGTCACAATATGGCGCAGAGTCGATCCTATTCTCATTTGAATCGCATAGTATAAATTGATATTCGTTAAATTCTATGACATTGACTATTGAATTTCTTAAAAGTAGAGACGAAAGTGGTTAACAATTTTATTCCCAACAATAACATTATCGATTTACCGCTCAATTGCAGTTTATTTCTTACAAATGTTTTTATATTTCGTGTATCAACTTGTTTATGGCAAAATCGTCGTTAAACGATGCATAGGTAGGTACCTACATTCAAAGGGTAGGTATTGGAATCATCATTGGGATGGGGTAATATATTAGTATACTCTTTGGGATATGGATTGTAAAGAAGTCAGTTTCTTGTTATTGTTAGAATTTTGGCGGGAAATTTGAAAGTGTTATTTTTATGGAGTGTAGAAGAAGAACAATGTCATATGGGACAAAAGTTGAAAAAGTGTCCAGCTGTATGTTTAATTATGAGTTCAAAAACCTCCAACAATGGCGCTGGTGTAGACAAAGGGTATGAACGGAAGTTTGCCGAGTTAAAAATAATAATATCAGTGTCAAAATTGTCAAAATGATGCCACCTGATGCGAATGTGGCGCCACTCTTATTTATCGACGGACCACCGCCACCCTTCGACGGACACTTTTTCAATACACAAATTATTCTCTAAATAAGTAATAAATCTATACTCCATAGTTATTTTTCAAATTTTGTTTCATCAATTTTAGCATGTTTAAGGAAGTTTTAACAATACGCATCAATTGTTTCTAGAGATGTGGATAAGAACACCTACCTACCTAATTAAACGACAAATAAAAAAGTCGCCAGACAACACAGACAAATTCTGGCATATTCTCAAATTTATCAATACCTGTAGTTTAGAGATACAATAGATACCTACTTTGTACCGCATTCTCTGCAGATAATTCCTTAACACTGCAATAGGATAAAATTACAAAAACGGTCATTTCAGAAATGTAGGTAGGTACTCTGACGGAAATCAAACCGAGCAGCAATGAGCCGAGCGGTTGCTTACACGGCTTTACCAAGCAATAGTCAAATGCACAGACGATCTTACTTGCGTTATGATCAGTATAAAAATTAACATCTTCAGCGTCTTGCTATATTATTGTCTTTATTGTGACGACGGCGGCGGCGGCGCTGTATAAGAAACAAATACAATTTCCTCTTAATTTCCGTCAGCGATCTTATCTGAACATAACGACAGGCTTAACATTCACCGGGCCTCTTACTAAAACTTCGGAAATAGACGGAATTTCATTATACTGCGTTAGATAGGTTACTCGCAATATAAGTTGACATTGTTATAATGTATTAGGTACGTAATAGTTAATTAGGTATACTAGTACTTCGGTACGCAAGTAAATATTGTTTTTATTTTCAAAGGAGTAATCTACCTAGGTTGAGTATTTAGGTAAGTAACAAATATCAATTTTATAAGTACGTACCTTATGTAAGAAACTTTACCTACAGAATATTATATATTTACTATCTACTAACAATAGGTACAGAACCAAATAATGGCAATTTCACATTGCAATCAACATTTTTTCAATAAAATCAGTTACTGAACATGTAATTTTATGAAATTGGTGTTAGCGGCCAGTTATTAAACTAAATAACTCACCACCAAACCTATAATCAATAAGAACACTGTTTTAGTATACAACTATAACGTATCGTGGGCCAATACGGCACTGTCCCGTAGATACAGACACGATGTCTCGATTCAAAAAATATTCGCTTCAAAACATTCTAAATTTTCTGGAAGACTCAAGATATCCCTCAATTGGCCCGCATCTGAACCTACTAAGTTTCACAGGTCTATGGCATCCAAATACCAGTTCTAGGTTCACCAAATTCAAAGTACTCCTCTTTTACATAACCATAGCATTTTTTTTGAGCCAGTACATCAAATGCATTATCAATTTTAACAGTGATTCACTAAAACTTATTCTCCAGTATGCCCCTTTTCACATGGGCATAATAAAATCATGCTTCTTTCAAAAAGACTATCGGAATTGGAAGTGTATCATTGACTACATGTCAATCGTGGAAAGGCACCAATTAGCACAAAAGGATAGAAAACAGGATAGCATTATCGAGGATTATATAACGAGAAATCGCCGCGTGTCTTACTTCTTCTGGGCACTCGCTTTCTTCTCCAACTTCACCATATTTTCTGAACCGTACCAGAAGAATAACAGTAACGCAAATGGGACTAGTATCTACCTTAACATTTTTGATGGCTACACACCATTTAGCAAAGAACCTCCAGGGTATTACGCGTCTATGTTCATTCAGACGTTTCTTGGGCACATTGTCAGTGCCTATGTGGTTGGTTGGGACACTCTCGTGGTCGCCATAATGATATTCTTTGCTGGGCAGCTGAGGATCACTCGTTTGTACTGCAGTGATATGATTGTTAGTGACGAGGGTAAAAGTCGAGAGAATATCGCTAGTTGCCATCAGTTTTATTCAACCCTGGTCAGGTAAGTTCTAGAGCTTTCTTTTCTGTAACCTTTTTAAAGAAATATCCCGTGTTTAGATCAAATCTAGCTCCCTTAACTAAAGTTGTTACAGGCAACTGAATTCGGGCATCGTCGTCGTCCATAAATTAAACATCATAGCTTATATTCTGAATAAAAGTAAAACGCAATCAAAGGTATCGTGTTCTCCCAAGATTTAGATGACGTCCTTTTCCGATCTCTTGCTAGACCGAATGTTATGAAGATGTAAAAAGCTTCTTTAGTTTCCAAAGTTTCTAATTACAATTGCTTGACGTTGACAATTTGGACCAATTAGTTCAAATTGTTCAATTGAACAAGCAAATTGAAGATATAAAAATATCTCCACATCTCACTGATAATTTGATTTCAGACATCAGAAAATATTCAACTCTCTAATATCACCCGTTATGTTTGTGTATTTGATCATTATATCTGTCAATCTTGGAGTCTGTATCATTCAAATGGCACAGGTAAGAAGTTCCTTCTTTTTTTCTGATCTGCTTTCCAATTTTCTATATTCCCCTGGAAGTGTAAAAACTAAAATATTGTTATAATAAATTGACAGATTCACGATGATCTTCAGACGCTGGTGTCCAGTTTCATTTTCGTTGTTGCGTGCCTAATACAACTCTTGCTCTTCTATTGGTACGGCAACGAAGTCACGGTAGAGGTATTTCTTTATTAACCAAACCTTATTTTCTGTAAAGTGGTCAGAGCCTTAGGACTAGTCGTATTTGACTGATAAATATATTTAATGTACTAAGTGTATTGTAAATGAACGTTTGATAATTTTAGAGCATGTCCGTGAGTTATAGTACCTTTGAAAGCAACTGGCCAGAAATAAATAACGATGTGCAGAAGGACGTCGCTCTCCTAGGAATATCTACAACGGAGATACTCGTGTTTAAAGCGGGGCCTTTTAATGAAATGTCTTTGACAACATTTATTGGGGTAACAGACATTCATATTACTTAAAAAAAGGCTCAATAGTTAATGTACTCATCCACTTTTTTGTTTCTTTTTTTCAGATCCTACGCGCCAGTTATTCCTTCTACACTTTACTGAATAGTACCAATTAGTAATTTAAAATGAATGCATAAAAGTTATTAATCTAATACATCCCCGTTCATCATCATCTTTTATATTATCTTAAATTGTATCTCTATAATTAAAAGCTTATTAAAACAAAATAATACCAAAAATAATAAATAAAGTACGGCCTACACTTCATTATTAAGTTTTTATTTTTGGTGATCGAAACCTGCATAATTTGATTATGGATATTAAGGACATAATATAATAATAATATATTAATCGCTTATTTTTTGACGTAATGAAATAATGGGTTGTGTGGATAGATCTAATTAAATCCCTACTTAAAACTTTTACTGTTGGGCAGTAAAAATATAAATTATGCATAAGGTGAATAACGTTAGTAAAATATTCTTTTGAACTGGGAAAAACCTATAAAAATGTATAATTTTTTTGCAAATCTAACACTGACCCTCTAAAAAAATATTTTGTTGATACATCAAAAATATTACATCTTAATTCATAATCGAGTTCTTTCGCGACCAATAGCCTAATTTCGTAAAACAATTCGCCGATTACTAACTAACACCAAGGACCTCGACTGATAGCACCCAAGATTCCGACTAAATCGATTAACGAGAAATTTCGCGCTTAATAGTTTCTGATTCAGCGAGTTCTCGATTGCAATGCAGTTGCAGATTTGAATTCGATTAAATGTTGTGTGCTATTTGGATGTTTCAGTGCGTGATGTATTTACCACTGTCCATAGCTGGGCATTAACTCGTTAATCCGTTAATCGTTAATTAACGAAGTTAACATTTTGATTAACGGATTAACTTTTAACATTTTTAAAAGTTAACTATTTTCAGAAGCTGGTCTGGTATACGAAGCCAAGCGGATTCGCTTCTTACTAACAAATGCGGAAAATTTGGTATTATAAAAATATACGGTGGCCATAACCTATTGTAGTATGATTTGCATTATGTAAGATACTGAGAATTTATTGCATTTTACTATCCGATATCCGGCCGGATACTGAATTAGTATCCGGATATCCGTTTCATATCTAGTTCCACTTGTTATAATTGCTCATAACTAGCACATTATACTTATTGCAACAACACAAGAACGCGTAATATTCGCGTGGTGTAATCAATGACATTTCCAATTATATTAGAAAGTATAGATACACAAATGTGTAAAAACGACGTCAAAATAAAGACGTAAAAAAATGTGACCGAAATTGATCTCATTGATGCTGTCGCCCCACCTAGTTTTGACCCAAACTATTTGACGTACATATACGTCAGTGACACACAAAATTGGACATGTGAAACTGTCAAATGTTAGTAAAAGACCCTCTAATTAAATAACTCGTTGGATTCATCCGCCATCTTTATTTCTTTCTATCACCATTGATTACTTGTCACTGGCTGAAATACCCGCTAAACGCAGATGGAGCCATTCCTCATTTTATTCCATTAAAAATCATCATATATCATTTATTTCGTAAAAAAATAAAAGAAGTATAATATAACTCGTTGGACCTTCGTTGAAAAATGTCGTTCTTCTTTATGTTAATACAGTTCGCTTTTGGTAGTAGTGAGAACATGGTCTCGCACCTGTAGGCGCAGAGTTTAAAGTCACATTAACACATCTCGTTATACACTATGCGTGGGGACACGATTGACAGTGATCCCACACAACCGGTGGTTCGGCATCGGGACTAATTCGTTTGTACACAGAGCCCAGTCCATATCCACAGAATTAACATATAAATTGTTTTGAAACCGGCGACTACACCGCGTTAAATTATTTCGCGAACTTCGCAAATTTACATGGTAATTGCTATAACTCAAGATTTGTTGTTGAATTCGCTGATTGTGCGGTTAGTCAAATCTGAGTGGGATTAACGAGTAAGACGTTGATCTGGTAGTCAGATTAGAGTTATGTGTTTATAAGAATCGATATTACTAACTGCAAGACTTCAATTCAATCAAAAGCCTCGCTAGGCGCAGTATGGTCCCAGGTCGGGCGCCATTTGTAACATTTTAAACATAAAGTTTGAGACACTAATATTCTAGTAGTCTAGATTCCTTGTGGTTACCGAAAAGTATAAAAAATGGACCAAAAGGCGGCTCAATGATAAGGTATTGATTAGTCACATAGACAATCTGCAAGTGGTACTTCAACGTCAAAGAAACTCATCCATCTTAAAATTGGACGTCTGGAGTTATCAATTTATTATGAAGATTATGAAAAGCTCTGCCTCTGCTAGTTGTAAGTTCCTGACTACTCATTTATACAATAGACATCCATACGGAAATTATTATAACAATATATATTTATATCTGAAGACTCCCATACAATTTCTTGTGTTATTATTATCGTGGAAGTAGTTAGGCATACCATTTGTTTAAACGACCGTCATAAATACGTAATAACGGGATGTAATCACGATAAGAACCTGCGATACGAACGGAACAATCTTATAGAATATATAGAGACTATTGTGAACTATTGGCAATATTTTATTTATCAAAGACCTTTAGGGCCAGGATTTTGTCAGATACTTAGGTTGGCTTTCAATCGAACCGCCACAACTCAGAATCGCAAATCGATTAAAACCCGATTTTTCAATCTTCAGACGGAATATCGAAAAACTTTCTAATGCATCAAGTAATTTCGCTTATCTCCACAAGTTAATCGTAAAATAATGTCAAACTAACGATTGAAAAATCGACCCTAATTGTAAGTACTCTCGGTCGGTTAGGTTTCAATAACATTTAGCTGAATATAGCTTAATTTACTGAGCTTATTTGTTTGTTTGTTTATCCTAACTTGAATAATCCGTTGATGCAATTGTTTGGATTTAATTAAAACTGTGCCTCTAACTCGAAACTTGACTCGCGTAACTTGCTTTATCTAAACTTTAATGCTTCGAAATGAGCCACAACTTTCCGTGGCCGTAGCCCAAGATATAAATAAAACTTTTAAGTTGTTTACGTATTTATAAATATGCTATCTACAAGGCTTTAAATAAGGTCAATAAAGCCTCAGAAACTGTGATCTGAAGAACACTTACCTATAAGGAAAATTATTATAAGCTACATAGAAACTTTTTTTTTTTTTAACGAAATGAGCGAAATGATGATATTTAATGGAATAAGATGAGGAATGGCATCACCTGCGACTAGCGCGAGTATTTCGCCAATGTCAAGTAATTAATAGCAAGGACAAATTCAATAAATACACATTATAAATAAAAATGGATAATGACAGTGATAAAGATGGCGGATGATCAAACATAGAAACTTATTCACAATGAACATGATTTTTATCGAACTATATTTGACACAACTAAAAATATTGCCATCTTGCTAATTAATTACCCTAAGGAGGTTGGCAGTACGCTTAGTGTATTTGGCGCCAAAAGATTTGACACCACTGTCGTTGCACAAACCATTGCAAAGTTCACAATATGGCGAAATACTCGCGCTAGTCGCAGGTGATGCCATTCCTCATCTTATTCCATTAAATATCATCATTTCGCTCATTTCGTTAAAAAAAAAAATTGTTCTCGGTAGGTTTATTTCTATGCAATAACTATTGTTTATGGTTTTTAAAATGTCAGGCAGTCCGTTCTGTACCTTATGGCTGCTTTTCTACGATTTGCTTCGTGGAAACATGTTTGAAAAATGAAACTGTATTTTAATTTCCCAGGGTCCTAATTTCCATACCAACGCCTTTCTTATATTTACTATGAATCACCGGTATACATGTAATATTTAAGTGTAAGCACATAAAATACTCAGTAGTTTAAACTCTTGAACTGTCAAAAGAGCCATTTACACGCTTGCCAAAGTAACTTTCATTGATCTAATGTATTAGAAAGTACCAGTTGAGGTTCAATCGATGCCACTCGAAATTTAGATATTTACACTAAAACTGGTTCCAACAGTTTTGTACTGCATAGTGTTAATATGAAGTAAATTACGTTATTAATAGCTACCTACCTAGCTATTTGTATAAATACATTGCACGTAGATAACTATTTATCGATCTACATTATATTCCTTCAGAGACACTGCCCTGAGAAGTGAATGGGCAATAACTTAACAAAACAATTATTTTTACAAAATCCTAAATATTTGTGTATTGGACAATAATCTGCATTGGATTGGAAGTTCCCAGTAAAGTGTCAACCTTAACCACTTTTTCAAACATGTCACATACATATATGTCATTGTTAATGGCTACTTAAATACAGCAATATTGTTTATATATTATTCTCAATAGCAGTTTTTGTAAAGTGCCTATAATACAATAAAAACCGGCCAAGTGCGAGTCGGACTCGCACACGGAGGGTTCCGTACCATTATCTATAAAAACGGCAAAAAATCACGTCTGTTGTATGGGACCCTCCTTAAATATTCATTATATTTAGTTTTTTAGTATTTGTTGTTATAGCGGCAACAGAAATACATCATCTGTGAAAATTTCAACTCTCTAGCTATCACGGTTCATGAGATACAGCCTGGTGACAAACGGACGGACGGACGGACAGCGAAGTCTTAGTAATAGGGTTCCTGTTTTACCCTTTGGGTACGGAACCCTAAAAACTATGAAAAAAATTACGGATAATTTAATTAAAATGAAACTTTTATTACAGGTATTTTATCCTGTGTTTGTATTCTATATGTTAAAACATAATCCAATTAGACAACATGTTATTATATTGACAAAATCGCTGTCGCTTTTCGTTCAACATCTATCCCACACATAGAGTTTTATGTGTTTAAACATAGAGCTACCCAAATCACCCGAAATTCAATCAAGGAGTTGAGTATTTTGTAAATTCCTGGATCCGGCTAGATTGGCTTAGTTTGAGATTACGTGTTGACGTAATTAAACTACGCCGGAACGTAGCTAGATAAATAGCCTAATTTAGACCAACCCTGTGTATGTATACGTTTATCAAATTAATGTTAAGGAGAAGTTATAGTCTATTAGTGTCGTTGTTTGGGAACGGTTACTCGTCCTAGTTTAGCTTATACATGATATCATCTCGTATATTCTAATACAAAGCTTTAAGCGCCCGTTTCCAAAAATAAAACCTAGTCACAAGAATTTTATGAGCGAGAAACACGCCAGGATACTCTTAAGAATGCTAAATTACGAGTATTAATAATTTTATTTACAAAGCATGATTCCTGTTTTTTTTTAAATAGGTACTATAATACCAACCAAAAAATACCATAGAACTGGCAACTTTCTCCTTCAAGTCACATGGCGGCAAATTAAATTTCCAACGTGAATTCAGGCCGGTGACAGCTGACGAAGGTCCGATGTTGTTTTTTGGGGTCTCACTGGTCCATGTAACGTACTCCGTAGTAACACGATGCAAGTATACTGCAGAAGGTTCGCTAAGGCGATAATAATTAGTGTAGACTTTATTACACCATCGAGTCGGTTGCAAGTTCTATTCCTAATTTACCTTTGCATGTAATTTTATAATACCTACATAAAAAAAAACCTAATGAGGCCCACAGTAAGCGCTTGCGTCAAGTCTTCACTATAAACAGACCAAATCCTCGTACCTAAAAAAGAGGTACTTACCTCAAACTAAATTGAATTATAAAACCGAATTTATTTACTTATTTACGTCCATCATTCGATTTAAAGTTGTATTTTTTAAAGCTTTAGAATACAGATGCATGAATCAATAAACGATTGGATTTTGTTTTCACTCTAAAAAAATTGTGATAGGGGTTTTAATGCATTTTTTTGGTAAAAGAAGATTGTTTGTAGACTGATAACTAACTGACTGGCTACAAAGCGCGTGACAGGATGGAAATCGATGTTAGCTCTACAATAGGGGTTCGTTTCCCTTCGGATTTGGAACTTTCAAGGGATCTTAAGACTTATTAAGATTTTAATCCATAATTGGAGAAATTTCAAGAACTAACACGGCTAAGTAAAGTACCGACTTAGGTAAACACAAACTCTTGAATTATTGTAACCCAAAGAATTCTGAATTCGTAGATCAACACTGAAAGAAACATTCTTCAAATGCCATACGTCCACCTGATTGTAGTCACAAAACACGGGTCAGCATTCCGAAACTAAATCTAAATACCGAAGCGTTTTCACCAACACGCGAAGGTGTATGGAGAAATGTTTAGTGAAATTTTGTTATGGCGAACGTTTACCACGTTGTTACTCAAAAAGTGTTTAATAAAAACTGGGGTAAAACTCTTTTATACAGCCACTTCACAATAAATTAACTGATAATCTTATATTTTTGAATTCTGAGGTTTTTTCTTCAGCTAGTTAAGTAAAATCTATGAAACTGCTTCATAAGACGATCATACTTTTCTTGTATAGCTTGGAATAACTAACTTTGGAATACTTTAATGTGTACCTACCTAATATATATTTTAATAAAATACAAGTTCTTACCATATTCCATAGCTATTGTTTTGCTAAAACTCTAAAATAAATTGAAATCTCAGGATTATGCACGTCGAGTAATTTCAGCGCAAATATTTCGCCAACTTGTACCTAGAAATTCTCGAGTAACTCTCCACTAAAGTGACAAAAGACTATGCATTGTAATGTTATGTGAATTGTTGGGGACATTACTATCTGTTCTGTTGATGAACACAACAAGATACGTCAGATAGCCGTCTTTCTCACTCATACAAAGAGACTTTTGTTAAAATTCGATTAAACAACTACGAAATTAACTACCAGGATTTGTTTTAAATTATGTAAGTACGATGAAAATTTACCCAGAAATAGGAAATATGACTCTCTACATCACCATCTTCTTTATTGGAATTTCCCCACATATTTTAAAGTTCCAAATTTAATTTTTTAAAATAAATTGAACTCGTATATCTCATGTAAACGTTTAAATTGTCAATGAATTTAAATTCGAGTGTTATTAGTAAGGGGCGTTTGTTACAAACAGGAGATGAGAGTTTGTTTGCAAGCGAGCCGGAATCCGGCCGCGTTATAATGTGATCCGGATCTCCGGAACCGACTCGTGCCGGAACGCGCTCGGCGCCGGTTTTATTAGCCGGAGTTTCTAGCTCGGAATACTTGAGTAACAAATTCCTTGCTGTACTTGTTTTTCAAGATTGTAGGATTATTAGCGTTATTAGCCCTTAACCACTGACTCGTAGCTAACTAACCACTTTTGTGCTTTCGAGGGCATGATTAGAGAATTATAGATAATCGAGCTCTAATGGTTTGACGGGCTGCTCTGCTGTTCGTAAGGTTTCAGATTCCCTCACTCTAAGCATCAGGGTATTGACCGGAACCCACTTCTTTCAGCAGCTTCTTGGTGAAAACTGGAATGAGGAAATTAACTTTTTTCATATAACTTAGTGTAAATAATGTGAATTTTCTCAGAGTGTAATATATTAAAAGATTCTACATAATACACAAAAGAGAAAAAAACTATAAAGACATAATTACATGTTATCACAATCACAAAACCAATAGGACAGTGTCATGTGATCCCAATATTAAACATTACCGACACTCTCCTTCATAAGCGAACTTATTCCTCTGAAGTCTAATACCCATACACACGGTACAATTAATCAGTTCGCAACCATCAACTCGTCATACCCAAGCCCGCTAATTAGAAAACTTATCTCCACCAGTTCTAAAGTCATTGTGTGCCGCTCTACCTGTTCGGAGGCTGTTTAAATTATATTTTGAACTGGTTGTACCCACTTGTGACTGCGTACGCGGAAACCATTTACTTTACTGATCAAAGGTACATTTTGTCCAGGATATTTTATTGCTAACACCATAATATGGTGTTATATGGTGGTAAATATTGCCAGACAAAGCATACTCATCGTATGATCACAAACTAAACAAAACTTGTACCATGATGGGAACCGTACAATGAACTGGAGGCGTTTTCAGTTAGGTACATCCGAAAGGGCCATTTTTCGAATTTTGCCGCCAGCGGAATAGAACCCCAACCAATTTATTTTAAGAGTGTAACATAATATCAATTAGCCCTTCCAAAGTCCTACTACTGGTCACGAGTCATCAGGATTCAGGTCATAGTTCACCACGTTGGCGTAGAGCGGGATAGCTAACTTCGCACGCCCATAGAGGTCTAGTCAGATTCCTTCAACTGTGCAGGTTTACGTACAAAAGTTTGAATAAATTTGAGATTCGCACGTAAAATCCCAGAGTTGCGAATTGAAGTTTGAACTTATACACTTTGACTGCAAAACATGTTTTCACCATACTCAGATGCCAGTTACAGTAGTAGGTATTCATATTTAGGCATCATTAGGCAACAATAGTCATGCTCGTATTGAAAACATTAGGCTACCACTGTCTAGATTCTAGACAGTTTTCTCAGATTCTAGACTCGATTTTCGTCTAGACTCTAGAAGAAAATCGAGATAATAGTTGTAATACTATCGTTAATAATTGGTTCTTCATCCATATTATTTATTTATTTATTTAACAGGACATCCAAAAACTGTAGCATTAATAATACATTAATATAAAATACAAATAAGGGAAAACTAAATGCACAGTTAACAAAGGTGCCACAACATGCATAAGTAAGAGGAATAACATAACATAACAGGAACATTGATAATAAATGAAAAATAAGAATGTGAAAATAAAAATTAAATTAAATTAAATGTGATGAGTGACTAGAAGGCTATCATTGACGCACCAACGATGACAAGATCAGTTTGCGAAATTTGTAGAGTAGATAAGTACTTACTTATGTAGATCATAAGTACTTAGCCACTCTAAGCTAACCTCGAATAGCTGTATCGCTCACAGACAGCGATACATACATCACACGTACATTATTTGCTCGTATAAATCTCTATAATTCCTTTCTCGTATGAACACGTAATGACAACTGACTGGGAATTATAGCTAGGATGACCATCCAAGTTTTCAATTTTAGGACTAACTAACAAGGTTACAACAACTTAGTAAAAAAAATATTAAAAAAATAACAATTCGCTTTTTTTACTTTCCAAATGGGCCCCAAATTTTTGTGTACCCAAGGGCCCCAGCCTAGTTTAAGACGGCCCTAAATATGTCCCGGACGACATAGGTTAAAAAAAAGAAAACAGAATACATAGTAGGTAGGTACAGCTGTACAAGTTATTGATTGCTAAAAACCTTCACATTAGGCTAGGATTGTCTTTGAATGGTAGGTATAAAATAAAACCCAAATAGGTACTTGTTCAGAATACCTCAAAGCATATAAACTATATCGGATCGCGGGTATTAGGTACATACATACAAGTCATAACATCTAATATAATTTACTAGTTTGTCACTGGTACCAGGACGAATCCACAATCCACAATGTTTGGCCACCTCGGTACTTCGTATCCATTATAACGGAAATGGATTAGCGTGTGAGGGTGATGAGTGGGTGCATTTCATAATGCATGCAACGGAACTTAGTTATTTCACATTTATTCCACCTGGTGCGGTATTGGGACTTTCGTAATTTACAAAACTAAGTATTGATATCAATCTTTCCTCATTACCCTGCTTAAACTATAAGTAAATCGCGGTGCTTATAAAACCTTTGTCAACTTTTAAAGAAGCTTTATTAGATTTGGACACGTACCTACTACTATGTTTTGTTTTTTTTCGTCTATTGATAATTGGTAGATAATATGGGTAGAAATATTTCTTTTTCTTATACAACGAAATACTTAGGTATACATATCACGTATCCATTTCTTTAAATCGTGGCTACATACTACCTGACATAATTGGGTATTTACTAGTAACTAAATCATCTGAAATCTGAATACTTACTTCTTTACCTACGTGTAGATAGCCTGAATCTGTAAAGCCCTGAAAGCTGCTGAATCGTGTGAGACGGACTAATGGCGCGCCGGATAATTGATTGAAAGCGATTTTACAGCGCGGAAACGCTCGACGTTTCATTTGATTAAAATACGGTTTGAAATCCCAAACCTTATAGGCCACTTCGTATGTTTTTATACCTACTCGATTTTTTTAATTGACCAAAACTAATCGCAACTGAAAACCGGAAATAAATAAGTAGTAGTACTTATTTGGTCTAAAACTAGCCGTGGTGTAGCCTAAGCGATATCGAGTAGCGATTCCCAAAGGAATCGATATTGACCACTTTGCGGTTGGTCGCTTCAACAACCGCCAAGTTTTTAAATTGGTAAGTATTTTATGTTAATAGTAAAAGAAACTAGTGATAGGATTTATAAAGTGATTTGGGTATGATGTCTAAAGTATCAGTACGTATTGGAAGAAGCTTTCATGCCTAAATTAGTTTGGGAATCCCTGGTCACTAAGACATGTAAAATCCACGATAGGTACACCTAACCTGTGACCTTTTGGATATTACCTGTAGGTATGTAAGTGCCGTCAGCAAAGGTGGCGGTAGTACATCAATAAGTACCTACAAAACCGCTTGCACCTGAGCGTTCAAACACAGCGGCAGCCCCACCCTCCTTCAAACGACTGAACTAGTAAGTAATATTTATCGGATATACATGCCCTGATTTGCGGACGAGAAATTGACTAGAGGAGACAAGGACTAGAGTTGGCAAAGAATTTTCTTTGCTTGGTGTACTACCGGCAACTTTAACTATTGTATGTAAGTACAGGTGTAGATTAGAATATTCCATCTAAGCAGGTAGAGTCAAATAGAGTGGTAGTTACGCGAACGTTTGAACCCTTATATTAGTTTAAAAATCACCTCACCTGACTCTCATATTGTCCAATTTATTTTTCCACCGGAATCCTCCTAGTTCCCGCAAGGGATCTTGGTACGTAATCAAATAGCGATGGAGACCAATTTTCCGTGCGATCGCGCGCCGTACGCCAAGCTCCGCGCTACCAGCGATATCGGCCAAATTAACCCGCGGAAGGGTCCACATTGGTCGCAAAAATATTCGATGCATCTCGAACCGAATAAATATGCTGATGTCAATATAAATAAATTATTAGGCTCACATAGGGTCAAGGCATATTCTTTATAAGCAGACATTAAAAATACAGTACGAAGTAAGTAGATGCTACAGTAGAAAGTGAGACACTTAACAATTTCATAGTAGTTACAATAATTAGATATGCCTTTCGCTTGAAAAATCTTAAGTACTATCTATTATTGTTTCAGCTCTACTTTCCTAATTTATCAAGTTACAATTTATTTAAATTGTCAGAGTTGGTGGAAATTTGACTTCTAACTAACTACTACCTAACTGAGGCAGAATTACCTAACTTTATAAGTGATAGATCATAATTTAAGGAGTGCAATGAGAATATAAATGCAATAGAATGTGTCCATTGTAGACAACATTCAATAGTCGAATGCGGTAAACGGATTGTGACGTCTAGTTAGAACGAATCAAATCTAGATGTAGGCGATCAAGAAGCTCGCTGCGAGCCGATCTCTGTAATTGAACTGTTAGGCTCGTTTCCAATGACGATTCTGCTTCTTATGTGCTTTAGTGAATCACGTGAGGGGATATTTTCCGTATCATTTGAGAAAATTTCAGTTAGAGTATGTAATTGTGCTTATAGGGTTGAAATTGGGAGTGTCTAGACTTGAAGCTAACTGGCAAAATCTTGCTATCAAGCGGAAAAAACGGTTGAAAATATTGGAATAACAATTTTTGCAAGGAATTTCCAGAAAAATAATGGCACATGCAACGACAAAGCACTTTTAATTCGACAAATACTTTGTTTCTACCTAAATGGCTACTTTATCCTTAAAGTTTATTTAAAAGTCCCTACTACAAACTACAGCCCTTTTAACGTCCCACTGCTGAGCACGGGCCTCCCGTAAATGCGAGGGGGATTCAGGCCATAGTCCACCACGCTGGCCCAGTGCGGGTTGGGAGACTTCACACATCTATCGAGAACTAGTCAAGTTCCCTCAGACGTGCAGGTTTCCTCACGATGCTTTCCTTCACCGTTTCATAGCAAGTGATAATCTCGGATGAAAATGAGATTCGCACATAAACCCAGAGGTGCGAGCCGGGGTTTGAACCTGCACACTTTGATTTGCAAGGCGTGCGTTCGACTACTCGGCTACCACTGCTTGTCCCTACAATAGTTTTAAACTCCTGCTATGCTACCGTGAACGAATTACTTTTCTGATAATTTCTGGGGCTAGTGGTGCGATGTTAAGACAAGAGTAGTAACAAAGTAAAATAGAGTCAAACGACTAACTCAAATATTTTTTTATAAGCACTCTATAGATCAGAATTTCTAGCGACCAAAATATGTATTTAGGTAACTGCATAGCAAACATTAACGCCCATTTTGCAATGTACCAACTCCTTACTTATAAAAGAGTTCATTTTCTTGCTGCTGCCATGAAGCGACTTCGCGTATTTCTCTACGTACGAATGTCGCGATACTGATCATAAATTACGTGGCAGCAGCTCCTATAGAATGCGGTACTCATTATCTCTCGCTGATTAGAGCCCGCGGCGTCGCGTTTTGATGTATTGCTTGCTTACAACACAAGACAGATTTGAACGAACGTGTCTCTGTACTCGACGGCAATAGGAATAGAAATCGGTAAAGGTTAGGCGAGAGAGGTGACCTTATAAATTATTGATGTGAAACATCTGTAAGGTAAACCTGATTTTTGGCGTGGCGAGATTTGCCGACGCTTCTCCACAACAAAATGAAATCAACCTTATTACTTAATGCATAAAGTATACGCGTCGTACTGCTCGGCTCCTCGGTTCTTTCCGCCCCACTTAGACTCCGCCCACTGGCTGATTCCGCTCACTCGCCGCTACGACGTTTATGTTTTATGTTTCACAACTGCCAGGTGTCCCGCGACGGCTCATTTTTTTTTTATTACACCCATGAGTTCGTAGTGGGAAAAAAGGGAACCTAAATTTGACGAATATATGCCAGTCTTGTTCCAGAGCGCTTTGGTACGAAAATAGTATCGACATTTTCAGTTTTAGTAGTCCACTAATCCTAATTTACCACAATTGACGCATGTTGCTCGACCAATGTCATTCAATTGTTAACTTTTGTTTTGTGGTAATCTATAACTTTTATATATTTTATTCTGCTTTATCTATAGTAACAAGTTTATGGCATGAAATAAGAAATAACCCTAACCCTCCGTCTCGACCTTTATCCAAATGAGTAAAAAGTCTAGGTTCATTGATTTCAGAAAAACCAAATTTCAATAATCTCACAAGTTCTTCAAACACCCTTCGCCAGAACCGTACTTACGATCATTGGCGTCCTGGGGCAATTTGTACTGGGTTACATTAGGTACGCTTTCAGAACCTAAACGTTGTTAAGAAAAGTGTAAGTACATTTCTAATTTTCTCTTGTACCTTTTCTTAGCTGAAACAACGTCAGGTTTAACTTAAGTATAGTTAGCTGGTTAATTGATCCACATTCTAAACACTTATCTTATGAGTTGTAACTTTAAGTGAAGGTGCAATTGGGAGCATTTAGTGAGATGATTTAAATACCTTTGCGGGGTCTAAGGTTGTGTAATTATACATACTTAAACAGCGTTAAGACCATAAGACACTGGTCCGCTATTAACTTCTAGCGGATACCCTGCGTGTGCTGCGCTAAAAATTTTGTTTAAGAAAAGTAAAAAACCGACTTCATGAATGAACCAAATGTGCCTAATGCATTGTTTTACTGGTAACGATCTTCGTATTATTGCCTTTCTAATGAAACCCGAACATGGTTTCAAAGTCTATAACTTAGGTAGATAATTTTTTGTGTTTTATACGTATAGATTTCTTTTAACGTAGTTATTAAGGTAGGCACCTGGCTTTAACATGTCACTTTCAACCGCACGGAGTCTAGTTGAGTTGAGCCACCAAATTGAAATCTCATACGGCGCGGCTTTATTAGGTAATGCCGAGCGATCGTTGTCGACTTCTCCAGACCTGGTTAACTGACGTTCCAATTGCACTAGGGTTAGCAGGCTGATGGGAAATAATTGACTTTGACTTTGATGTTGATTTGTTTTTTATAAGAAGATGGGCTTGCACTCGGCTACAATCTAGCCCTAAGGTAACGATGATAAAGCGGTCTTGCTGATAAGATCTCTTATTCACTCTATCTTTGATAAATAAAATTACATACTTAGTCTAGTCAGTAGGTATACAAATAATTATGAACGTAAATCTCTTGGCGATCAGAGCCATTCTAAATGGGAAGGTTTAGCGTAGATTAATGGCGCCCAACGTGGGACCAACATATGAACTGCGCAAAAGATCAGCTGAGACGGTCAGCATGGCGAGCAATTAAATATTTTTGTACGTCACGTGTATTCTGAATCTAACAATAATTATTATTCATCGTCTCAGAAATCTTCAGCGTTTATCAATATTATCGTATTCGTTAACCCTACCGTCGAGTATGAAACTCGTTAAGTCAGTACTAACGACGAGTAGCATCCTCGGATCGCGGCACCCGCATTCCTGACACCTGTCCAATTTGCGTCATATCATCGTCGCACGCGCCCCCATCTCATTCCATGTGCTGCGATGACGCTTTCAAACATAGGAATGGAATTAAATTTATTTCATTACTTAAGAATGGAATTAAATATTTAGAACCACTGCTTTACCAACGCGGTACTAGAGAATAGAAAAACAAATGAATATCTAGAGCTACACTTTGCCAAACGAATATCAACCTAAAATTACTTTCAGACGATTTGTCAAGAAAAAGTGTCGCGCGCGGATACAAATGGGTTAACCTTTTTTTAGGTCTCCAAAGCAGAGAGAAATTTCTAATCTATTAGCCCTGCGTGTATTGCACGAAAATTTGTCACTTAAGATGAATTTATCATAATACATTGCTTCTATAATTAGTTAACAGTTGAGAGAAATCCCACACAGTCTCGGTAATGTGGTTAGGAAATATGATTGCTATAGAGCTGAAAGTATCTGCCGCAAGACCCAACATAATAATAATAATTCATCATCACGCCTGTATTTCCGGAAGGATTCGCCGATGTATTTTTGGTCCCAATGTAATAGCCAACATAACTCATGCTATTTTTTTATAAAAGACCTAACTAGTTTTTTAAACACGAGCAAGCTAGAAGCACAGAACTAGTTACATTAAATAAATATCGCCAGACAACACATACTCATCGCATAATCCCAAACTAATCAAAGCTTATACTATGGGCGATACAGTGGACTGGGGGCGATCCCAATTAAATTCAACCCAGGGAAAATTTCGAAAAGGCTATTTCCGAAATTTGTCGCTGACGAGAATCGAATCCGCATTCACACGCACCGTCAGTGCTGATGGGTCAATTTGTATGTAGTTAGGTAGCGGTTTTGAGTCGCGCTGACCGCTCAGCGCTGACGGCCGAACGATACGAGCTGACCGATCAGCGCTGACAAGCTACGCGCCGACCGTCAGCGTGACAGGAAAACCAACCAAAGCGACCTACGCTACGCTCAAACCACTAGACCAAGTCAAAGTTGGCTTCCTTGTCATCAACATTGCAGGACCTTTCAGCCTTCGCTAACCCACTGGCAATATATTTACAGTGCAAGCAGCGAAGTCACAGTATATCAATTGTTCAGTGAGCCGACAGAGTTTATAGGCGGGCGTCGAGTGATGCAATAATACTGACACAAACATTACCCTTTTAAATTGAATTTCGCGCAATTTATCAGCCGGGGGATTCGATAAAATACGTTTCATCCCCCCATCGAGCTATTTAATTCGGACGAAGTGTAGGTAGGCATCTACCGTTTGGTAATTTGACATTGCTTATGAAATTGTACCATCCCAATTGAACCACATTCTATCTAGAAGGCAGTTTGCTCAAGTGGTTCGAGCATATGACAATGTTCACTTCAATGAGTAGTGAAATAAACGCAGCTACGATTTTAGTGCGAGAAAATTTAAATAATGATTTCGTAGTTTTCTCCGACGAGCCTAAAATGTTATAAAAAAACTTTTATATGGCGTTTGTAAATGGATAATATCTATACAAATAAATAAAAATGGAGTGTCTGTTTGTAATATCAAAATAACACTTTTTTTACCAAATGCGTATGAAAGTATATACGATACCTTTAACGAAAACGCAATTTTAAAATTGTTTGTCTGTCTGTTTGTTTGAGGTAAACTTCTAAACGGCTGAACCGATTTCAATGGGACTTTCACTGACGTTCCAAGGCGTAACTTAGGCTACTTTAATTTTAGAAAAAGCATTAGGGTTCCGCGGGAAAAACATAATACCCATATTTCCGGGTAATCTCCCTAAAGTCCACGCGGGCGAAGTCGCGGGCACAGCTAGTTTTCTATAAACTTGAAACTTGTTACCTTACCTACGGTATATTCGAAATTCTTTAAGTTTTAGAGTTAACGTTTATTTACAGCGGCTACATTGTACCACTTTCAATTCATGAAGAATACGTAGTTTGCATTACTTTAAGAGATGGAACAACAAAAAGTTATCTATCCATCCCAAATAAAGATTTAACACCGGGTATAACAATATAATAGGTCCTTCGTAGACCACAAACGCGTCTTCTATCCGCAGCAGTAAAGTTTTGCGCAAACTTTCGCACCAACTATATTAATGCGATTAAAAGTCGGTCGGCCGCGACAACGAGCGCGCGACAATAGATGTTACTTTAACATTGTTTGTCTTGTCTTAGGATAGGTAACTTAAAACTGGTGGAATAATGAGGTGGAATTGTGGGCTTTTATACAATGGGTACCTAATATGATTATCTAGGTACCTAAACTGACATTTTTAGTGGGTATTCGGCCTTCTGCCGGGACTCCCACATAACCCTGTTACTTCCCCCGAGGTGGCAGGGAATCCTTATAGGATTTTTCGACGTTAAAAAGAAAGGTACCATAACTGACATAGATATACATATCACTTATAGTTTGGCAATCAAGCCCTGCGTCCACAACTATGTCAAGAAGCGCTCGGCCATTTTTTGACAATACCAATAAGGATTCTAGCAACTCATAGAGGAAGAACATATTTATCAACGAAATGTCATCGACACTTTTTCAACAGAAAATCAATATAAAAAAGAAGTACCTACCTACGTATTAAAATTCGCTCGCCCTAGTGCGGGCAGGTAGTTATGCTACAGCTGCTCTGACTCTATCTACCTACATTTGAATGCAGGCAGGCCAGCTCAAGTTACATAACTAATTACTTGTGCCGAAAGATTCAAAATTGAACGTATGACTGATAAAAGAAAAATCTCCCAATTCAGTTAATAAGTATTAAATTACCAATTTTAACACTACTAATTTGTAATCATTACACGATCTAAAAATCGAGAATAAATAGTGGCTTAGTAATAGGTACCTACATAATCCGCGATTTTAAAGAATTTTAAATATCTTATATCCACAGTGTGTATTGTGAGAGAATTTGAAATTTTTAGATATTTGAAAACTAGCAACTCCTCGCTTCGTCGGTCGAACGTCGACAGAAACTTGCCGGTCCACGACCAACTTTGATGAGTTCGACATACGACACGACGACATAAGCGCCAAACTCCAGCACAATACCCTCCTTTTTATATTCTTTTGAATAAAACTCTACCCCGATTCACTTTGTCGTTGTTTTCCCCAGTTCGACGTTTATTGTGACCTGAAAAAGCTGTGTTACTTTTTTGCCGTTTGATAAGATTATGATGCCAAGTAAAATCACTTTTGCAGATATAGGTAACAATTATTCAATCTTTATTTTACTTTCGTACCTACCTAAGCCTTTAGACTATCGTAATGGCATTTTGCTAGACCACCCACTTGAGTTACTACTTACTGCTGCTTACCCTGTGTGTTAAACCTGGGCGGTAAGTAATCAGAGCTCATAATTATGCCAACGTTTACGTTTCAATATTGTTTGATTTTTTGATACAATTTCTTACGAATAGAATTTGTGCTTTCTCAAACGATTTAAGAATTTTCTTTTTATGAGTAATTTTATAT
Source organism: Ptilodon capucinus (assembly GCA_914767695.1). Classification (NCBI taxonomy): domain Eukaryota; kingdom Metazoa; phylum Arthropoda; class Insecta; order Lepidoptera; family Notodontidae; genus Ptilodon; species Ptilodon capucinus. The sequence goes on from OU611812.1 coordinate 11,460,209, forward strand.
CTTTGAATTAATTATATTTTCTTTTTTATTTCAGTTATGATAAAAGTCACAATACTGTACGTGAAATGAAACGTATTTACTACAGCGATGACGTTTTGTTGTAGTGCCAAGTTGTCAAAAAAATGTCATCCAACAAGGAAAATAACCTTGCTCAGGCTTATATTGAATTAAATAAATTCTGCCAAAGCAGTGACTATGATAGAGCGCTAAAAGCAGCTGGGAAAAGTAAGCAATTCATCTGTAATACTATAATTCATCTCAGTCTTAGAATTTGTTGAGAAATCGAGTTTATAAAACACCACACTCGCTACCACTATTTGTTATCTTATTAAGTATTTCTACTTATATTTCTGCATGTTTCATTCTTATTCAAAGCTTTAAACACCTCTATTATCCATTCCTCCTAAATTGTATTCTAAAATACCCCTTAAAAAGATTCAAAACTAAGTTCGAAGTAGGTAGTTATAAAAACCCACACCATGTTTGTAAATTAACATAAATGCATAGTTTAATACATAATAATTATATAATTTTAGTTGCTTAAAAAGTGTTCGTAATAAAAACTTTACCTAGACACAAATCTAGTTTTCACTATACACGAGTACTTTTGTTCTTACAAATTAAAACCAGTTTATAATTAATAAGCCAACTTGTCATTATTATTTGGCACCAGAGTTTTGACAATATAGTTAAAGATACACTTCAAAGACTGAGCTTGGAACTGGAATATAAAATGTCCCATAACAATAGAAACTCTATTGCTTCAATATATAGGAATGAAGTGGTTAGGGTATTTTTATAGCCTCTGTGTAAGTAACCATAGCAATACTATTTAATACAGCAATGACTAGACAAGGCTGGCACATGTACCAAAATAATACTTATCATGAACTGTGTCAATATTGTCTGTTACTTTCTCTTCTATGAATTATGTATGTCAGCAAGCAACTAGGAGCATCTTAATAATATGTGTTTTGTCTTGGTAACCATGCTAGCCCCTTGAAATTTATACTAATTTTAATCCATTTACTGTTATATTTCTCCATACAAATATCTTATATAAATCTAAGGGTACATAAAATTGTAATCTTGTTTCAGTCTTACAAATAGCACCTCAGGAGCAGAAGGCATTTCACTGCAAGGTGATATGTTTCATCCAACTCCACAACTTCAAGGAGGCGTTGGGGATACTTAGCAACTCCAAGAATGCCGCCCTGGCCGCCGACCTGCACTTTGAGAAAGCATACGCTCAGTATCGACTTAACTGCCCGAAAGATGCATTGCAGACAGTTGATAATGCCCCTGAGTTGACACCTGCTTTGAAGGAATTGAGGTAAATTGGTAGTGTAAAAGACCAAGGCAGTTAGAGTTTGTTGGGTGTAATTTACAAACATGAGATCTAGTATATTAAATGTCTGTTTCTCTCTATTTTCTCTTGTTAAGATTCTCTGTCTTTGATTATGTCTCTGTCAAGTGATTGCAAACTTCTTAAGAATGTAATTTGAAGTAAGTAATAATTTATTTTTTAAAACATCAAGTAAGTACATTAATAACAAAATATCCTGCTTAAAAAAAATATTAAGATCAAATATCTGTCTCCCACACACAACCATCATATAAAATTAATAATCACTGTTGCTATGAAGCATGCATTTGTTGGTATGTCACAATTATGCAAACATGTAGATATATTTCTTCACTTTTGATGTTGGTGACAGAGTACTCCTTATTTTATATGTCCATGATGGCATCAAACATATAATACATTTTGCAATTATTTTATCAGGGCTCAAATCCTGTACCGCCTCGAGCAGTACCAGGACTGTTACAACTTGTATCGTGACATCGTGAAGAACACCACCGATGAGTATGAGGACGAGAGGAAGGCCAACTTGTCGGCCGTTGTCGCCAACTTGGGAGCGATCAACCCTGTAAGTAACAAACACATTTAACTCTAAAATAATCTAGCATCATAAAGTTAAAATTCTACATACTTTAATTTCCCGGTATTGTTATTTTATAGTTTAAGCATGAGTTTCAGATACCTAATTGATTGTATCCAATTTTCGTATATTGCGGACATGTTTAAGTCGAAAATTTGATTAGCTACCACCATTAATTATGTTCAATTTCAGTTCAGTGAATCAACTTTTAAAAATTGGTTCAGATTTTTAGTTTATTTATTATGCTAATAATATATGTCATACTCTCGCATAGAACTCGGATCTGCCTCAATTCGAGGAGAATACGTACGAGCTGGCTTACAACGCCGGCAGTGCGCTGGCCATGCGAGGCCGGCCGGGCGAGGCGCTGGCCGTGCTGCGCCGCGCCGAGGCCGCCTGCTCCGAGAGCGTGCTCGAGGACGGCGGGACCGAGGAAGAGGCCAGGGAAGAGGCAGCCATCATCAGGTACATCCAATGACTATACAGGGTGTTTCAGAAGTCCGAAATAATAATCTAGAATCTGATTTAAAAAAAAAAACACTCGAACTTTGGATACACATTTTACTTAAAAATATCTTGTTTTGCTCACCCGACCTAACTGGTTAGAATTGAGAGCTTTGACGTCACAATATGGCGCAAAGTCGATCCTATTCTCATTTGAAACGCATAGTACGCCAAGACTAGGCTAATGTCATGGAATGTGTGGTTGTGTTGTCAGGGTACAACAGGCCTACTGCTTACAGCAGATGGGCAAGGAGAAGGAAGCGGCGGCGGTATACCAGAACGTGTTGAAGGACAAGCCCAGCGATCAGGCGCTCGTCGCCATCGCCAGCAATAACATCGTAGTCATCAACAGGTGCGTACAATCACCGAACCAGGGGCCCGATTTTCGTTTGATCGAAGTCAATTTCTATTGGAGATCGAAACAAAAGAAAATCATAACGCCTTACAATTAGCGTCGCGACGCCTTATAATGAGCATCAAGACGCCTTATATTGAGCATCGTGACGCTTTATAGAGAGCGTCGCGACGCCTTTTAATAAACGTCGCGACGCCTTATAATGAGCATCAAGACGCCTTATATTGAGCATCGCGTCGCTTTATAGTGAGCATCGCGACGCTCTATAGTAAGCATCGCGACGACGTATAGTGAACGTCGCGACGACGTATAGTGAACGTCGCGACGACGTATAGTGAACGTCGCGACGCCTTATGATGAGCGTCGCGAAACCTTATAGTGAGCGTCGCGGCGACCTATATTGATCGTTGCGACGCCTTATGATGACCATCGTGACGCTTTATAGTGAGCATCGCGACGCCTTATAATAAGCGTCGTGACGCCTTATAATGAGCATCAAACGCCTTATAGTGAGTATCGCGACGCTTTAAGTTAGCGTCGCGACGACGTATAGTGAGCGTCGCGTCGCCTTATGGTGTTATACATTGGCACATAGCCATATTGACACATAATTTGTTTTGGTATCGGCAAAAAAAAAAAATATATACATCATCACGCCTGTATTCCCCGAAGGGGTACGCAGAGGTGCACTGTAGTGCGCCCACACTTCGCCGATGTATTTTGGTCCCAATGTAATAGGGGGCGAGCCTATTGCCATTATACCGGGCACATTCCCCCTCAATAGGAGGCAGATTTGGGCCATAGTCCACCACGCTGGCCCAGTGCGGGTTGGTGAACTTCACACGCCTTTCTATAGACGTGCAGGTTTCCTCACGATGTTTTTCCTTCACCGTTCAGCAAGTGGTAATCATTGTTGAAAATGACATTCGCACATGAGAATTATCTCAGAGTTGAGGGCCTGGGGTTTGAACTTGCACCCCTTACGTTCAAGGCGGGCGTTCTTGCCCACGAGGCTACCACTGCACTAAAAAAAAAAAAATCCCATTAACATAAAATCATTATTATTTTTGTACAAACAAAAAATCAAATTGGTCAGGCTGTTTTATTACTTTTCGCATGTTTCAGCAAGACGAACGTTATAAGAACATGGTTTGAAGGGCACAGGCAAATAACAGGGAATGTCCTAGTTCATTAATTTTGAGAAAAAACAATTAAAAAGTTTAAAAGTATATTATTTTTATTGAGATCAATGCATGCAATAACTTTTGCAACGTCATGGACATTCCCAGTACTTTTCGTTATGGCCATAAAAAACTGCATTTTTAGCGCCATCTGTTAACTTTATTTGAAATTCGAATGATTAGAATACCATCAAAATACCATAGACAAAGATATGATTCTATAAAAAAAATATTAAAATTTGTGACATTCCCTGTTATTTGCATGTGCCCTTCATTTAATATGGCTGATTATTATTTTTTAACTTGGCAGAGATACGAACGTGTTCGATTCCCGCAAGCGCATGAAGGCTGCCACGCAGGACGGCTTGGAACACAAACTCAACTCGCGACAGCGGACGACCATCACCTACAACCAGGCTATACTTGCTATCTACTCCAATCAGGTAACCTACAAAAAAACCGGCCAAGTGCGAGTCGGACTCGCGCACGAATGGTTCCCTACCATTATCTATAGAACGACACGATGTTTTCCTTCACCGTTTCATAGCAAGATAATCTCGGATGAAAATGAGATTCGCACATGAAACTTAGAGGTGCGAGCCGGGGTTTGAACCTGCACACTTTGATTGGAAGGCGTGCGTTCGACCACTCGGCTACCATGCATTGCTTTTATCTATACTAATTATATTATTATGAGGAAAGATTTGTATTTTTGTATGTAACGAATTAACTTAAAAAATACTGGACCGATTTCAAAAATTCTTTTCCCTTTAGAAAGTTACATTACCACTGAGTAACATAGGTTATATTATTAACCCGTGCGAAGCCGGGACGGACCGCCAGTGTATAACACAAATATGATAAATTTCCAGCCTGATTTCTGCAAGCAATGTTGCGTGAGGCTAGTGCGCGAGTTCGGGGAGGAACGCAAGGCGGCGCTAGTGGAGGCCTCCTCCCTCGCCAAGGAGGGCAAGAGGCAGCAGGCGGTCACTCTGTTGCTGAAGCACGGCGGGACTCTAGCACTCGCCGCCGCACAAGTGCTATTAGCACAAGTGAGTTTACACACTTTGACCTCTAGCACTCGCCGCCGCACAAGTGCTATTAGCACAAGTGAGTATACACACTTTGACCTCTAGCACTCGCCGCCGCACAAGTGCTATTAGCACAAGTGAGTTTACACACTATGACCCCTAGCACTCGCCGCCGCACAAGTGCTATTAGCACAAGTGAGTTTACACACTTTGACCCCTAGCACTCGCCGCCGCACAAGTGCTATTAGCACAAGTGAGTTTACACACTTTGACCCCTAGCACTCGCCGCCGCACAAGTGCTATATAACAATTCCATTCTCGTCATTGAACAAGATGACAATACGCTCAGGTTAGTTTGTTTCCAATCTTTTTATATATATAATTCTACTGTACGTGTGTATGTCACTGAACTCCTAAACGGCTGGACCGATTTGAATGTTTTTTTTTGTATGCGTTTGGGTGGCGCCCTGGATGGTTTAGATTCACAATTGGACCCGATAGGTGGCGCTGCTTTCGTATGGCACTATTTCTAAGGGGCGGTACGAAGTTTGCCGGTCAGCTAGATATACTATAAAAATATAATTAGTGATATTTTGTGATATTTATTTAAGTGATAAATATATAATTAGTGATATTTTTGTCTAGTATTTACTTAAAGTATTTAGATGCTTGTTTTTTGTATAAGTTTTTTTTTTCATTATACAGGGTGACCGCAAAGCCGCTGTTAAACTTCTAGAAGAGAGCGAGTTCAAATACCGTCCGGGTGTGATCGGAGTGTTGTGTACTCTGCTGTCTGCCGACAACGAGTATGGGAAGGCGTCGCAGCTGTTCACTGACGTTTACGAACATTATAAAGACGATGAGGTAAGTGATACAAGCGGAATCGGTGTACGGCGGTGATGTGAAGTCGGTAACAATTGAATATCAACTTTACTAATCTATAGATACAGTTGAAATTCTTGTACATTATCCGCTATCTTCATCACTTTCATAAGCATTTTTTATTTATTTATAATGTCATCCGAGATTATCGCTTTCTATGGAACGGTGAAGGAAAACATGTGAGGAAACCTGCACGTCTGAGGGAATTTGACTAGTTTTCGATGAAGTTTGCCAAGCACACTAACATCGACAAAATGGCGACTGTCGTCGTTATTTTCTTTTCTTTAATAATTTTGGCATGGCTTCTGGGCCTTTGCGCCAAAAATGAAAATAAAAAAGGTTGTGGTGTGGTTTCAAAAAATGAATTATGACTTATAACGATATAATTGAGTGCATTTTTCACTCAACCGTTGCAAATATTTTTAATTAAAAAAATATCTTGTTTAGCTCACCCTCCCTAACTGGTTAGAATTGACAGTTGTGACGTCACAATAAGGCGCAAAGTCGATCCTATTCTCATTTGAATCGCATAGTGGGTGGTTTAATGTGTGGGTGTCTGATAGTAATGATGTCGGGTAGCGTTTCCCGTCGCTGGTGAGCGTGTGGCGCGCGGCGGCGGCGGCGCACGCGCACGAGGCGGTGGTTTAATGTGTGGGTGTCTGATAGTAATGATGTCGGGTAGCGTTTCCCGTCGCTGGTGAGCGTGTGGCGCGCGGCGGCGGCGGCGCACGCGCACGAGGCGGTGGTTTAATGTGTGGGTGTCTGATAGTAATGATGTCGGGTAGCGTTTCCCGTCGCTGGTGAGCGTGTGGCGCGCGGCGGCGGCGGCGCACGCGCACGAGGCGGTGGTTTAATGTGTGGGTGTCTGATAGTAATGATGTCGGGTAGCGTTTCCCGTCGCTGGTGAGCGTGTGGCGCGCGGCGGCGGCGGCGCACGCGCACGAGGCGGTGGTTTAATGTGTGGGTGTCTGATAGTAATGATGTCGGGTAGCGTTTCCCGTCGCTGGTGAGCGTGTGGCGCGCGGCGGCGGCGGCGCACGCGCACGAGGCGGTGGTTTAATGTGTGGGTGTCTGATAGTAATGATGTCGGGTAGCGTTTCCCGTCGCTGGTGAGCGTGTGGCGCGCGGCGGCGGCGGCGCACGCGCACGAGGCGGTGGTTTAATGTGTGGGTGTCTGATAGTAATGATGTCGGGTAGCGTTTCCCGTCGCTGGTGAGCGTGTGGCGCGCGGCGGCGGCGGCGCACGCGCGCGCCGGGGCGGGCGGCGCGGCGGCGCACGCGCACGAGGCGGTGGTTTAATGTGTGGGTGTCTGATAGTAATGATGTCGGGTAGCGTTTCCCGTCGCTGGTGAGCGTGTGGCGCGCGGCGGCGGCGGCGCACGCGCGCGCCGGGGCGGGCGGCGCGGCGGCGCACGCGCACGAGGCGGTGGTTTAATGTGTGGGTGTCTGATAGTAATGATGTCGGGTAGCGTTTCCCGTCGCTGGTGAGCGTGTGGCGCGCGGCGGCGGCGGCGCACGCGCACGAGGCGGTGGTTTAATGTGTGGGTGTCTGATAGTAATGATGTCGGGTAGCGTTTCCCGTCGCTGGTGAGCGTGTGGCGCGCGGCGGCGGCGGCGCACGCGCGCGCCGGGGCGGGCGGCGCGGCGGCGCACGCGCACGAGGCGGTGGTTTAATGTGTGGGTGTCTGATAGTAATGATGTCGGGTAGCGTTTCCCGTCGCTGGTGAGCGTGTGGCGCGCGGCGGCGGCGGCGCACGCGCACGAGGCGGTGGTTTAATGTGTGGGTGTCTGATAGTAATGATGTCGGGTAGCGTTTCCCGTCGCTGGTGAGCGTGTGGCGCGCGGCGGCGGCGGCGCACGCGCACGAGGCGGTGGTTTAATGTGTGGGTGTCTGATAGTAATGATGTCGGGTAGCGTTTCCCGTCGCTGGTGAGCGTGTGGCGCGCGGCGGCGGCGGCGCACGCGCACGAGGCGGTGGTTTAATGTGTGGGTGTCTGATAGTAATGATGTCGGGTAGCGTTTCCCGTCGCTGGTGAGCGTGTGGCGCGCGGCGACGGCGGCGCACGCGCACGAGGCGGTGGTTTAATGTGTGGGTGTCTGATAGTAATGATGTCGGGTAGCGTTTCCCGTCGCTGGTGAGCGTGTGGCGCGCGGCGGCGGCGGCGCACGCGCACGAGGCGGTGGTTTAATGTGTGGGTGTCTGATAGTAATGATGTCGGGTAGCGTTTCCCGTCGCTGGTGAGCGTGTGGCGCGCGGCGGCGGCGGCGCACGCGCGCGCCGGGGCGGGCGGCGCGGCGGCGCACGCGCACGAGGCGGTGGTTTAATGTGTGGGTGTCTGATAGTAATGATGTCGGGTAGCGTTTCCCGTCGCTGGTGAGCGTGTGGCGCGCGGCGGCGGCGGCGCACGCGCGCGCCGGGGCGGGCGGCGCGGCGGCGCACGCGCACGAGGCGGTGGTTTAATGTGTGGGTGTCTGATAGTAATGATGTCGGGTAGCGTTTCCCGTCGCTGGTGAGCGTGTGGCGCGCGGCGGCGGCGGCGCACGCGCACGAGGCGGTGGTTTAATGTGTGGGTGTCTGATAGTAATGATGTCGGGTAGCGTTTCCCGTCGCTGGTGAGCGTGTGGCGCGCGGCGGCGGCGGCGCACGCGCACGAGGCGGTGGTTTAATGTGTGGGTGTCTGATAGTAATGATGTCGGGTAGCGTTTCCCGTCGCTGGTGAGCGTGTGGCGCGCGGCGGCGGCGGCGCACGCGCACGAGGCGGTGGTTTAATGTGTGGGTGTCTGATAGTAATGATGTCGGGTAGCGTTTCCCGTCGCTGGTGAGCGTGTGGCGCGCGGCGGCGGCGGCGCACGCGCGCGCCGGGGCGGGCGGCGCGGCGGCGCACGCGCACGAGGCGGTGGTTTAATGTGTGGGTGTCTGATAGTAATGATGTCGGGTAGCGTTTCCCGTCGCTGGTGAGCGTGTGGCGCGCGGCGGCGGCGGCGCACGCGCGCGCCGGGGCGGGCGGCGCGGCGGCGCACGCGCACGAGGCGGTGGTTTAATGTGTGGGTGTCTGATAGTAATGATGTCGGGTAGCGTTTCCCGTCGCTGGTGAGCGTGTGGCGCGCGGCGGCGGCGGCGCACGCGCGCGCCGGGGCGGGCGGCGCGGCGGCGCACGCGCACGAGGCGGTGGTTTAATGTGTGGGTGTCTGATAGTAATGATGTCGGGTAGCGTTTCCCGTCGCTGGTGAGCGTGTGGCGCGCGGCGGCGGCGGCGCACGCGCGCGCCGGGGCGGGCGGCGCGGCGTCGCACGCGCACGAGGCGGTGGTTTAATGTGTGGGTGTCTGATAGTAATGATGTCGGGTAGCGTTTCCCGTCGCTGGTGAGCGTGTGGCGCGCGGCGGCGGCGGCGCACGCGCGCGCCGGGGCGGGCGGCGCGGCGGCGCACGCGCACGAGGCGGTGGTTTAATGTGTGGGTGTCTGATAGTAATGATGTCGGGTAGCGTTTCCCGTCGCTGGTGAGCGTGTGGCGCGCGGCGGCGGCGGCGCACGCGCGCGCCGGGGCGGGCGGCGCGGCGGCGCACGCGCACGAGGCGGTGGTTTAATGTGTGGGTGTCTGATAGTAATGATGTCGGGTAGCGTTTCCCGTCGCTGGTGAGCGTGTGGCGCGCGGCGGCGGCGGCGCACGCGCGCGCCGGGGCGGGCGGCGCGGCGGCGCACGCGCACGAGGCGGTGGTTTAATGTGTGGGTGTCTGATAGTAATGATGTCGGGTAGCGTTTCCCGTCGCTGGTGAGCGTGTGGCGCGCGGCGGCGGCGGCGCACGCGCGCGCCGGGGCGGGCGGCGCGGCGGCGCACGCGCACGAGGCGGTGGTTTAATGTGTGGGTGTCTGATAGTAATGATGTCGGGTAGCGTTTCCCGTCGCTGGTGAGCGTGTGGCGCGCGGCGGCGGCGGCGCACGCGCGCGCCGGGGCGGGCGGCGCGGCGGCGCACGCGCACGAGGCGGTGGTTTAATGTGTGGGTGTCTGATAGTAATGATGTCGGGTAGCGTTTCCCGTCGCTGGTGAGCGTGTGGCGCGCGGCGGCGGCGGCGCACGCGCGCGCCGGGGCGGGCGGCGCGGCGGCGCACGCGCACGAGGCGGTGGTTTAATGTGTGGGTGTCTGATAGTAATGATGTCGGGTAGCGTTTCCCGTCGCTGGTGAGCGTGTGGCGCGCGGCGGCGGCGGCGCACGCGCGCGCCGGGGCGGGCGGCGCGGCGGCGCACGCGCACGAGGCGGTGGTTTAATGTGTGGGTGTCTGATAGTAATGATGTCGGGTAGCGTTTCCCGTCGCTGGTGAGCGTGTGGCGCGCGGCGGCGGCGGCGCACGCGCGCGCCGGGGCGGGCGGCGCGGCGGCGCACGCGCACGAGGCGGTGGTTTAATGTGTGGGTGTCTGATAGTAATGATGTCGGGTAGCGTTTCCCGTCGCTGGTGAGCGTGTGGCGCGCGGCGGCGGCGGCGCACGCGCACGAGGCGGTGGTTTAATGTGTGGGTGTCTGATAGTAATGATGTCGGGTAGCGTTTCCCGTCGCTGGTGAGCGTGTGGCGCGCGGCGGCGGCGGCGCACGCGCGCGCCGGGGCGGGCGGCGCGGCGGCGCACGCGCACGAGGCGGTGGTTTAATGTGTGGGTGTCTGATAGTAATGATGTCGGGTAGCGTTTCCCGTCGCTGGTGAGCGTGTGGCGCGCGGCGGCGGCGGCGCACGCGCGCGCCGGGGCGGGCGGCGCGGCGGCGCACGCGCACGAGGCGGTGGTTTAATGTGTGGGTGTCTGATAGTAATGATGTCGGGTAGCGTTTCCCGTCGCTGGTGAGCGTGTGGCGCGCGGCGGCGGCGGCGCACGCGCGCGCCGGGGCGGGCGGCGCGGCGGCGCACGCGCACGAGGCGGTGGTTTAATGTGTGGGTGTCTGATAGTAATGATGTCGGGTAGCGTTTCCCGTCGCTGGTGAGCGTGTGGCGCGCGGCGGCGGCGGCGCACGCGCACGAGGCGGTGGTTTAATGTGTGGGTGTCTGATAGTAATGATGTCGGGTAGCGTTTCCCGTCGCTGGTGAGCGTGTGGCGCGCGGCGGCGGCGGCGCACGCGCACGAGGCGGTGGTTTAATGTGTGGGTGTCTGATAGTAATGATGTCGGGTAGCGTTTCCCGTCGCTGGTGAGCGTGTGGCGCGCGGCGGCGGCGGCGCACGCGCACGAGGCGGTGGTTTAATGTGTGGGTGTCTGATAGTAATGATGTCGGGTAGCGTTTCCCGTCGCTGGTGAGCGTGTGGCGCGCGGCGGCGGCGGCGCACGCGCACGAGGCGGTGGTTTAATGTGTGGGTGTCTGATAGTAATGATGTCGGGTAGCGTTTCCCGTCGCTGGTGAGCGTGTGGCGCGCGGCGGCGGCGGCGCACGCGCACGAGGCGGTGGTTTAATGTGTGGGTGTCTGATAGTAATGATGTCGGGTAGCGTTTCCCGTCGCTGGTGAGCGTGTGGCGCGCGGCGGCGGCGGCGCACGCGCGCGCCGGGGCGGGCGGCGCGGCGGCGCACGCGCACGAGGCGGTGGTTTAATGTGTGGGTGTCTGATAGTAATGATGTCGGGTAGCGTTTCCCGTCGCTGGTGAGCGTGTGACGCGCGGCGGCGGCGGCGCACGCGCGCGCCGGGGCGGGCGGCGCGGCGGCGCACGCGCACGAGGCGGTGGTTTAATGTGTGGGTGTCTGATAGTAATGATGTCGGGTAGCGTTTCCCGTCGCTGGTGAGCGTGTGGCGCGCGGCGGCGGCGGCGCACGCGCGCGCCGGGGCGGGCGGCGCGGCGGCGCACGCGCACGAGGCGGTGGTTTAATGTGTGGGTGTCTGATAGTAATGATGTCGGGTAGCGTTTCCCGTCGCTGGTGAGCGTGTGGCGCGCGGCGGCGGCGGCGCACGCGCGCGCCGGGGCGGGCGGCGCGGCGGCGCACGCGCACGAGGCGGTGGTTTAATGTGTGGGTGTCTGATAGTAATGATGTCGGGTAGCGTTTCCCGTCGCTGGTGAGCGTGTGGCGCGCGGCGGCGGCGGCGCACGCGCGCGCCGGGGCGGGCGGCGCGGCGGCGCACGCGCACGAGGCGGTGGTTTAATGTGTGGGTGTCTGATAGTAATGATGTCGGGTAGCGTTTCCCGTCGCTGGTGAGCGTGTGGCGCGCGGCGGCGGCGGCGCACGCGCGCGCCGGGGCGGGCGGCGCGGCGGCGCACGCGCACGAGGCGGTGGTTTAATGTGTGGGTGTCTGATAGTAATGATGTCGGGTAGCGTTTCCCGTCGCTGGTGAGCGTGTGGCGCGCGGCGGCGGCGGCGCACGCGCGCGCCGGGGCGGGCGGCGCGGCGGCGCACGCGCACGAGGCGGTGGTTTAATGTGTGGGTGTCTGATAGTAATGATGTCGGGTAGCGTTTCCCGTCGCTGGTGAGCGTGTGGCGCGCGGCGGCGGCGGCGCACGCGCGCGCCGGGGCGGGCGGCGCGGCGGCGCACGCGCACGAGGCGGTGGTTTAATGTGTGGGTGTCTGATAGTAATGATGTCGGGTAGCGTTTCCCGTCGCTGGTGAGCGTGTGGCGCGCGGCGGCGGCGGCGCACGCGCGCGCCGGGGCGGGCGGCGCGGCGGCGCACGCGCACGAGGCGGTGGTTTAATGTGTGGGTGTCTGATAGTAATGATGTCGGGTAGCGTTTCCCGTCGCTGGTGAGCGTGTGGCGCGCGGCGGCGGCGGCGCACGCGCACGAGGCGGTGGTTTAATGTGTGGGTGTCTGATAGTAATGATGTCGGGTAGCGTTTCCCGTCGCTGGTGAGCGTGTGGCGCGCGGCGGCGGCGGCGCACGCGCACGAGGCGGTGGTTTAATGTGTGGGTGTCTGATAGTAATGATGTCGGGTAGCGTTTCCCGTCGCTGGTGAGCGTGTGGCGCGCGGCGGCGGCGGCGCACGCGCACGAGGCGGTGGTTTAATGTGTGGGTGTCTGATAGTAATGATGTCGGGTAGCGTTTCCCGTCGCTGGTGAGCGTGTGGCGCGCGGCGGCGGCGGCGCACGCGCGCGCCGGGGCGGGCGGCGCGGCGGCGCACGCGCACGAGGCGGTGGTTTAATGTGTGGGTGTCTGATAGTAATGATGTCGGGTAGCGTTTCCCGTCGCTGGTGAGCGTGTGGCGCGCGGCGGCGGCGGCGCACGCGCGCGCCGGGGCGGGCGGCGCGGCGGCGCACGCGCACGAGGCGGTGGTTTAATGTGTGGGTGTCTGATAGTAATGATGTCGGGTAGCGTTTCCCGTCGCTGGTGAGCGTGTGGCGCGCGGCGGCGGCGGCGCACGCGCGCGCCGGGGCGGGCGGCGCGGCGGCGCACGCGCACGAGGCGGTGGTTTAATGTGTGGGTGTCTGATAGTAATGATGTCGGGTAGCGTTTCCCGTCGCTGGTGAGCGTGTGGCGCGCGGCGGCGGCGGCGCACGCGCGCGCCGGGGCGGGCGGCGCGGCGTCGCACGCGCACGAGGCGGTGGTTTAATGTGTGGGTGTCTGATAGTAATGATGTCGGGTAGCGTTTCCCGTCGCTGGTGAGCGTGTGGCGCGCGGCGGCGGCGGCGCACGCGCGCGCCGGGGCGGGCGGCGCGGCGGCGCACGCGCACGAGGCGGTGGTTTAATGTGTGGGTGTCTGATAGTAATGATGTCGGGTAGCGTTTCCCGTCGCTGGTGAGCGTGTGGCGCGCGGCGGCGGCGGCGCACGCGCACGAGGCGGTGGTTTAATGTGTGGGTGTCTGATAGTAATGATGTCGGGTAGCGTTTCCCGTCGCTGGTGAGCGTGTGGCGCGCGGCGGCGGCGGCGCACGCGCTCGCCGTGGCGGGCGGCGCGGCGGCGCACGCGCACGAGGCGGTGGTTTAATGTGTGGGTGTCTGATAGTAATGATGTCGGGTAGCGTTTCCCGTCGCTGGTGAGCGTGTGGCGCGCGGCGGCGGCGGCGCACGCGCGCGCCGGGGCGGGCGGCGCGGCGGCGCACGCGCACGAGGCGGTGGTTTAATGTGTGGGTGTCTGATAGTAATGATGTCGGGTAGCGTTTCCCGTCGCTGGTGAGCGTGTGGCGCGCGGCGGCGGCGGCGCACGCGCGCGCCGGGGCGGGCGGCGCGGCGGCGCACGCGCACGAGGCGGTGGTTTAATGTGTGGGTGTCTGATAGTAATGATGTCGGGTAGCGTTTCCCGTCGCTGGTGAGCGTGTGGCGCGCGGCGGCGGCGGCGCACGCGCGCGCCGGGGCGGGCGGCGCGGCGGCGCACGCGCACGAGGCGGTGGTTTAATGTGTGGGTGTCTGATAGTAATGATGTCGGGTAGCGTTTCCCGGCGCTGGTGAGCGTGTGGCGCGCGGCGGCGGCGGCGCACGCGCGCGCCGGGGCGGGCGGCGCGGCGGCGCACGCGCACGAGGCGGTGGTTTAATGTGTGGGTGTCTGATAGTAATGATGTCGGGTAGCGTTTCCCGTCGCTGGTGAGCGTGTGGCGCGCGGCGGCGGCGGCGCGGCGGCGCACGCGCACGAGGCGGTGGTTTAATGTGTGGGTGTCTGATAGTAATGATGTCGGGTAGCGTTTCCCGTCGCTGGTGAGCGTGTGGCGCGCGGCGGCGGCGGCGCACGCGCGCGCCGGGGCGGGCGGCGCGGCGGCGCACGCGCACGAGGCGGTGGTTTAATGTGTGGGTGTCTGATAGTAATGATGTCGGGTAGCGTTTCCCGTCGCTGGTGAGCGTGTGGCGCGCGGCGGCGGCGGCGCACGCGCGCGCCGGGGCGGGCGGCGCGGCGGCGCACGCGCACGAGGCGGTGGTTTAATGTGTGGGTGTCTGATAGTAATGATGTCGGGTAGCGTTTCCCGTCGCTGGTGAGCGTGTGGCGCGCGGCGGCGGCGGCGCACGCGCGCGCCGGGGCGGGCGGCGCGTCGGCGCACGCGCACGAGGCGGTGGTTTAATGTGTGGGTGTCTGATAGTAATGATGTCGGGTAGCGTTTCCCGTCGCTGGTGAGCGTGTGGCGCGCGGCGGCGGCGGCGCACGCGCGCGCCGGGGCGGGCGGCGCGGCGGCGCACGCGCACGAGGCGGTGGTTTAATGTGTGGGTGTCTGATAGTAATGATGTCGGGTAGCGTTTCCCGTCGCTGGTGAGCGTGTGGCGCGCGGCGGCGGCGGCGCACGCGCGCGCCGGGGCGGGCGGCGCGGCGGCGCACGCGCACGAGGCGGTGGTTTAATGTGTGGGTGTCTGATAGTAATGATGTCGGGTAGCGTTTCCCGTCGCTGGTGAGCGTGTGGCGCGCGGCGGCGGCGGCGCACGCGCGCGCCGGGGCGGGCGGCGCGGCGGCGCACGCGCACGAGGCGGTGGTTTAATGTGTGGGTGTCTGATAGTAATGATGTCGGGTAGCGTTTCCCGTCGCTGGTGAGCGTGTGGCGCGCGGCGGCGGCGGCGCACGCGCGCGCCGGGGCGGGCGGCGCGGCGGCGCACGCGCACGAGGCGGTGGCGCGCGCGGCGCCGGACGACAAGCGCTCGCTGGCGCGCCTGGTCAAGGCGCTGGCGGCCGCCGACCCGCAGCGAGCCAAGAAACTCGCCCAGACCCTCCCGCCGCTACACCAACTCGAGGTAACTATACTTACTAAATCAACATTTTATTTTTTTAATAGTATACGCCAGGGGTCCCCAAATGGCGGACCGCGGTCCGCATCCGGACCGCCGACCCGTTTTGTGCGGACCGCAAGAACACAGCAACTTGCACTAGAGAGAACGTTATTAATAAAAATGTAACATTGTCTCATTGATATATTAAAAAAAAACCTTTTGTTATTTCCGTAATTTCATTTGTTTAATAAATATTTTTTCCATAAAATGTTATTCGGACCGCGATGGTCAGTTCATTTCTTAATACGGACCCCGAGCAAAACTAATTGGTGACCCCTGGTATAAGCCATAAAGCACTTACAAATAGTCAGAATCTACATCTACACAATATAATAAATAAATCTCTATTCAGCGGAAGCCTTACCCGTTACGAGGCTCCGGGCGGCAGGTCTTTACGACACCCTTTGACCTTTCGATGATCATTTTTTTATCGTTATTACTATCCGGCCGGATACCGGATAGTAATTCAGTATCCGGCCGGATACCGGATAGTAATTCAGTATCCGGCTGGATACCGGATAGTAATTCAGTATCAGTATAATGTTCTGCTCGTCTATCGCTCGGGGAATCCCCATCGCTAGAGGAATTCCCTTGTTAAATATCGTTCGTCAACTTTTGTCACCTTGGAATTATTTTGCTTATTATTTTGCAGTACCTATGAGTAACAAAATCGTTGCTGTACCGTACATATCTTTTAATAATAATTAATATTATAATATAGCCTATGTTACTCAGTGATAATGTAGCTTTCTAACGGTGAAAGAATTTATGAAATCGGACCAGTAGTTTTTAAATTTATTCATTACATACAAAAATATAAATCTTACCTCTTTATAATATTAGTATAGATTACGTTCTTATAGTGTTTCAAGTAGAGATGAAACGGATAGTGGTTTGGCCGGATACCGGATATGCGGCAAGCTACCAGGCCGTAACGTCGGATATCCGGCGGCCGGATATTCGGCCCTTTATCGCTTTACATGACGCTTCCTAAAGACATATCTAATCAATCGCAATCACGACTCATATGGTGGTCAGTTAATTTGCATCAGTACCCGCAGCTGTTAAGGTTTGCTAGAACTTATCTTTCAGCACCTGGCAGTAGCGTTTACAGCGAAAGGCTATTTTCAGAAGCTGGTCTACCAACAAATGCGGAATATTTGGTATTCATTCTCCGCAACTTGCTAATTGTTAATTTTGAGTAAACTAATTAATAAAACAATTATTTTTGTCGTGCGATTATAAAAAATAATGACCATAACCTATTGTGGTATGATTTGCTTTGTGCAGAATAATGAGATTTTATCCGGCCGGATACTGAATTACTATCCGGTATCCGGCCGGATACTAGTCTACTACCGGATAGTAATTCAGCTTGACGCGAGGCCCCGGGCGATTGCCCCGTTCGCCATCCCCTAAAGCCGCCGCTGTCCATTCATCTGCACTGTATCTATATAGGTTGTATCTATATAAGTTCGAAATAATCCTTTGGCGTTTTCACGAGTGTCTGTTATATGACTGAATGGTATAAAAAAAACCATCGAAATTCATGTTTTTATTTCAACTTTTTTTTTGTCGCCTATTTCTAATAATTATAAAATAACTCATGGAAAATCCATGAACTCACAGCAGCGATCCCAGCATGTCTGAAAAGACTTGTCACCCGAATTTTGCTTTTTAATAGCTTAGTTTGTTTAACTACAATATTCCAGTAATTATAATAAATCTACAAAAAAGTTCCTATTTATTTAATTTCAGACGAAGATCGATATTGATGCGTTGGAGTCGTCGAAATGGATGATGGGTGCCAAGGTCGTGAAGAAAACCGTACAAAGCAAACAGGAACAATCGCCAGGGTATTTATCACTACATTTATAGGGCATGATACGCTGACAATCTCGTTGTCTTCTTCTTAAGAGCTAGGCTCTTGCTTTTTTACCTCCTGGTATGTTTTGACATTTATTTTTAGGGTTCTATACCCAAAGGGTAAAACGGGAACCCTATTACTAAGACTTCGCTGTCTGTCCGTCCGTCCGTCCGTCTGTCTGTCCGTCCGTCCGTCCGTCCGTCCGTCCATCCGTCTGTATGACCAGGCTGTATCTCATGAACCGTGATAGTTAGAGAGTTGAAATTTTCACAGCTGATGTATTTCTGTTGCCGCTATAACAACAAATACTAAAACACAGAATAAAATATATATATTTAAGGGGGCTCCCATACAACAAACGTGATTTTTTTGCCATATTCATAGATAATGGTACGCACGAAGGGTTGTGCGCGAGTCCGACCCGCACTTGACCGGTTTTTCTTTTATTTGGTCAAAATAACTTCTCCTTGGTCTTCCTTTTAACTTTCCCTCTGTTTTTGTCTTCATTAGTGCATCATGTCTTATTAAATGTCCAATCACGTTGTAAAACACTTTTATTGTTAAAAATGAAGGGCACATGCAAATAACAGGGAATGCCACAATCTTTTTTATAGATTCATATTTTGTGTATGGTATTTTATGGTCATCATTAGAATTTAAAAAAAGTTAACAGATGGCGCCAAAAATGCAGTTTTGTTTATGGTCAAACTATAGAATTGTTAGAATAGTTGAACTTTCAAATTGCTTTTTCTCAAAATTCATTAATTAGGACATTCCCTGTTATTTGCCTGTACCCTTCAAATGCTATTGTAGGTGGTATTATTCGTTCTTACCTGCGGTCCAATTCTTGCATGATGGACATCATCTCTAATTCAAACAATCATAAGATAAGTATGTGTTGTCAGGCTATGTTTATTTATTTATTGTCTTTACGTGTGATCTATAGAACGCCCGGCTCGGAGTTGCTTCAGAAGACAAAGCCGAAGCGTAAACGCAAGACGAAACTGCCGCCCAATGCCGACCTCTCCAGACCACCGGATCAAGAGAGGTATATTTATTTACAAGCTTTTTACTACAAATATTTGCACACTTTTGTATTGAGGAATCATATTGAAGAAGAGTATTAAAAAAATGGATTTAGTTTTGGTGTCAAGTAAATTAGCACATTTTACTAAAATTTGTTAGTATACAGTTTATTTCAGAAGTCTGAAATGATACTTGACCGTTTGCATAACCATCGGGTGTAGAACTGAATGGTATAAAAATCTCACCGAAATTTGAGTCCTCGAGTCCTATACTAAATTTGCAAGTTCTCTTTTGTAAATACTAGTAGTCTCATCTCGTTGACAGGGTTTAAATAGCGTTACGTATGTGCACTAAGACCACAACACGATCCCTGTGACAAATATTCAAACGCCTATAACTCAGAAACTATGATAGTTAGGTACGAACTACTTTGACTATACATTTACACACATACATACATATTAGCTACTGTATATGTATCTAAAACATTATTTCGGACTTCTGATACACCTTGTGCTACTACTACAGCCCTTTTAACGTCCCACTGCTGGGAACGGGCCTCCCGATGCGAGGGAGATTCGGGACATAGTCCACCACGCTGGCCCATGCGGGTTGGCAGAATTCACACATCCATCGAAAACTATTCAAGTTCCCTCAGACTTGCAGGTTTCCTCACGATGTTTTCCTTCACCGTTTCATAGCAAATGAAAATGAGATTCGCACATGAATGCCAGAGGTGCGAGCCGGGGTTTGAACCTGCACACTTTGATTGCAAGGCGTGCGTTCGACCACTCGGCTACCACTGGTCGACTGGACCGTTCGGACTTCTGGTAAACCTTGTATATTGTAGTAAAATATTGTGTTTACAGATGGTTGCCCAAGTATGAGCGTACCGCGTACCGGAAGCGTCGCGGCGTGCGGCGGGACGTCATCAAGGGCAGTCAAGGCATGTCCACCACAGCCACAGACCAATAGTAAGTCCATTCAATACATACTATTACATTAATCACGAGTAAACGAACTCTGTGCTAATACACGTAAGGATTAAATTTCTGTGAAGTTACACGACCATGCTGCAACTTTGGCTGCGTGGTCGCGTTGTCCACGTCACTTTGTTGGAGAATGAGCTTTGACTATGAGTAAATACAGTTCGTTTTTATATTGGCAAAATAGATTACGCGCGCGTTTTGACGTTTCTGTGTGAACGGGACTTAATACACACGTCTTTTAGTTTGAAATCATACAATGTTTGTGTGCTATATTTTCCATTAAATTCTTAATTAGACATTATTTTTATTGATCCAAATTTTTGTTATGGTGGAAGCATGTCTCTTCGACCAGAAACTCCTCAATACATGATCCTGTACTATCTAATAATGTTTTGTTTATTGAGATGCATAATAACTACTACTACAACTACAGCCCTTTTAACGTCCCACTGCTGGGACGGGCCTCCCCTAATGCGAGCGGGATTCGGGCCATAGTCCACCATACTGGCCCAGTGCGGGTTGGCAGACTTCACACATCTATCGAAAACTAGTCAAGTTTCCACAGCCGTGCAGGTTTCCTCACGAAGTTTTCCTTCAACGTTTCATAGCAAGTGATAATCTAGGATGAAAATGAAATCCCTGAGGTGCGAGCCGGGGTTTGAAACTGCACACTTCGATTGCAAGGTGTGCGTTCCACCACTCGGCTACCACTGCTGTATGCATAATAAAATAATATTAAATTCTCCAGCGACATGAGCAAGCAGCAGCCGAGCGCGGCGCCCGCGGCGGCCGCCAAGAGCCCGCGGGTCGAAGCCAAGCAGACGGACAACGCCTGGCAACGCAAGCAACAACAGAAGAAAAAGGGCAAGGGCCGCAAGTGGTAGACGCCAATATACCTATTATATCAGTAGCCTTGGAGTTTTATTTCCTTTTTCAATTAAATTCAATCTTTATATATATATAAAACACAAAAAAAGTCCGTTATAGACATTGGAACCATCCAACCGATATTATAAAGGCGAAGATGGTTTTAGACCACTAAAACAATGCCTTAGGTACATTCGGTTCATTCATCGTAATTGTACACGCTAGTATGCTAGTACAAATTAATTAAATTGTAGTATAATTTTATCAGAAATAGATCTCAAGTCTTGTTGATGCCCACTGTTGTTTGAACTTTGGTAAAATGATCTGCGGGGCATTTAAAAATTTGGTAGGTTATTTATTCCCCGCTCTGACCAAACTGTTTTTCGGGAAAGATGAGGGTTGTTCATTGAAGTTGGTGAACATTTCTACCCCAAAATTTACAGATATATTTTTGTGTACACTGGCATTATTAATAACTATTCTACTCGAAAATGTTATGGATTGAGGAGGGTTTGGGATTTTGATATTTTTGGGAAGGTATGGTTGAAATTTGGTGCTTTTTGGCCTACCAAAAAGATCGTGGCCTGACTAATATATTCGGGAACAATGACCTGGCCACTTGCACAAAAATCTCTCAAAATGGTTAGAAAAAAAGCAAAAACAAAAGTCCACAATGTATATTCTTATAACTTAAAACTATCGCTTAGCATTTTTCCTCTTAGATTTCCCAGGCCTCTGATTCTTTTTGCCCTTCACATTAAACGTCTTCGTTTTGAAATTATTGAACTGTTTCTTAGGCGCTTTTGTGCCATTGAACCCGTCCATGTCGTTAGACGAATCTCTTGTGTTCTGTTTCAACCCCTTTTTCTTGCCACCGAAGCCGAATTTCTTGTCTTTCAAGACCCTCTTTTTGTTGGCCTTGTTCTGTGTGCCTTTACCCTTATTGCCCTTGTCTTCTAAGAAGTCTAAATCGGTAGATTTTCCTTTCCTTACACGCTTCAGTTGTTCCAACATCTCTCTCTTGTCAGCTGCTTGTTTCAATCTTGTGTCAGTCTGGGAACAAAGTATAGCAACATGTCAGAAATTGTTGAGAACTCAGAGTAGTGTTTTTATATTTACAGTATAATCTAAAATGGCGCCAATTTTACTGGTACAAAACTAGGAAGAACTAAATTAAATTTGGCAGCACTTAAAATATTGCTCTCTCGTTAATTACAGCAGCCGTAAGAAAAACGGCAATATGTTTAGTTTAATTATCTCCCAAATTTAAAGACACTATAATTCTTCTACAAACAATGTATAATCATATTTTTCACTACAAATGTGTTCTGCTGTACCCTCATAAATGTATCATAAGTTTCTATAAATTTCAAAGTATTTTTTATCTGTGTCCAATTAGATTTTTCATATTTTAGATAGACTTTGCTAGATTTTTCTATTTTCTATGTAATAAACTATGCAGAGCTTGATCAAGAGATAACCGTTGATGACTATCTTTGCATGTGTGGAGGAAAATGCCTGAGGCATTAAGCTTACCTTGTACATTTTTTACTTCTGTATAATTGTGCAAAAAAAAAATATAAAAAAAATAGCGGAGACCTTTGCCAAGAAGTGGACCAATATAGGTTAAAAAAAATATTCATTGTACAGAGTAGCTACGTTAGCAGAGAAATGAAACAATGCGAGCGTAAGGCGGAGTCCATAACAGCGACCTACACACGATTATTTACAAGTCTATACAGTTATCGTTGGTGGGGGAAGAGTTAGAGTGAAGTCAATGACCGACTTCACTCTAACTCTTCCCCCACCAACGTTAACTCTTCCACCTCCTTTGCAATAGTTAATACAGTTGTGTTCATAACTAATTATCGTCGTCTGTACCATGCAATATGCAAATGGAGGCATGCAAAACCACATTCCTGCATTTCTATGTAGATGTATGCTATGTTATGAGTGTCAAGGCAGCCGCTCGTTCGTGAAGCGTGTCACACGCGCTCGTGTGAATAGAAAACACATGTATGTTATGATTTCGCGTGACATTAATTTGTTTACTTTCTCTTTGCGTGCGTATTCCATTGATGTCGTGTGTGTGTCATTGAACTCACCAATGAATATACATAAATAATGATACAATGACAGTAAAATACTTGTATTGGAGAATCAAATTTTGGAATTAGATTGGTATCCCTATTTTAGGTGATTCTAGTTTAACATAAGGATTGTCAAAGGTAACTATTAAGGCATGCTACGAATCTTTGGCAGTGATTGTTGATTCCATTACACAAACTACAACTAAATTATATTTTACAGCACTAAACTAGTTGTTTAGGGCATACTGCCAGACGTTCTACACGTGCAGCCTGTGGGTCAGCTACACGCAGAAGGCTCTCAATGCTTTGCGTGTGCAACATAATAATGCGTTTAGGACTGTGCTGGGGCTGCCTCGCTTTTGTAGTGCTTCAGGAATGTTTGCGGAGGCCAGAGTGGATGGCTTTCATGCCATCCTACGTAAGAGAGCAGCGTCCATGATGTCGCGGGTGCGGGACGGCGCCAACACTCTCCTAAACGTACTGGCAGATCGGCTGGACGGTCCATTCTTTCGGCACTGGATAGGTATGCATAATTCGTACATGTCCAGTGCCAAATGAAATATAAGTAATTTTCATATTAATTAATTTTGTGAATTACTAACACTAGTTTTTAAGTCAAATATTGTTACTAACATTACTAACATTACAAACATTATGGATATGATTATCTGAAATAAATTGATTATTATATTATATATAAAGATAATGCCGTCTGGCTCATACATTAAAGCTGTAAGAAAGACGGTAAAACACTTAGTTAAGTTTAGTTTGGTACCAATAGAATTGATACCATTATCTGTAGTTTAGTTTTGGGTATCCAACAATGAAGTTGGCTGCCAATTCTGCCAATTTTTGACAGACGAGTGGTACATTAGTACAGCATACAACTATGTTATTTGTATGTATGTATACATGATTTAAAATATATATGGGTACTAAGGAAAACACATTCACCTAACGCTATGCTTGTGCCAAATACTGTTTTAAAATGTATTATTAAGAGTGGGAAATGTAGAAAATACGTTTTTGGTATGAAAAAATTATATGAAAAAAAGTAGGAATATTTTTAAGAAAAAATTCACAACCTAGACAGTTATGAATGTTTTGTAAGGCTAGCTCCATCATGAATTTAGGAAAAAAAATCGACTTCCAAATTTTAAAAAATATAATAAGTATACCTGAACTCGTTTAGCAATCTTCTTTTGGTCCCTGAGTTGTCGCACTTTCTCTGTACGTGCCTGTGCCGCCTGCTTGGCCATTAGGTTCTTGCGAACCTTCTGCATATGCTCATCAGACTTGGCCATCTCCGCAAAGTAATCATCAGGCCTGGGAATAAAAATAAAATCAATTTTTCTTTCTCATTTGTGTAGGCCAAAAAGCACTTACAAATAGTCAGATGATACCATTGGTTCGGAATACTGCTTCCAAAGAGCCAGTAAGAAACTGAATGGTTACTCGTGTCAAAGTAATAAAAATACAAGTAAAAGAAGTGTTTATTACTAGGATTGGGTTTGAAAGAGGCTAACATAATAGATAAATGTTCTTATTTCATTTCCTTATGACAGTTGGGCAATGACTTTGTGTAGTGGTTCAAGCATAGGCATGTGGGTGGTTGCAGGTTTGATTTCCATGAGTGGAAAATTTCAAAAATGAGAGAGAGAGAAGAGTATCTACTGTCTAACGATATTTATTTTTATTTAATTACCAGTAACTATCTGCTAAACTTACCTTCTAGTAGCTATACCAAGTTCCTTCAGCTTTTTAAGTCCCTCAAGGACTGCGGCTTGTGCCTGACGATGAAGGAGATTTTCCCGTTTGAACTCATTCAACACAGGGTCCTGAGTGGGGTCATAGAGTTGATTTCCTTTACTGTTCTCTTTCAGGTTCCTGTAAAATGATTGTAGGTAATAAATGATAAATATTAGATAAACAGTAAGACAAAGATCTGTCTCCTATGACATAGATTATTTTAACTCAGGAGGTGGAGAGATTTGTTTTTGTTTTATAATGAGACCATTAACTTAAAAAACTTTCACACATCTATGGCAAGTCAAGTATAGCCCAGGACCGAGATGTGTGGGCAAGTAAAGGGGAGGCTTTTGCCCAGGAGTGGGACATAAAAAAGGCTATAAAACAAATTAGACCATAATAGAAAATATTTTTTGTAATTTAAACTTACTTTCTTCTATGAGCCGTCTCCTGCATCTGTAAAGCCACATCCGGCGCCATAGGAGCAACTGTTGTGATCAAATCCAATGTTTCAACCCATGGTAATTTCAGTTGGAAATCTTTCAATTTTACTTTTATGTCGGCTACATTATTCGCATATTTCTTCTCCACTCTTTCAATTTCCTCATTTAGACCAGGTTTCAGTAATCCTTTAGCAAATGCTTCTTGCAACTACAATAAAAAAAGGTATGGTATTTATATGGAACGAATACAGCCGCATTGGGTCATCTCACAAATCTTACCTCTTCATCTGAATCAATTTCCGATTCCGTATCATTTAACACAAAATCACTCATCTTAGGTTGACAATAACTACGTATTAATCTCTAAATCTCTAATAGCGGAACGAAATCCAAACTTGACCAAAATAACATACATAACCTACAAATTCGTAAATTACAAACATGTGGTTGACATTAGGCGACTGACGTTTTAGATCCTGTGTGATCACGTTTTTGTCGTGAAACTACTAAAAAGTATAATACTAGTTTTTCACATAATTTTGACTGAAAATATTTAAAAAATATATATATTATTAAGGTAAGGGAGATATATCATATCAATTAACATTGAACTTCATGATCCGAGTGTAGTGATAAGTAGGAGGAACGAATGCAGAAGAAGGATCTACTGATGTAGAAGAACGCGCTGATGAAGAAAATTTCGCAGACGAGATAAGTGACGAATACGTAGACACGGTGTCTTCTCCAGCTGTAGAATCTCAGGTCCTGCAAAGGGATTTTATTTTGTAGCTCGGGAGAATGTAGTGATATGACATATGTAATTTATCTTAGTTCTGCTGAATACAGCCCTATTAATATTATAATGGTTTTTATATTTTAACACCGAGAACTACTAAAAAGTCATAGAGTAAAAAATAGACAACTACTACATGTGGTCACGCTGTTTCATATTCATTGTCTATGCGGTACAGCATCCCCATGCATGTAACGTACTAAACATCCATCCAACATAGGTCGCATAACCAAACATGTAGATATTATACCTAGGCTATTTGGTAACTTTACTTTTTTTTTTACGAAATGAGCGATATGATGATATTTAATGGAATAAGATGAGGAATGGCATCACCTGCGACTAGCGCGAGTATTTCGCCAATGTCAAGTAATTAATAGCAAGGACAAATTCAATAAATACACATTATAAATAAAAATGGATAATGACAGTGATAAAGATGGAAAATTTGTAAACCGTAACTTTACTTTATATAGTTAGAAACTCGGAAATTGACTTTGAAGTAGGTACCTTATATTATTGTTCCTAACCAATCCTTTACTTTGAGATAGTACTTTCTTTATTAAGTAATATCGCACAATTATCATAAACGTGTTCACTAATATAAATATGTTTTATTTGTTTCTAATTAATTAGCAAATTATTATTAATTATTCTATTTAGATTATATAAAATAAAGATTTTGACTTGCTTTTCTTACATCTTTAGTTCTGAATATTATTTGGGCTTGTTATTACACAAGCTAGATTTCTTTCTAACTGACTTAAGAAAAGAAATAGATTCTCAATTCAACACGTAATATTTTTTTATGTTTGTTTCTGCTTATACCTGTCCGACGTTTGCGAACAACCAATTACGATTTTATTTCATGGTTGTTAAAATATAAAAACCATTATAATAGTAATATGGCTTTATTCAGCAGAACTAAGATAAATGACATATGTCATATCACTACATTCTCCCGAGCTACAAAATAAAATCCCGGTAGCGGTCCGGGAGCCTTCGCTCTCGGGCAGACCTTTGCAGGACCTGAGATTCTACAGCTGGAGAAGACACCGTGTCTACGTATTCGTCACTTATCTCGTCTGCGGAATTTTCTTCATCAGCGCGTTCTTCTACATCAGTAGATCCTTCTTCTGCATTCGTTCCTCCTACTTCTTCATCAGCACATGTTTCTAGAGTCTCCTCCTGCCTTTCATGCATTTGCAGAGCGATTTCATCATCCTGTCTTTGTCCAAGTGGCGCCAAATGCCGGTTAGAGATGGTAGATTCTCGGCCATCTGCAAGACGAATGTGAGAATAGTCAGGATGATAAGGAGTTCATTAACGAAGAAATAAGGAAACTGTTACTTGACGGTATCATTGAAGAAAGTACTTCACCGTGGAGAGCTCAGGTTCTTATTACAAAGAATACTAATCATAAGAAGCGACTTGTTATCGATTATTCTCAAACGATAAACAGATATACACATTTAGATGCATACCCACTCCCAAATATGGAAGAGTTGGTGTCACAAATATCAAAATATCGTATATTCAGCGCTATAGATTTGCAAAGCGCATATCATCAAGTCCCTATTCTGCCACAAGAACGCCATTTTACTGCTTTCGAAGCGTTGGGAAATCTTTACCAATTTCAGCGCATTCCATTTGGTGTAACTAATGGTGTCTCTAGTTTTCAACGAACTATAGATTGGGTCATCCGGCAAGAAAATCTAAAAGGGACCTATGCTTACTTAGATGACATCACCGTGTGTGGAAAAACAAATATTGAGCATAACGAGAATTTATCAAATTTTTTGGCAGCAGCACGAAAATACGGCCTTACGCTGAACAAAGAAAAGAGTAAGTTCCATCAAGGCTCTATTAATATTTTGGGATACAATATAAAGGACCATATTATTAGGCCAGATGCCGATCGTTTACGGCCATTATTAAGTATTCCACCACCAAGCGATTTATCATCGTTAAGAAGGGTAATAGGAATGTTTGCGCATTATTGCAAGTGGATTCCAAATTTTTCAGAGAGAATCCATGGTCTAACTAACGCCAGATCATTTCCATTGAACAAAGAATTAATTAAGACATTTGAAGAACTAAAATCTGACATCGCAAAATCAGCTATTCACGCTATTGATAGTAATGCACAGTTCATAGTAGAAACTGATGCATCCGACCATTCAATCGCTGCCGCTTTGTCTCAAGCTGGTAGACCGGTTGCATTTTTCTCGAGAATGTTGAATCATAGCGAACGCAATCATTCAGCTATTGAAAAAGAAGCGTACGCAATTGTGGAATCGCTAAAGAAATGGCGTCATTTTCTCATTGGCAAACCATTTCAGCTCATTACTGACCAACGATCTGTTTCTTTCATTTTCAATAATAAACTAACAAGTAAAATCAAGAATGAGAAAATACAGAGATGGCGTTTGGAATTAGCACCTTTTAAATATGACATTGTGTACCGCCCTGGAAAGCAAAATGATGTTGCTGATACGCTTTCACGGGTATGTGCTTCGGTGTCAATGCGAACGGAAAGACTAATATCATTACATGAAGCATTGTGTCACCCAGGTGTAGCGCGAATGGCTCATTGGGTAAAATTTAAAAACCTAATCTATTCTGCAGAAGAAATCCGAAATATGATTAGATCATGCAAAATCTGTTCGGAAGTGAAGCCGAAGTTTTATAAACCTAACTCACCTGAACCAGTTTTAATAAAGGCTACCTCACCTATGGAAAGATTGAGTATTGACTTCAAAGGTCCAGTACCTTCTAATACGAATAATAAGTACATCTTGACCGTGATTGATGAATACTCCCGTTTCCCATTTGCGTTCCCGTGCTCTGATATGAGCTCGGCAACGGTAATTAAACGTTTAAATGAGATATTCATGATATTCGGGATGCCTTCTTACCTTCATTCTGATCGAGGAGCTTCTTTCGTATCTGCCGAAGTAAAGAATTTCTTGAATTCACGTGGAATTGCTTCCAGTAGAACCACACCGTATAATCCACGAGGGAATGGACAAGTAGAGCGTTTCAACGGTACTCTCTGGAAGACAATACAGTTGGCTTTACGTTCTTGCAAGCTAGCTATAGAGAACTGGGAAAAAGTCCTCGCGCAAGCCTTACATTCGATAAGATCATTACTGTGCACAGCTATTCATTGTACGCCGCACGAACGAATGTTTACGCATACAAGGCGTTCTTCAAACGGAGTTTCTATACCCACATGGTTGACGGAATCGCAGCAAGTGCTTATGCGCAAATTTAATCGCGCCAATAAATATCAACCAGTGGTAGAAGAGGTTACTCTCCTGCATGTAAATCCTGACTATATCTTCGAGTTTTTATAGCAATGGGCTTGCAGTCGGGTGTAACATTAGAAAACAATGGTACCGCCGGCACAGACGCCGCTGCAACACTGCATATTTCAAAGGGGTCTTTTGTATCACCGAAATTAAATTTAAGGGATGAATGCTTCTCTAATATATCATGACCGATGATAAGATCAGCACATAGATTTTTGACTATAAGAAGATTAAGGTTTTTATATTCATGATCACCAATTTTTGCAGAAACGCAGGTCTGACCTTCTACCTGAGACGTAAGTGTAGTAGAAGCCATTGAAATCGTCTGATTACTAGATTGCTTCTTTAAACGACATAACTTGAAAAAATTATCATCCATGAAACTAATGGAGCTGCCCGTATTAATTAATGCTTGAGCGCGTATCCCTTGAATGTAAGCTGTCACAGTAGCTTTTCTAAGAGAATTCGGTGACGCTGCTATAATACATGCTGAAGTGTCAGTTGTAGCATCCTTTTCAACGACTGCCACAGTATTC
Source organism: Ptilodon capucinus (assembly GCA_914767695.1). Classification (NCBI taxonomy): domain Eukaryota; kingdom Metazoa; phylum Arthropoda; class Insecta; order Lepidoptera; family Notodontidae; genus Ptilodon; species Ptilodon capucinus. The sequence goes on from OU611812.1 coordinate 11,489,416, forward strand.
GCTTTCTTATTACGACAAACGCTAGCAAAGTGCCCCTTCTTATCGCAAATCTGACAAGTAACATCTACAGCAGGACAGTCTTTCCTTTTATGTATACGTCCACCACAGAAGAAACACTTCATAATGAAAGTAGATGCTGCAGCTGTTGGTGCCCTCACTGTTTCTTGGCCTTGAACAGCATTTAAATTCGTAGAATTATAGTTTTGTGCACTGGATTCAGCCATTTCTAATGACAATGCTTGAGCACATGCTTCTTCGAGCGATAGTGTTAGATTCTCAAGTAATCGTTGTCTAATATTAGCTGATTTTAATCCGGAGATAAATGCATCTCTTATATTATCACATTTATTCGTCTCAGCATCCACTTTTTCAAATTTACAATCTTTTGACATTAATTTCAGAGCTCGAATATATGAATCTATATTTTCTTCACTCTCTTGTTTTCGAGAAGCCAGCATATGTCTAGCGTAAATTATATTCTTGGGCTTAATGAAAATATTATTCAATGTGCATATTGCGTCCTTGTAATTAGTGCAGTCACTGATATATTCGTATATTTTGGCAGAGACATGATTTATTAGTAAATCTAATTTCTTGTCCACTTTCTCATCCTTACCGCAGAATGATAGGAAACTATCAAATGTCCGCTTCCAGTGCTCCCATTCCTTTGAGGCTGAGCTATCTGACGGATCAATATCCAGTCTTCCTGGACGCAGAAACTTGTCCATTATGATAGAATGTTCTGCTGAATAAATTGTTAAAATATAAAAACCATTATAATAGTAATATGGCTTTATTCAGCAGAACTAAGATAAATGACATATGTCATATCACTACATAGGAAATTCTTCTAGGTTAGTCAGTTAGTTAGCGTGTACCAATTTATTCCTGAAAATATTTAAGGTAGCACCTAGGATATTTTTATTTTCTAAATTGTATCAGCTTCACACATTTTTATGAACGTAGTCATAAGTTAAAATTAAATTAGTATTGTCTATTCTTTCAACAAATTAAAAAAAATAAGATATCTATAAACACTTCCTCTCCCAAACTTTTTGGTTAACCTTTTTTTAGCTCTAGCCATAGGCAATACGTATTAAAACATGAGGTCAACGAATTTACTTTTAAACTATACATTACAGTATACTTTAAAAAAAGAATTGATTTTGAGCTTGTAATTAAAATTTTATTTAATAATTTTGAAAATTATTTAATACCCTATGCTAATTTGTTTTTATATGTAAATAAAATACATTTGTTCCACTTGACCGGAAACGCTTGGTAGTCCGACATGTTTCATGTAACCCCCGTTGTTTTGTATCAAGAAAATGCAATGGTCGCCATCTTCGAGTCTTGTGAATGTTTTGGTCGTAGTTACGGACTTTGAGGCCTATCTAATACGTGATATGCAATTATTTGATGGAAACAGTATCGCTACGTCCTAGGTGTTATTAATTTTCTCATACACAGGTCAGTATAAGATTTCTTCAGTATTTTCTCGAAAAGTGTTTACATCTGGATTTCATAGTGCTCACTATTGTGATGTTGTCATTTTCTATAAATATTTAGTACATTAGCTATGATAAATCCAATATTATATGTAGAATTTCCCGTGTCTAAGTCATTATTACTTTACGGAGGTGATATAAATATACAAACCTCATTTTCGTATGTACTTATATTTCTTGCCTTTGTTACTAAGCAAATTCGGTCACCTCCTATACTGAAAAATCTTGTTTATTTCCATTCAGTATCGATATATTCCTGCTAGGTTCGCTAAATCTGGTTAGTGTTTACTTTTTTTGATGTTTATATCTAGACGTTTCAGTTTCCGTGTTACAATAATGGCGGCAGTGGATTAACCTATTCGCTAAATTTACGCTTTTATTCAATTACCGCAGCGATAATAATGCATCATTTGAGTATTGTACCTTATATTTTCTCGTAGGAAACAAAATAATGTGACTTTCGAATAGTTTCGTGGAACAATGACCTCGACGGTCGTATCCTATTTGTGGACTAAAAATATTTTACCAAGAACATTATGGTGTACAATACACGTAAACGTGAAATTTTCGAAGATACATGGGTAAAGCGTCGATTTTCGATTGCAGTCACATGAAATAATAATTGGGGGCCGTGGAGCACTCCAAAGCGTCATCTCGGGTTTGACCCAAGATGATAGTATATACAGCATGTCAGCTACATCAGAATATGAACCAGCGGCCCGGCAAGTGAGTACAACGCATTTTCTAACACAAAACTCATGCCAGAAGCCTGTAGTGGGTCCTGCTGACATGGCTTCTAAAACCATCACTTAACACATTCATTTGTAAATATTTTGGTTATGGATCTCACAATATTAGTCTTTTGCTTGTTATTTCACTGATTCCATAACCAGAATCAACTCGTAGAAAGCTCTTTTACCTACAAAATTATCCATTATGTCTAAAGGTAGGTTATTATAGTTATAGTTTCCGCTAATTGTTATTTATTCTATTTATTCAGATGTGTTTCATCAATTACCCAGAAAATAGATACAAACTTCCTCTACAGAGCCTTGACATTTTTGTAAATAAAGATTTCAAATAAAAAGTGTATTTATTCATTACCTTATAAGTTATAGTATTCCATCTATTTGATGAATTGTGTGTTATTACTGTACAAACATTTGTATTTATTATGACATGTTATTTAACACAACATGTGAACATTTTTATACAATCCTCACTCTTACGTATTTGCTGTTGGTACTTATAGGGATATATATATGTCGATTGTATGATAATAACGTAATTGTATAGAGAAGGCATCAAAGTTTTAATCAGCTGTTTAAATTATGTATAATTAACTCAAAATATGGAATTGAAATCTGCACTGTGCAGAAGTGTTTTGAATTGCCCACAATAATACTCACTATACCTTAGAACCACAATAGTGTGTACAATTTATTCTTACGTAACTGTATGTGTTTATTTAAATACATTATGCAGAATGTTACTTATATACAGTGAATTATATGCATGGCTTAACTGAATTTGTGTGTTAATTTTTAATATAATATCTTGTTATAGGATTACGGGCCGACCACCTCCAGTGAAAATGTCTATGAACATGTCATGGATCACAAACTAACAGATATGAATGTATCGAGTGTGAGAACTCCTGTACTGAGGGCTGTGCCCTTATCTCCCAATTTAGGTGACCCAGAACCTGATTCCACTAACCCTGAAAGCATAATCCACTCCATGCACAAAGTAGACAAAGAAGTAGAATATCACATCCCAGATAAGAGGTGTGAGTCAGAAATGTCCGTGGACACCTTACCAGGTATCATGCGGATCGAAGAAGCCGTTGATAATGTGGCGCGCATAGCATACCCTATACTGCATGAAACTGAAGATTCAAGTGATACCAATTACATAGAAAACTCCACAACACTTATACAAGCCCCATTGAACACAGCAATTGTTCAGAATGTTACCAAATTACCACAGAATTTCACAATCAATGTTGATGGGGCGGTTGGAAACATTACGTCCATACAAAATGTACAAGATGTAGCCGGCAATCCAACATTATGGTTGCCCACCATTCTCACAACCAGTTCTGCTACTAATGACAACAAGATTGAAGATGACAGATCACAAGCTGGGGTCTCACAAATCATTATCACTAGTGAGAGCTATGTCAGTGATGCAAACCAATCTGGCAGAAGAAATATTGTCACAGAAACAAACTTCTTGGGCCGACCTAAAGCATCTAAAGTTCAGATTCTAAGTAACATATCTTTACCCAAACCACCACCCACATACAATCAACAGTACATAGGTGGCAAGGAAATTGCCCCCGTTTATGGTGCAACGAATCATGTGTATAAAATCAGTAACTCTGTGCTCTGCGCCAAACCTCAAAAGAGCCAGTCACTGATTGGTTGCAGCAATCTTTCAGCAAATGTCATAAATAACAGCCCTATAAAGAGCGTTCCATATAGTCACATGTTCACAAAGAGCACTAACTTAAATAAATCTATGAATAAAGTGAATAATGGTGCTAATTTAAACACTATGGTTGCTGCAACGTCCGGCAACACACAATGCCATATTCTATCCCGTGTTGTGTCTGGACCAAACAAGATGTCTGTCCATTCGGGGAGGAAATCTGTAAACGCCTTCAAAGGATCCAAAAACTCAAGTCAGGTGTTGAATCAGAAGAGTCAATCGAGGCCAATAAAAATCATTCAGCAGACTGGCACGGTCAACAAGTCTGAGGCGAAGTCTTGGCCTGTCGCCAGCGTCACATATAAAAGTCAGCAACCCACATATGGAGTTGTTGACTCGAATACGTCGAAAATTATACAGAAAGTCGGGAGTCCGACGAATAAGAGCCAGCCTATGGCACTTTCTAAGTTCCCTGTAAAAGGGGAACGACTTGTTTTACAGTCTCCGTGCGGACCAGTACTTATATCAACCGCTCCAATAAGCACCAGTTTACCTAAAGGTCCTCATTATGTGCAATCTGGGTCTACTCCTAACTTGCGGTATGTTCAGACTTACGGCCCGGCCGATAACCAGTTGTCCACAGTATCGCAAGTGTCTGCTAACCAACAGCTGACAGCGCAAATACTACAATCACTCTCACAACCCAAGCTGATGCTGCAACCGAGCCCAACACCAATTAATCATGTCACTAGCATAACCCGAACCGTAATAGAAGAACCAATACTATTGAAACCACTTGTAAATCCAAAGAGAATTGTTGTGTAAGTATTCATACATTTATACATGTCTGTAATAATTTACAACATTGTAATTATCACTGTATTCAATATCTATGTTTTGTTTCAGCGGCGATAAATCCACGTTGCTTACGGAGGATGATATAATCGGAATGGAGGAGAGACCAAATCTTTCGGAAGAAATCCGTCGACATTCATTCCAACCGTTTTTAGCGTTTCTCATGCTGGACCACACTTACGCTCAGCCGGCGCAGAAGGAACCGACATCAGCTCCGACCACTCCTTTGACTACCGCACCACCCCCAGTTATAACTTCACCAACCATAGTAGCCACGACTCCCATGAGTCCAATAAAGAGGAATTCCCCAGTGATTATGTCTACAACGTCGTACGAAGCGCCTCTAACCGTCCCCACCAGTGTCATCGGCACGCCAATTCCAGTAACAGCTATACAAATGACGCCGATCACATTCAAACCACAGCCTCCGCCACCGCAGGACGATGACGCCGCTTCTGTGATCTCATCTATAGAAGGGGATAGAAGACCACCCGCCGGCGGTGGAAGCGACACAGAAACGGCGCCAGAAGGCGAAGAGGAGGGGAAAACGAGATGTTTATGTGAGTTTACGCACGACGACGGCTACATGATATGCTGCGATCGTTGCGGCGAGTGGCAACACGTAGACTGCATGGGTATAGACAGACAAAAAATACCCGATGCCTACATGTGCGAGATCTGTCTACCGCGGGCGATAGACCGCCGCCACGCCCGCGCCATACAGATGAGGAAGAGGGAGGAGCTCAGCGCGCTCGGCGCATCCGACACAGACTCTTCGGAGAGCAGCCGACCAGCCGGCCAGCGAAGGAAACGCCTACTTACAGTCACTACTTACACCAACACCAGTGGATCCTGTGTCACTACTTATAACTCCACTCTTCCAGTGCTCCCGCCTCTGCCGCAACCCTCGCTGACGCTGCCCAAGCGAGGCCCCAAGAGACCCAAAAAAACCGAAGTCCTAAGAAAGGGTACAAAGAGGAAACTATCAGAAAAACGCGTGAAACGCAAGAAAGAAATGTTGTTAAATAGAAGCAAATATAACACTGGATTATCGAACCAATCTCACTGGCAAGATTCATATGAGTCTGCGGTTACCAATCACTACAGTCCTGAATTGAGGGCAAAGATAATGAAATACAGTAGTAAGTCGGGAAATACACCTAATATGGCATACGCTATGAACGCACATTTGTGCACTACCGTCCCTCACGCGGGCGGTAAAATTCTAATCGCCACTAAAGACTTGAAGGAGAACACTCCCGTAATAGAATTGCGTGGTAAATACATGTTGTCGAACCAACACAGGCCGCAACTGCAGAACTCTGTTCGAGCCGGCAGCCAGAAACCGGGTCCGTTCGTTTTCTTCTACCGGTTACCCAAAGACAACACGCAAATATGTATTGATACTAGAACTTACGGGAACGAAGCTAGATTCGTTCGCAGATCTTGTAAACCTAACGCTGAACTGCACCACTGCATCGTAAAAGGGACTTTGCATGTCTATTTGGTGACTATTGGAGTGGTGCAGTCTAATACGGAAATCACGGTCGGTCACGATACGGATGGGAGTAAGCAGCCGTGCGCGTGCGGCAACCCTAAACACTGTAAAGTCAATGGACTGAACCCTATAGTGGCCAGAAAGAGCATGGATTACCCGCCAAGGGAGAAGAGAAGTAGGAATAGATGCCTCAGTTCTTCATCACCGGTGTCCCCACCCCTCGCGCCCGTCATCACCACGCCTTCCATCACCACGCCTGTCATCACCACGCCAGTCATCACCACGCCCGTCAAAGAATTATTTCCACAGATGATGGCAATTAAATATGAGAAGTTTTCTCCGCCACAAATTAAACAAGAATACTCCCCTCTGTCTCCTCCATTCAAAACTGCTGTAATGGCGTTAAACTTCGATGAACCGCCCAAACAGGAGCCATTAGAAGACATAAAACCTGAAATTGATCTGATAGCCAAAGAGGAAATGAAACCGGAAGATTTAATAGACGAGCCAGACTTTTGTAAGATTGAACCTCCAGTGGAGGAGAAAATTGAGGAAATTATACCGGAACCAGCTATCATAGAGATTCCGCTACCGCCAGAAGATCCTAAACCTAAACTGATACCTAAAGAAGAAGTCTATGAGATAAAACCGGAGATTGAACCAATGTTCTCTGATGATGAGAAACCGGAGAAACCTGAGAAGGTTGAAGACAAAATACCAATAGATGAGCCCAAGGAAGCTAAAGTGGAAGAAGATAGGCCAGCCACGCGAGAATTTACAGCTAAATCAGCTTGTCACGACAGATCTTCGCGATCGAGCCGGACCACCTGCGCCAACCAAGATTCCATGGACGATAAAACAGATGACTCTCAAGACAAAATAATTAAACCAACTAAAGATAAGAAGAAAATGGTAAGCTGACGAAAAACTTTAACTAAACTTTAAGTTTGATGCTATAGAACATACTTCCAATTGACTGTTTGTTTCAGACACGCGAGGAGCGTAAAATGGAGGCGATTATGAAAGCGTTTGAGCGCATGGAGAAGGCGGAACAACGCAAACAGGAGGTTAAGGAACGACAGAAGCGCAGAGAATCCGACCCTCATCCCAATGCGAACGACAAAGACGACGATGATGAAATACTTACCTCTAAGAAGCGGAAAAAGTAAGTTTTACTGTCGCCGCATCTTTGAATTTCTCAAATAACAATCTTGGTTTACTAATGTAAATCATCCACTGATTTTAAATTCATGGAATAAATATTAGAATCCTCTTAGGTTTGTCAGTATTTAAAATTCCTATTAGAAATTTAAAAGCATTCTGACCGTTATCACATTCGTATGTTTTGCATAGTAAAAGCAGTTCTATTTATATCAATACATCACGGCTATGAAACACGAAAACCTGCCTTATGGACACATAATTCGCTTATTTGAATAAATAATCGTCTGACGAATGACTTAAGAGAACTTGACTTGGTAATGCTATAAATCCGCAAATATTTTTTCTGTTATGTGACGGCATGAGGTACGTTAGGTAATGTGTATTGGCGCGTCAAACGAATCTTGTTCATATAAACATACACTACACTTGCAACAAAAAGAAAAACTCTTAGGAAAGCTTGCAATGATATTAGGTACTGCTGGAGTCTGGAATACTCATAAGTACTCGCTGGTTGTCGAGGTATTTATAGTAGTGAAGGTCACAAAAATACTTATTCAATGTCATTCAAAATGGGTGTACTTAACCCATAGACTATAGGTGCCCTAACTTATCCCAAACGAATAGTGAATTCAGATATATTTTATGATCGTTTATAATAAAATTGTTTACTTGTTCAGTTGTAATGCAACACAACCCTAAAGCTATTACTTTTTAACTCCTACTTTGACTGAGTGACTGACTTTGACCTAGACATTAACACAGCACATGTAACAAGGTACCTAACTGAACCTTTGTACTGTCAAAGAAATAATGTTTTAAATTTTGTGGAAGAGGAAATTAAGAGATGTAATGTATAAAATGAATTAATGTACCCCAAAGGGTTGCAGGCTCATTATACCCATTTTGAATTATTTTTTTTGTGATTAGACGTAAGGGGCGGGCACGTACTACATCGCAGTCGAACCGGCGGCGGCTGAACTCTGCAGACAGCGACCTCGTGACGTCGGGCGACGAAGCACCGGCCTCGGTGTCGCCGCCCCGCGCCGCGCCGCCTTCAGCCGACTCGAGGAGGATCAGTGATGCTGTCAATGAGGTATCTATGAAACTAATGCTTGTAGAACAGATGGTACCATTTCGTGCTACGTATTATTACGGCTTGTTCGCATTCAGTGTCAATGGTGAAGTAGGGTCTAAAATATTTCAAATCCCTGTATTGTCTTCATAGAACATCTTCTTCACAGGAATTAGGTCTAAGCTCGGCGTGTTTGTTGGTCGAAGCCGCAGTCGGCTCCGTAGAATCCGCCTTCAAACTGCCCAAAACGAAGAAAACAATGGCGACGGAATGGATAGGACGGTCGCCTGAACGCACACCTTCACCATACCGGTCCCCATACAGACCGGCCCTTGTGTCCGCAACCTCCTTAGAGAGTCTAGTCAGAGTCGCATCGACCATGATTGGGGACCTCAGCGGCGTGCAAGACTTTCACGAAGAAGAAACCCGAGCCTCGCCTCCTAGAACGCCCGGCAGGGATCGAAATAAGCCTCCGAAGAAGGCTAGGAGAATAACTAGAAGTACGCCGCCTACCGTGGAAGTCCCTGAAGTTGTTGCGCCTGTTATACCGCAACACAGTGCCAAGAAACGGTGGCTACGACAAGCGATCAGTGAGGAGAGCGACTCTCCCTCTGCAGGTTTGTAACACTCAGAGCTCTTTAATTTATACACGGTAGCCGTACGAACAATATTACTATTTCCAAATTAGATGTGTTTGTTCCAGAATCACCACCCAACGAAATGGTCACACCACTGAAGAAGAGGCGGGTAGCGAGAGAATCGCTGTCTTACGAACAGAATACCAATGTGCCTGTAAGTATACAGAAAATATTATCATTATAATATTACTCTATACGCAAAGGTACTAAAGTTTGTTCTTACTTGTGCAGTGTAATGACGAAACTTCGCCTATATTGACGTCGGAAGACTCGCCGGTCAAAGACGACTCTCAAGCAATATCGCGGCAGTATAAAGTGAGGAATATCATGGATAGTATATACGGTAGGGATAGGACGCGGTCGGATAGCGGGCAGGGGTCCGACGACCAGTGCAATATGGATAACGACGTACTGAACGTCAACATAAAGGGACCCCACGACACTGAGCACATCAGGAGAATAATAGGAGTGCCTACGCCCGAAGATGAAATGCCACCGACTATTACCAAACCCGAAGACATCCAAATCAACAACAATAATGTGGAATTAGAAGAAAGCAACTACAATAAGGCTGTGCCCATGGACATCGATACGACGATACCACAGCCGAAGATTCAGGACTCTGTAGACCACAATATCGATACCAAAAGCATCGAGAGTCCCACCGACAAACTGAACAGTTGCCAGTCGGCGGACACCAGCGGCAACTCGTCCCCGCAGCGCGACGAAATGGACGACATACAGAAGAAAATACACTCATTCCACACGGAGAACATTCAAATATTGAAGAGCAGAAACAAGAAACCCAAAGAGAAAAGGAAGAAGGTGAACTTGAATTTCGATCTCAATATGGTCGACGATCAGATCAGTGTTCAACTGCGGACTGACGATACGATATCAAATACACTGGAAAACGGCGACATTCACGACGAGATGAACGACGACGTCAAAGTCCATGTATCCCCTGAAAACATACCGCTGCCTCCCGTGGAAACAATACCACTGCCTGCGCCGGAGAACATTCCTCTACCAGAAGAACCCAGCCCAATGCCAGTAGTGCCACCACCGGAAACCATACCCCTACCAGAGGAGCCCATGAAGCCCGTGAAAACGTTACAACCAGTCTCACCCGTTGAGAAACAAGAGAAACCATTCTCAGTGGACCGAATATCCGTGCTAGACACCTCCGTACCTTTCACGTCTCGTTTCAGTTCCACAGGACTATTCTCAGGTATATTTAGCAACATGTCACAGCCGTTCAACATGGACAGTAATATTAACGAGAACGTGCCTAACATGTCTATAATTAAAAGTGCGATAGATAGGACTACAAGTTTAGATAGTGGTTTGTTTGACAAGGACAGTATTACTCCCGTGGACGATCTGAAGAGTGTGCAGGAGATACTGACGCGTGTCAACAGTATGGACTCGAATAACAGTGTGATATTGTCGGGGGTGTTGAGTAGCTCGAACAAGGCGGGCCTGCTGACGTCGCCGAAGCCGGCAGCGAAGCCCTACTGCCCCAGGAGCAATGACCCCAGACTGAACCCTCCACCTGTTGAGAAACCCAAACCAGTTAGAAGGAAGGTGAGAATGATTACCTATTATTATTTTCTTCACAGCTTATTGTCTATATAACTGTAACATTCCATTTACATTATATCCTACAGGGCTGTTAACTAACGAGGTATTATACTTTTATATGTATACAGAGAAGATATGACATTCAGTAATTTTGTCACTTTCAGCCTCTTTGCCTCATATGGAGTTGATTTAGGTGCGTACTAGATGTCGTAATCTTACTACTAGCCTAAACTTGTGATTTTAGAAGGAAAAAATCAGTTCAAGGTCTCAGATTAGATAAAATGTGACGTAAATTTATTAATGCTAATATTTATACGCACTTTCACATATCCGATAATTTCAACTTTCCGTGATAATATATCTACATGAAATCGATAATTTTATCTGTTTTATACCGCTCCTATACTATCTAAATGGAACATATTTTTAAATGGCTGTGCCCGCGAATTCGCCTGCGCATAATCAGGAACCCTAATTATTCTCCATACATAAAAGAAGCCTAAGTTAATCCTTATAACATCAGCTATCTGAGAGTCGCATCAATCACTTAATCACAAATTTGAACAAAAATACTTTCAAATTGGTGGCCATTTAGGTTGGTAGTCCCTTGTATTTATCTCTTGAACTAAGGGATTCACATTTTAGAACTTCTATTTTAAAGGTTAGTTAGCTAGTCTATGGGGATAGTATACCCATGAATAACATTGTCTAATTATTACTTTTACCTACTAATCTAAGTAATTATTGTCATTGATGAAGGCTTGGTCTAGTGGCTTGAGCATTCGCCGCCGCACTGGAAGGTTACGGGTTCGATACCCGTCCGTGGCGAATTAGGAAAATTGCCTCTTCCAATTATACCCTGGTTTAGGTGTAACTGATCGCTCCCAGTCCATTGTATGGTACCCATAATACAAGAGTGTTTTGGTTCCGTACCCAAAGGGTAAAATGGGAACCCTATTACTAAGACTTCGCTGTCCGTCCGTCCGTCCGTCTGTCACCAGGCTGTATCTCATGAACCGTGATAGTTAGAGAGTTGAAAATTTCACAGATGATGTATTTCTGTTGCCGCTATAACAACAAATACTAAAAAACTGAATAAAATAAATATTTAAGTGGGCTCCCATACAACAAACTTGATTTTTTTGCTGTTTTTATAGATAATGGTACGGAACCCTTCGTGCGCGAGTCCGACTCGCACTTGGTCGGTTTTTTTAACTTTACAAGAGAGCATACTTAATCGACGCGGGAAAAATCGCTGATTATTAATATGTATACATATAGTTAAATATCGCCCAAAAGTGTCGTCTAATGAAATAGTCTTTCACGCCTCGATAACGTCTTGATGCTTAATAGTACAAATTGATCGTGACATATAATATAATACCTAATTCAAACCCTACGCACTATATCAGTCGACACCAATTTCGGTAGCATGTGTTTCAAAACACTTGGGAATTGGACCATTGACTGATACGCCAGTAGCCATTGTTATCGTGTGTGTTTACGGAGCCACATCCTTTCCATCGTACTCAATCAGAATTATGTACAAGCAAAGATAATTAAATTATCTAAGCGTATACCAAGTTATGTTTATGATGTAACGCTTCTTTAGCTGCTAATTGCCATTCCTAACGCCGTAATTGCTTTTATAGCTTCCAATTTACTATAAACTGTGGTTATTTATCTACAGTTCTATGTTATGTAATCTATAAAAATAAACAAATGTTGGAATGGCAATATAATATCTATTTACTAAATGCATATGAAAGTTTACTTGTGACAAGAAAATAATGTGTATTGTGTATGCGGGTTCGAGTCTCGTCCCGTAATTTGCCCTTGTGCGTATCGCCCCCTGTGGTGTTAGCACGCATGTTAAGACAGGACCTTTGTCACGAATTCGCTCGCATGCTCTCTGTCTAATTTCCGAGACAAAGAGACAAATCAAGATATACTGTGACATAAGACTAGTCTTGGCGCTCAAGCTACAAGTACAGCATTGACAAAATGTGTGATAAATATCTATTTCTATCGTATGAATGACAAAAGTATGACATGGCACCACTCCATACGACATCATATCACAAGAGTTGCTTGGTATGGAATAGGGAATTTCAAACAAAGTACTGGTGATATCCAATGATTGTGAAGGCTGTATAACCAACGAAGATGCCCCCATTCGATACCTACGCTACAGTTTACTCGGCGTAAGACAAGATAGGGTGCGTCTTCATCGGTTAAAAGTAGTATATGTATACATAAATAAAGCATATGTGTATTCTATAGCTCTCTATAACGGAGTACCGCAAGAGGCACAAAGGTGCGAGCACGGAGGAAGGCGGGTGCGGGCTCGGCGAGGGCGGCGAGGGCGGGGCGAGCGGCGATGGCGCCGTGGAGTGGTCGTCCGAGTCGTCGGGCGCCGGCTCGCTCTCCCCGCAGCGGCTCGACGCCGCCGCGCAGGCCGCCGCCGTCGAACTTGAACAGAGGCTGCATAGAGAACTCGCCGTCTCGCATTTGCCCAAAGGTAAGCGCCCTATGTAACGCCGCGAACTCTATGGCCGTTCAAACACAAGTCGGACCACGAGTGTCTGCCCCAACCAGGGTTGCCCTCTTCTAGTTTTAAAATCCTGACATACGATTTATATTCTGGTTCTATGTTTGATCAACAAATTGTACAGTCATTTGGTTGGATTAAACTATAAGAAGCCATACTCGTGGCAACCCCAACCCACAGTAGTATGCAACCTAGAATTTACATTTAAGGGAACAACAAAACTGTTCTGAAAATATTGTGGAGTAATTGGGGAAGGATTTTTGCATTTTACCCTGTTCCTACTAGCTTTCAAGATCTCTGATATCATCATGGATCATCATCATTAATTTCTATGGATTTGTTGACGAACAAGTCGAAAAGTACATGTCTCCATAATTTTAATATGGAAACAGTATTCTGGCTCACTGCCAATATTTGATAGTTTACGTCGTAAACTCCGTCTAGCTTTATGCAAAGTGGGAAAATTGTTAGCTACGGCAATACAGTCTGCAACAAACTTTATCCCAATAGCACACGAAATGTTTTAGATTGGACACACTGCATATGACACCTTTACATATATTTTCGCCCGCATCAACTAACGCAGAAGTATGAAACCTTGTTTGTTGCCCCCTATTTTTAATATATGTACAAATTGAAATAATTTTTGCGAAACCAAGGAAGTTCCACAAACATCGTAGAAAAGCATTTTTATTACAAACCGTGTTCTACAATGCCAATATAAATGTATAATAATGAACTAATTAATCTGATTTGATAATTAATCAATAAATAAATCAAATGACGGATTGTACGCAATTATACAGGATAAGAACATACGTATACCACGAATAAATTTGCATCTACCACGATCCTGACATTGCAAATAAGACTTTATTCCTTGCTTACTCAATAGCCATAATCGTAAACTGGTATCGTTGCATATATAACTTCCTTCTTGGTATAGGTCCTTACGTCCATATGCAACTTGTAGGTACATAGGTCCATGAGAAATTTTCCATACGGTAGCTAGCTTATAATACTTGAACCGAGTTTGTTGACAGCGCCACTCATTGTTATATTCTCTCCATTCCTGCGGTACGGGGCGTTTAAGGCCTCGTTTGGTTAACTATCTTTATGGCGGTAAGGGGCTTAATGAAGTAGATACACCACTGCATTCTGTTTAAATTGGGCATCTGTCAGTTAAGACTTAAGTCGTCGATTGAACATAACAACAAATGCATCTCTTGACGTATTGTTGTATGCCGGGAATACTTGGGTGTCAAATGCAGCGTGTCAAAAGGTTTGCCAATACTAAACCAAACCCTGTGTGCTAATACATAAAGATTGAATTTATGTGATAAAAGCCACGTCGTCCCCCACCCGTCAAAATTCTCTCGCACTGCCAATATCATTCCGTTGTAGAATGAACTTTTTCTAAAGGCAATAAAGTTCGTTTTTCTATTAGCAAACATGGGTTTCGCCTCGTGTGGATCGAAACGAGGGGCTTAAAATTGTTGCCTGAACATAATAAATTAATGGTAAAAAAAATATTAAACACAAGCTTTTATTTAATTGCCCTTAGTTTTCGCTTTATCCTCAGTAAGCCCTTTCATTTCATACCCATGCTGTGGTAGTGCAGAAAAAAATAACTATTCCGCCATCTTGGATGATCCGCCATATTGGAATTAGAATGACGTCACATAACTAAGCATGCATTGTCATCCAAAGTAAGCGTGTATACCAAATTTCAGCTCAATCGGTTAACGATAACTGATTTAAAATTCAGTTGCAAGATTCCACCCGGACATACATACGTTGCAAGCTAATATAAAGCTTGTAAAAAGAAATGCATCTCATATTTTTGTATTCCCCACATAGGCATCGTCCGCCGAGTCTCGCCGTAAACACAATGATCACCCGGCCGGCCTTGGCGGCCGCTGTAAACACACCACACAATACTGCGCAATTCGAACTAATGTATTCACATACAATACGCTTGTTTTTTTTACAACATACCGTACCGATGAGATAATAGTCATTTTTAATTAGTTAACAATTAAAATTGTCTTTATATAGCCCCCTTACCACCACTTGTCTTGCAGCTATTCTTTTAATATTACTTTCGATTTCTGAAAGTTGAATCAATACAAAATATGACAAAAATTGTCAGTTACTATTTAAATAACAATACTTACAGAAGTGGTAAGGCAAGGTAGCACCAGATGTAGATAGTAGATTAGACCTACCACCATTTCTATTAACAGTTTTAATATTTTACCTTTTTTCTCAGAAACGCGTGAAGGTATCAAGTTGAAATTTATAACAGAGAATTTCGTCTGCGGTCCCTAAGTGCCCTAAAAAAATCAAACTTCTAGGTTAACACAATCAAAAGATATGGCAGTTTTTATTGCGTTTTATGGGAATCAAAAACCTATAGGGTACTTCCCGTTGACGTGGAATCATGAAATTTGGCAAGGAACATGGTCTTATAGCACAAGTAAAGGAAAAAAATCCGAAAACTGTAAATTTATTGTTAGAAAAAGTTTTTTTGCAATGACAAACTTATTTTGTAGTTACTTTGTATGGGGACACCGGAATACCAACGGCAAAGTTAAGTTTGTCACTCTATCCAGTTTATCTTTTCGTTAGAGTAATGCTCGGTGCTTTCACAGTTTAGGTACGGAAGCCTAGGTGCGCGAGTCCAGCTCGCACTTGGCCGGTTTTTTTATGTATGTATTTTATGTCTATACAAATTATCCACATCGGAGACAAACAGCCATAATAAATGGCGAGTCTGAAACTGATCTCCATGTAACGAATGTGCCATAAATTGACCTGACAGATCGTTTATACAGATCGCGAGCCAAATTGGGTTGGGAGTGAGTGTAACCACTTTAAAGTACCCGGATCACAGGCGCGACAAAATTCGCGCGATCGATTTTTTTTTTATACCAAAACGATCTGTATTAACTTACGGATAAAGCTCATTCTTCAACGAAACTATATGTGACTTTTTGACGCGTGGTCGCGTGGCTTTTATCACAGAAATTCAAAGTTTAACCCTCCGCCGCCCACTGGGGAAACAACACGGTCCCACGTCAAAATGTTTTCCAATACCAAAACGAACTTTATTATTTTACGAAATGAGCGAAATGATGATATTTAATGGAATAAGATGAGGAATGGCTTCACCTGCGACTAGCGCGGGTATTTCGCCAATGTCAAGCAATTAATAGCAAGGACAAATTCAATAAATACACGTAATAAATAAAAATGAATGATGACAGTGATAAAGATGGCGGATGAATCCTTGCAAAAATGTTTTATCAAAACGAACTTTGTGTCTATATTCAAAAAGATTCATTTTCAAAATTCGCTCGCGCTGTCACTGTCATTGCGTTGTTGTAGAATGAACTTTTTCGATGTGTCAATGCAGTTTTTTTATTTTTGTTTATTGGGAACACAAACAGTATTACAATACATGGTAGGTACAAGATATATTGTAAAAGTATGAGTAAATGTAACACGAACTACGTCTTCCACATGGTAATAAATGAAGTAGGAGGGCTACATGACAAGTTAATTAAGTGAGTAAAAAGTATGAAATGTTAAAGTTCTTAAATTTAGAGAACATTTGATTCTACATTCTACATTTGATCTCGTTCAGAGAGGATTGTCCGAGCAACCTTTGTGAAGCTGTATACGCAGTTAGTTTTGCTATTGGCAAAACAATTTACGCGCGAGCGTTGACGCTTGTTGTGCGGTCTTTATACGTATTGAGACAGGGTACATTTTCAAAAAAATTAAAGCTATTTCGTTCTGCCCAGTGAATGCAGGGCGTTAATGTTATTGCATGTACACTAGTGGTAATTGCTCCGCCCGCTCGGCAAATCGGTTCGCACGTACGAGTGGTCTCGCAATTATTTTTAGAACGCGGCCGATGTGCGACGCGACGCTGCCAGAATCAACTGTATTACGTGCTTTGTAATCTGATACTTTTTTTTGCTTTGTTTTTGTTTATATAATATGCTCCATCTTACATCATAACGCTTGTATTTCCCCGAAGGGGTAGGCAGAAGTGTCCTGCAGTGCACCCACACTTTGTCGATGTATTTAGGTTCCAATGTAATAGGGGGCGAGGCTGTTGCCATTATACCGGGCACATTTACCCTGCATACGAGGGATACTTGAGCTATAGTCCACCACACTGGCTGGCCCAGTGCGTGTTGGTGGATCACACGCCTTCTATAGACGTACAGGCTTCCCTCACGCTGTTTTCCTTCACCGTACAGCCAGAAGTAATCTTTATTTAAAATGATATTAGCAAATGAAATCCCAAAATCTCTGTTGGCCTGGGATTTGAAGTGCTTTTAAGGCGGGCGTTCTGCCTACTAGTCTACAGCTGCTTTTTTAATAACTTTTTTTCTTGCTTTACCGACTGCTATTATATTTACCTCCAAATTTATAGAAAACTTACAAATTGTATTATAGAACACTATTCAAAAAACTATATTTGCAAGTATTGATTGAATGAAATTTCCACAAATTTGGAGAGTAACTTATAAAATTATGTTTTTGTTTTGTTTTTTTATAGGTTGCCTATTTAAAGGCTTCAACGTTGCAAATGATAACCGGTTCCATTCAAAAATGGCCACTAACATCGTCGTGCTTTGATACATAATCAAAAAACCCAAAGCAAATCTCGGCACACCAATAAACCATACAACTGCGTAAATAACACTAGAGGCCTTTACAAATATACGCCGCGAATACACGCGCGCATATAATTGCACAAGCCTCAAGTCGTAATAGAAGCCTATTGTTTGAAACATGGTTTTATTTGCGCAGGTGTGTTCGACGCTCAGCCTACGGCGTTGGAGCGTCAGAGGGAGAACCTTAGCTCACGATTGCGCCGGGAGTTTGGCCTGGCGCTGCCCGACGATGAGGAGGCCAGGCCACCTACCGACAACGGTATGGCCTTGATACATTGCTGCCAATTATGTCACCACCAAAACTAAACTAAAGCATACATTTTTATAGCCTTTTGAAAGTCCCACTGCCGGTAAAAGGCCTCCTCCTCTCGCCTCCACATGTCCCTGTCCTGGGCTTGTTGTGGCCTTGTTATACCCGCAGTGACCAAATCGTCCAACCATCTAAGCCTTGGTCTGCCACGACGCCGGCAGCCGTCTTTGGGCGTCCAGTTGTTAACTCGATTTGTCCACATTTGAGGGTCCATTCGTGCTACGTCGTAACGTTTGCAAAAGTCTTCATACTCGGGGGATTTAAAACAGGTTTTATTTAACCAGCTAGGCGATTGTATAACTTAGCAAACGTTTTTAATTTAAAACATGACGACTTTTCCATACATTTTGACAGCTGCTTTAACAGAAGGTTATTGAAATGGGTTTTGCGTATCTGAATTACGTAATCAACCTGACGCTATCTCCTCACCAGGTTTCGTTATTTGCTCCGGGAATGTTTTGTTATGAAATTAACTCTAGTGTGAGGGCTTATGAGATTTGCATATTAATTTCTAAGTATATGGCTTTTAAATTTATGGTTTTTCTTCATGTGCAGTCAGATTTTACAGTAGAAAAGTGTTCTAGATTTTTTTTATAGATTAACTTTTAACGAAGCTTACGTGTTGTGCTATAAGTGAGCTCATGTTAATAGTCTAACTAATAGCCAGGGTGGGAGTCGAACCCGGAACCTCTCGGTTACGAGGGCGACCAACCACTATTGACGCCTCATGTATGGATTCGTAACTTATGTTTTAAGCCGAAATAAAACGTGTCTTGAGAGTCTGCCACCACCCACTACTGAAAGACCTACTTTTGTATTATATTACTTCTGTATATTACTTCTTCTTCTGATAAGTTACTTCTGTTACTTAAATAATAAGTGTTGTTGTTTGTTGTAATGCTTATGTTATGTTTGTGTTGTCCGGCAGATGGCGTGGGCGGCGCGAAGCGGTGCGACAGGTAGAGTCCGGCCCGCCGCAGTGCGCATTAGACATTATTTTTGTAAATCTCACGTCGGCGTCGGCGCCGGCCCGTCGTCGCCTCGCCTGTACTATAAAATAATAATATTTAAAATAAATTTTCTATGAGCGCACGTCGGGTGCGCGCGCGCATCGTTTGTATATTTTCCGTTTCACTTCGTTTACTTTTCACGGTTTTCTGCAAGTACAAATTGTTTTTATTTCCCATGTACATATTGTATATACGAGAGTTAAGATAAAGTAATATAGGGAACCTACTCAGTAAAACGTATAATGTATAATGGTATGAAAGGTTTTTTTTTTATATATGTACAATATTTATGTATCTTATTGATATATTTATTTAAATATCGATAATATTCGATAGTGCGTTTAGGGAATGACGGCTAGGATTTTTGTACGCATAATGTTTAAGTAAATTATAGTTGTTTTTATTATTTGTTTTATGTTTTTTTGTAGCGTATTATAGGGGGTCCGAGGGCCCGCCCTAGCTGTAGGTCTCTCGTAGTGATCGTAGTTTCACTTGTAACTTAGTGACGTTACTAAACAGATACGCCATATCCATTTTAAGAGGTTAAATTAGCGTATTTGTACAAAGATTGGTTATCTTTGGTCCGTCATCACAAACGTTGGCAGCTGGGAAAGATGGTCAGTTTCTGCTTGCATAGAACAACTTTGCAATTTATGGATGCCAAACACTTGGAACATTACACGACTATCTAGTACAGTGATGGGCAAAGTACGGCCCGCAGGCCAGCTCCGGCCCCCAAAAGCATTTAATCCGGCCCGCCGACGGTCCTTCGACATGAATAGTAGATATATGGCCCGCGATAATTATATGTTGACGGTCCAGAAGTATAAAGTAGATTCTACATAGTACAGTGCTCCCTCTTTATAATTCCCAACTCGGGGCTAAAATTCTAAGAATTTCTCCTTAGTGAGGGACCCCACTTTTTCATAAGAGCAGTCTTACGGAACGTACACAAATATATTAATGTAGTGAGAGTAGGGGAACACATTCCCTGAACTCTGAAATTTCTGTAACTTTCTGGCCCCCCATTAAGAAAGTTTGCCCACCACTGATCTAGTATGTTTCGACGGCTAATCAATGAAGATATGCAATAATTTTTATTTAGGGCAATGTTATTGTAAGTATTCCTTGTATTTTTTTCGTTGATGCTTGGCTCTTAGTGACTTGAGTCTTGAATTATGCAGCGTGTTTAGGAAGTTCGAAATAATATCGCGTATGCAGATTTTATCGAAATTCGAATATAATTTAGGAAAGTTGTCGCCGATTATTTAATAAAATGTCTTATTTCGAGTTGAACGTGGAATTTTCATATAAGTAACGTTTTGTGAGTACAGTATAAACTCACTTATCCGGCACTTCAATAGACCGATACGTGCAATAATCCGGCACCCTCCGCCTTCGCCTCACTCGCCCCTCTACTCCTATGTGCGAGATGAGAGAGAGAGATGTTACAGTTTCAATAAAACCTGTCGAACAAGACCACAAATATGTACATACATACATTATATTCTCTTTATGAAGTGATTTATTTTATCTATTATGATGTTTTCTGTATAATCCAGTAATCCGAACATTCCAATAATCCGGCACCCTCTGGTTTTTAATAGTGCCGGATTAGTGAGATTATACTGTATTAGTGGTTGGCTCTCGTGAAAATAGCTAACACTTTAATAGGTATATGGATATGCCCACAAGACATACAACAAATATTTAAAGGTACTATGATAGTTCTATTGAGTCTGCCTTTTAAAATGTCTCTACATATCATCTACCTATAATATTATTCCGCACTTCTAAGACTCGCTGTACGAGTTGATGATGGTCGTTTTAAATCCTCTAATTGTCGCCGCCGGCAATTACGAGCCAGACCCCGCGCACACATCATCAACTCGTCGCCGCCGTCCGCGGCACGTGTTGATTGATCCTCCCGACACGATCATCGCCCTCCTCGACCCGGGCGTTGAGAGGGCCACCAACACACCTACACCAGCCTCAAACAGACACCGATCTCGCCGGCGAGGTCGAGGAACCCCCTCTTCCGCTCGTAGGTGCATCTTTGCACCTAGGAGCGCAGTCACTACCTCTCCCCTCACGGTAACTGCCCAAGCCGAGGTCGTGCCCTCTGTGGCGCCCTTGAGCTAGTTGCCACCCCTTTCCGCCCTTAAGGCCTTGGTTGATGTGCACTCTGCGCTCGCCACTCCTCCGGTAAAGCTGTAAAGGCCACCTCACGGCCAACAGTGTAAGTCCTTCAAAAAAAAAAAAAATGCTGATGGTCGTGTAATGTACTTACTAAATGACTTAGGAACAAACTAAATTGTAAATCGATGGGTGATATTTACTTACATACATCATTGGAATCGACTCATTTTTCTGCGTCGAATGAGTATACTCTGCAGTAAAGTTGAAAAAATGTCGCTTACTTCGAATAGTCTTTCACCCCTTGAAATGTTTTTGTATGTATTTAAATCCAATAAAAATTGCCAAGTTGTTTAATAGATATGTGATTATTGGTACACAGCAATGGACAGTTGCAAAATTATATTAAGGAGTATCCAACCCTACCACCACTCAGATAGCAGTATTGTATTAATACTACTTTGATTAGACAATTTTTGTACGAGAAAAACGGCATAAAATTAAAGTAATATTAAAACAATGCTGCTTGTGGTGCTAAGGGGTTGTTTTCTGAAGTCAAAGTCAAATCATTTATTCTGTATAGGCCTATGGGGGCACTTACAAATTGTCAAGTTTACATTTTATTCTTTTTTTTTTTAGTAATCTTTAACCAAAATACCGATAGGAGGCTGTGAAATGTGGCATCTTTTTATTACCTGTCAAAAATAAACGTCAATTGAAATGTATTGCATAACTTGATTGATTAAACTGAAATTATTGAACATTTTTATACTGTACTGTATCGACGGTAAAAGGCGAAAAAGGCGCCATTTTGGACGATATTGAATGATACATATAGTTGGAATCAGCGATATTTTCTTTGCCTTTTGAGCTGGGTTTCGAGCAAAGTTACCAAAATGGCGCTCGACTCGATTCGCCTTTTGACCATCGATAAAATTTAGCAATTGTTTATACTGTTAACATTATTGTATTAATATTATAACAACGAATCGATGTTGTGAATAAACTCGGTCTAGATACATAGTTAAACACAACCCAGTGATTAGGGAGTCTACGTTTGAGTACAACTAGGGAGAGAAATATGTCTAAACTAAAGGGCCTGCTTAGTTTTTTTGCCACTACCAAAACAAACTGTATTTACTCGTACAGAAAGAGTATTTTTCATCGAAACGTTCACGGATAACGCGAGCTAATATATTTGCGCTGATCGCGTTGATTTTGCCACAAGCATTTAGTCTTTATGGTTATTGGTACAGAGTACATTTTCAAAAGTTTAAACCTTACTATAAACATGTGGACACAATGGTAATATTAACAAAAGAAGTTTTAACTTTATATTACGTTACTATCAAACATTAGCAGGTGAACGACTAAAGCCCCGATTTTCGTGCGATCAAGATTCATCTCTATTCGAGATATCTCGAAACAAATGAAAAAAAAACATACGATTTGACGTTTCGTTTCGAGATGTCTCGAATAGAGATGCATCTCGATCGCACGAAAATCGGGGCCCTGCACACACCGGAACGTCAAAACTCGCGCGGCAATATTTTTGGCAATACTAAAAGGAACCGTATTGACTTAAGAGCTTATGCTTCGATGAAAGAAGGGAATTTTGGAACGTGGTCCCGTGACTTTTACTACAGGCATTCAATGTTATTGATCTAAAGTTCGTTTTGTTATTAACAAAAAAGTGTACCCGGTGCTTTATTCCCCAGCTAAGTAACAGACCTTCAATTGGTAAAGAAACTAAACAGCATAACATGCAACTATTATAGCCTCTAATCTATATAAGTATAAGACCTACTTTGGTATGTTAATATCGTCATTATATCCACAATATGACGTTCAATGCTTAATCATTATGCACTCGTGCAGGGGGGAATCGAATCGATTGATTTCAACAGATAAAAAATGGTTAAAACGTCCAAAATAATCGATTTCGAACATTGGAACAAAAAGTTAGGAGGACGTTTGAATTCAATATGTTATCTGTTGCTTGTAAACAAGTACCCTCTATTGGTATTTGTTGGATGAAACGGTGTTAAATTTTTGAGTGTGATCGCTAGCTTGACTCGGAAGGTGATTTAATAAGTTCCTAGGGAACAATGAGGGGGGGTTCCTACTATATGTAGGTACTTATAGTACTTGGGTACGAGCGTGCTTTTTTGTGATGGATATGTCGGGAAGACTACTTGCCTTATTAGTGGCTAATCTACTTTGATTCTACTCTGCAAGAATGCGTAATGAATGCGTAAGTGAATATCATTAGCGATAAATAATGACGATATTAACATCAGAAGTCCGGAATAATATTTGAGGTACATATACGTTATATTCATAGTGATGGTATAATATAAGTTGTAACTAAATATTAAAGCTACCTAATGACAGACCTTTGAGTGTTTGTCACAAGGAGCGTGTTGTGTTTGTGGCGACATCTATCTCGCCACATACGAACTAAATCCTGCATCGCGATATTAAAGTTATCCGAGCGATTGAACATATATACAAGAACCCGACAACAACCGTCGGGCAGTAGCCCACCAGACAACACTGGTCTGGTCGGAGGATCCTCCCTTTTCAATGGTGGATGAGGAACTTTACACCCTGTTCCACACCCCCAAATGTTCTTGGTCACATGAATTCGAGTTATTATAAGAATTTTAAAATTGGCGGCGAAAAAACAAATTTAAAAGACGTGTTCGGATTTCAATGATACCATTCATTTGTTGTAGCATGTGCGCTAAGACTAGACTTCTAATCACGGAATAGGACGATTATTGCACTTTCCATCGCATGAAATAAGACGAGCGAGCGAAACCGTGACAGATTTCTAGTCCCACTGTTGTACATCTCTGCAAGCGTTCAAGTATTTCGGATTTTTGATACATCCTGTATAGATAAGAAGCTATGACAGTTGTATTTTATCCCGTTACGTTTGTATACGGATTGTGTGCCGCCGGTTAATCCGTTTAAGATAGTAGTAAAGTCGATGGCCTGCTGTTATCTCAGGGTGACGGGTCGCCAAGGTTGTAACGCGAAACGACGTCTAATGTCCGATTCCTATATTCAAGTAACGCTTTGTTTCACTAATGGTCCGCAACATAATCTAACGAGACGTTAGTCAAAACTGTTGCATATAAAGAAAGTTTTGTGAATAACACTGTCCATGCCTGTGATGACGGTTCGTTTATCTTCTCGCCAAATAAAACAATCTATGCTCTTAGCGATAACCCAATGATATTAGATAGTATAGGTACGTTACTGTGCAAAAAAAGGTCCCAAAAAAAATTGGATCATATTTGGATCATTATCCACGGCTGTCGAGTCTTATCCGTCTTGACATTGACAATCTGGTGAACGTGGACGTCAAACTCACACAAATGGGACTTGAGAAACTATTAAATGTTCGGAAAAGCTCTCTCTTTGGTATAATAATTCGTTGCGAGAAACTTAAACGCTAGAAGCCACCTTAATGTGAATATTAAGCAATTACAGTAAATACATTACACAGCTTACGAAACTTATAAAAGTAGTTTTGACCAACATCTAGTTGAAAATGTAACGGAACGTTACATAAATATAGGAACTGGACATAAAACGAGGCCCGGTTATAAAACGTAGCTTACACTGTACAGTATTTACGTACCTACTTATAGACATTTGCAAAATATTCTGTTTGTTATAGTGTCTCCCCCAAATTTATAGATTTTTTGAACAATTTCCAATACCATCATGTGCTCGTTCAGAAAACTGGTTTTGTAATGCCATTGTTAACGGTTTATATATGGAATTGTTATCAATTTGGGGAATAGGGTTTTGGCATATATTACTATACCCACACGTTTTAATCATTATGTATCTTTTAGTAATTACATAATATTAGGTTGCTAATAATGTGCTTTTTTGGTCACAGAATACCTAACAGTACTTACTTATCTTGTGTTACCCTTGTGATTATAGGCTGTTACCATACATTTACACTCTCATTTTAACGCAATTATAATTCTAAAAGATACTGTGTAAATCTATGAAAATTCCTATGAATTGGGAGGGTAGAAAATTTAGAATGGTTTTGTGGTTTTTTTATTAATCTGGGCTATAGGGCCATCGTCAATAATATGTGATTGAATGTTGACGAGAATGCGCTTCTAAAGCCCATGTTGATGTCAGATTTGCTTATAAATGTATATTTTAAATTATTTGTTATATAAATTATTAGTACGTAGCAATGGCGGCCACTTTTTGGATGGCATATATTTACATTTAGCACGTATTGAATAATATAAGTCTTCTAAAATATATACTCCTAGCCTCAAATCCATTGACATTTTTGAGCCGTTTACATACGTCTTGTTACGACTTTTTTATATTATGTGAATTGGAATTACTATAGATTTGAAAAGTACTAAATACGTTGCGGATAAAACTTGTCAAGAAATATTTAGCAAATGTGACACCAACAAATTAATTGATAATTGAGTATGATTTGGATTATCGTTACAATTTTACATTATTATTATTATATTTTGTAGTTAAACTACGTTTTAAATATCTCCCAGTGTCTGAGGCCCCATCGCAATTTTTGCTCAAAATTATATTTCCAGATACCTCTGGAACCAAAATATTGGTTGGAATGCTTTTTGCGTTTTGTTTTTTTTCACGTCCCCTTAATGTCAATTTACAATCTATGGTCATTAAGTGCTCGTAATGTTTATAAACTATCTAATTTTATCTGAAATTTATATTTCACTCCTTATCCATGTTCAAGCTATGAGTTCAAAAAGTACATATCGGAACACTGTCTCAATTAACTAGTGATTAAAGGAGACATCATACTGCCAATTAGTATGTTTAACACTTGTATTTAAGCTTCGCTTTAAATGCCATTCTTTGCAACTATCTACTTGAATTTTAAGCGCGCATAATCTATATAAAGTTAGGATATAGTTAAACACGATGCAATAATACACCTTGAAGGTAAACTACACATAGGTATTTATAGCACACAGAATATATTTTAACATTTTATCTTCTCACGATTTTATTATTTTTGTATGTGTATAAAACGGATTGTAGAAATGGTTTTTATGACGTTTTTTTCTATTGAATCAAATGTAGATTAGTGTGAAACTCGCGCAGCCGAAGTTACGGCAGACGTGAACGTGGGCACGTTTGTGGCGAATGAACTTGTAAATATTTTGATCTGGTTTTTTATAAATTTGTAAATTTATTGCTTAATGTCATAATATGGAGTGTATTTTGATGCGGTTACACATTTCCACAATGACATTAAGACATGAAGGGAGTATACTCTTTTCAATGATCTATTATTAACATTTATCTAGATCTAAAATAATTAAGTTCAAACCGATGGCAGTCTCATAATAATATGTATATAGTACAACTACGCAACAAAAGGCACTCTTAACTTTTAAATGTTTCTGTAGTACCCTATATTAGATGAAAATCTTTGTGATAAAAAATTCTTAATTATACCTATCATCCAGTAGATACTGTCTTCTGTATATATTATATTAGTCGTATCGGTAAGTAAAAGCTATATTTTGTTATGGTAAACAAAAAGCGCACTATCGTTTGCCATATTATGAACCTAGTTTATTGGTAGGTACCTTCGACTCCCTTGTGATCGCACCCCACCTTCGGCCTATCCCGATCTTGGTTTAATTTTATGTAAGGTATTCGATGTAACAATGGAATATTTTGCAATATATATTAATATATATATCTTTTTTAAAGCTAAGTGGATCATAAGATAGTAACGCTGTATAATATCCAGATGTTAAATATTATTATTTCTTTCTTAATGTTTGAACTAAGCATGTAAAATTTAAAATAATACTAGAGAATAAAAGATGTTATGATAATTAATTACATAAAATCTTCGTTTGAATCTACCGCCTTTCCTTTATTCCTTTTTGGTATAATAATACACACGGATAGATAAAATATTTAACATTTATTTCTTAAAACATTTTGCACAAAATGTAAGTAAAGTATACACCTAACATTTAACAGTTTTCCTAAGTTCTTGTCTATAGCTATCTGTACGTAAAATTTGACACACTTCAATACATTCAAACTTACTGAAAGTGGTTAGAAACAATAATTATAAAACCTCTACGTAAATTATAACCTCAGTCTTGAACTTTCCCCAATTTGGAACACGGCCACTTCGAATAATTTTCATTATTTCTACCGCTCTACACACTTCGCATAATATAATGTCATTTCATAACACATTGAAACAAATAAAGGTTTATTAATATGATCGATTCAGACTAGCCACATACCCAACCAACATAATGTAGGGCCAAGCACATTCAATGTAACTCTGAATAGTACAAACCCGCTGCACAATATCCATATTGACATTCTTATTTCACAAACTAAATTTGTCTTAAATTAGCAGTGTCAAATCAGGATTCTATGTTCACATAATTCTTAGTAAAGCCAGCAAGCAAGTATACAAAAAAACACATCAATGTCTTAAAAGTCATACTTGATTTAAAAGTATAGCTACAATGAAAGAAAGTCAGAATAATGTGAAAAATTAACGAGAGTTTACTTCTTTATTCCTTACTATCACTAGCAATATGATTTTTATATTAAAACGATACTGCAATTACAGATAGTACAACCACCATACCTTGGTTTCTACTAAAACAGACAAAGGATTGTGCCAGTTTATAGTTATTTTTAAATAGTTACATTTCATGACTAACCTTACATATCACAGCCTTAAACACAGAACGTCCACACTGTATGGCCTCAATCCTATTTAAATACAGGGGTTCATCCATAGTGCCCACAAAAATCTTAACAAAATTGTCACTGTTAATACGGCACAGTCAGCGTTCTTAAGTGTAGTATCACAAATAAGATTATATACCTGTATAAATACAGCATATTATTGATTGATTTCTACTTGACTTATGAACGACACTGTACCAAGGTATTATAAGTATTATTAATTATATTCAAGTACGTACATACCACGTGTTATTTAGAAATTATATAAAAACTAAAATTATTCTTGACTAGAACAGCCAAAAGTGATGAGGTGTTTAGGTTAATGCGTACATCCTACGTAAATGCTTTTTAAAATAATCTGGCAAAGTGTTTTATACACGAGCTGATTGAGTTTTAGCACCGAAACAAGATTTATTCGTAAGTGAAATACTTGCTTTACTCAACCTTTTGATCTCCATAAAAACAATATACAGTTGTGGGTAGTTTATAGAAATATCTCCTATTTTTGAAGGACTCTTAATATAACATATGGATAGAAATCATATCTCTCACTAGGTTATTAGTTCTTACCAATTATTAAAACTCTTAGACTTGAAACATTATATAACAACATTTACCGCCACTTTTAAAATTATGTTTCCATCCATTTGTGTCTGTCACTTAAAAAATTGGCGCCAATACGCCATTGTTCGACCATAGACAAACGGCGCGCGCTAAATTGTTTTTTTTTGTAACACTGAGCACACGTATTTTTGCCTACGCGGTACGCCACTCTCGTTCGGTCGGTTCACGCTTTACATGATAGTTCAAACACGGCTGGAAGTTCACATGGATCGTGACCGGATGCATGGGCGCCGAGAGCTGCGTCAATCTCGCGTCGAGCGCGTCATACGGACCGAGATGCCTCGCTAGGCAAGCGTAGTCTACACTCAGTGGAACGTAATATTTTCCTGAAAACATAACATTAAGTTGTCATTTCAAAAATAATATAATTTTTCTCTATGTTTTTTTAATGCCAATATAAATGGACTATGCAATGTCTATACATTTGGAGGTTACACCATTCTGTTGTACAGAACAGGCAGTTACAGTATTTCACTTTGTCCCAGGTGATTAAATCCTAGGTGAACAACGGTGACATTTTTGTCCAATTTGTTTACTCAAGGAATAATTCAGTCGGTAAACTTACCAAGGGCATTCAATGCGAACACTGGCACGTATTGTGTCGGTGGGGGCGGTTTCTCGTAGTGGTGGTTATGGGGTGATTGGCTCGATGTGTCCTATAAATGACATAATTCATTTTATAAACTTCACTCACGCTTACAAAGGAGTCGCTTAAAAATTTTAGAGCCGGTATTATTTCCATCTTCGTACCGAAGAAGTGAGAATCTTCGATATGTAATATTCACGTTTCATTTAAAAAAATGCCCTTTAATTGTATCAATTCTGTTTTGTAAAGATTACGACAAAACTTTATTTGACGGCAGTAAAAATATTGCCGTCTTGTTCATACATTACGGCCGTGACAAGAATGGCAATACACTTATTTTAATCAACGCCAATTATATTGAAAATTTATGGTATTCCTGTAAATTTAGATAGTATATTGCAAAAGTTAAGTATTAACCTGTGGCGAGTTGTCTCTGGCGTCTTCGGTGGAACCAGACGCTGAGGCGGACCCGGAACCGGAACTGGAGTTGCAGGCGGAGTTAGAGGTGGAATTAGAGGAGGAATTACAGGCGGAGTTGGACATGGAATTACAGGTGGAGGCGGAGGAGTTTGAGGCGGAAGCGGAGTTCGAGGTGGAGACGGGCTGCGGCGCCTTGCCGCGGCGGCGCGCGCGCGTGATCACTCGCCCCGCGCCGCCCTCCCCGCCCCCGCCGCCCGCCGCGTGCGCAGACTGCATCTCTGCTGCCTGTACCCACACCATTATATCAAACCAAAACCACACAGCAAGCTCAAAACAAGCAGGTCTTTAATGTAAACTACAGGGTGTATCAGAGGTCCGAAATAATATTTTGGGTACATATACGGTTGGTCATATGCGGATGCTTAGTGAAAACAGATTATACATACCTAACTATCATAGTTTCCACGTTATAGACCTTTGAATATTTGTCACAAGTATCGTGTTCTGGACTTTGGGTACATCCATTACCATATTCAGCAGTGTAAACTACAAATATGAGGGCCGAGTACCAATATTCACAAAACAAGAATGAGCGAATTTTACATAGGAGTCGAGATATTATTACGAGTTGTAGAAATTGACGAAGAAAATAAAGTATACCCGATACTGATGCAAACGTCAAAGTATTATTTCGGACGTCTGAAACTCCGTGTATATCGTCACGTGCTTTCTCATAGTTAATTTTAATAAAATGGTTTATATCAAAGCATTGTTGCTGATCAGACATGTCAAGTACTGTTATTCAGACGCTTCAACCCGCTCAGGGTTACCTACGTAATTCTGCCCTTTCTATAAACCGGTAAGTTTTTAATACCATTCAAATTAAGACAACAAAGATAATCAACATTTTCAGCCTATGGGAGCCACGTCCGTAGGAAAAAAACTCCTCAAAAGTAAAACTTTAGAAATTATTCTTACCTCTGTGTCTTGCGACCGCGAGAATCTCCTTTCAATGGAATTCTTGAACTTGTACGAGTGTAGGTAGTCTTCGGTGTGTTCAGGCTTGCGCACCGCACGTAGCGTCATCTCGCGCTTGCGGCGCCCATCCAGGGGCAGGGGCTCCGACTCGAGCAGGGCATCGCTGTCCGTCGCCATCGCCGACTGACCCAAGGACACTAGAACATTCCATAATCTTTAAAGACAAGTTACAACATAACTTAGGGCCGATCACGATCTTTCCTACGTAACCGCATACCAAGCGTTAAGCCCCGAGCACACTGGGGTTTCTAAACGCACGCGTTAAAATTGTTGCCAAAGCCAAAACTAAGGCGGGTTTCAGACTACGCTATAATATAATAGCAAATAGTATATAGCTCATAGCACAACAATATCGCGCATCATACATTGTTATGGACACGTTCACACTGTACTGTATATTATTGGCTTTGTATGGTGCGCGATATTGTTGTGCTATATATTATAACGTAGTCTGAAAGTCGCTTCACTCTGTGTCAATATTAGTGATGTGCCGGAAATCCATATCCGTATCCGTTACTATTTCGGCGGATCTTTTATCTTATTAATTTTCAAGACATAGATGATATATTATATACTTATAGGTGATTAGGTAGCAATGAAAAACTTAAACTCCATTCAGTTTATTTTTTTATTTCTTGAAATCAAATATTTGGCATCTTTATAATGAGATCAATGACCAATCTTTGTGATAAGCTTATTAACATTTATTATAGGAATAATAATAATAAAGCTTTATTTATTCCTTGCACATAGTTAACATTAATTCTAAACATTATTTGTAGTGTTAGTATTATCCTTATTATAGTTTGTTAGTATATTTTATAAAACAGCGTTAGCGCGTTTTGTTGTAAGGACCGCTCTGGCGGTGAAAGCCTCCTCCATTTCCTTCCATTTCGCTCTATCTCTTGCCAGTCTGCTCCAGGTATTTCCTACCGTGGCAACTATGTCATCACTCCATCTATGGCCTTCCTTTCCGTCTTTTCTTGTGAATAGGGTCATTATAGGAAGTTGTTATAAAATTGTTAAGATTCGTATCCGTATACACATTTTTAACGATCCGGCACATTACTAGTCAATATGCATAGATTGAATTTATGTGGTAAAAGCCCCGCGAAGACACGTTTAAATTCGCTCGCGCTATCAATTGCAGTTCGTTGTAGAATGGGCTTTTTCTATGAGTCAATAATGTTGACGCGCGATCTTGACGCCCCAATGTGTTCCGGGGATTTACGCTATGTAAAGCTGTGCGTCTACAGGCGCGCGCGACATCACACGCAACCAATTATTGGCAATACCAAAACGGACTATATAAAATTAAATAATAACTCAAAGACGAGGCACGTTTTTCAACGAAATGTCAACGATGACGCGCGGACGACTTAAGAAGCGCACGTGGTCGCATGACTTGCTACACTCTACAGAATCGCGGTAATATTACCGTAGGAATAACATATTTTTTAAATAGATAGTTACTTACGTATATTCATCCATTTTAATTAAAAAAAAAAACAGAACAGTCAAAATTTCTTATGCGGAGTCAGTTTTTTTTTAACACTATGAGTAAAATTACCAACATAATTATTTTCAAACGGGTTTTACAACTTTTAGACAAGTTGTAGACAAAAATATTTTTACTAGTGCGAAATCTATTGAGAATATATGTGTATTTTTCTAAATATAAGCTGCACACATTTTGTGAGTTGTATGTACTGTACTCAAGCTAAAATGGAACTGGGCTGGACACATCTGCCGCATGTCAGAACAACACTGGGCGAAAATAACCCCAGTGTGGATCCGGGGATCCACACTGGGGTTATTAATGCAAGAAGACATCGCGGCAGGCCCAGAAGGAGATGGCGGGATGAACTGATTACTCCCATCGAAAAGAGTGGCCTATCTCAGCTCAAAATAGAGAAGAATGAAGAAAGGGCAGGGAGGTTTTTGCCCAGCAGTGGGACGTTATAGACTCATAATATAATATATAATATACGTACGGTCAGTTCCACAATCCATGTGATAGTTGTTCTCTTGTTGCCTTTCGTCGTAGGGCTCCGTGAAGGGCGGCGGGGCGGGCGGCGGCGCGCTTGTGATCACGCCGCCCTTGATCGCGTACCCGTGCGAGCTGCTCGACGAGTGCGAGCTGCTGTTCGTCTCTGATAAGGATCCAGGGTGGGAGGAGTGCTTGACGCGGATGAAGGGCTCTCCTGCAGAATTAAAAACAATAGTTTACGCAACGGGTTATTATGTCAAAGAGGGAGCTTCTCTTATCATTTGACAGTTTCACACATCCAATTTTGTGTGTAACTTTGACGTCTATGCACGTCAGATTGTTTATGCCACATAAAGTATCTAGAGTATCCGTAACGACTTTTTACTACGTAACGACTATATGGGAAAACAAAAATGGTGGAGTCATATCTGACTCCGCCATAAACCAGGAAAAATTACCGTAGCGCGGGAACTAAATACCATCTCCGTTATAATATCTCCATGGTACGCCAACAGTCTAGACTAGAGATGAAACGGATAGTGGTTTGGTCGGATACCGGATATTCGGCAAGCTACCAGGTCGGAGCGCCGGATATCCGGCCGCCGGATATTCGGCCCTTTATTGCCGAATGAAGCTTCTTAAAAACATCTCAAAACGATCGCAATCAAGATCCATACACATGTTGGTTAGTTAATTTGCATCAGTAGGTACCCGTAGTTGTCAAGGTTTGCTAGAATTTATCTTTCAGCACCTGGCAGTAGTTTACAGTTTACATATGGTATACGAACCCAAGCAGAGTCGCCTCTTACCAACAAATGCGGAAAATTCATTTAGAACAATTTGCCAATTGTTAATTTTGAGTACTAAACTAAATAATAAAACAAGTATTTTTGACGTGCGATTATAAAAATAAACGGTGTCCAAAACCTATTGTGGTACGATTTGCTTTGTGTAAAATAATGAGAATCTTTTGAATTTTATTATCCGGTATCCGGCCGGATACTGAATTACTATCCGGTATCCAGCCAGATAGTGTAAACAAGGCCGGATAGGCCGGATACCGGATATCCGTTTCATCTCTAGTCTAGACGTATATGACTAGATGGTCATATACATAGATGGTCGTAGAATCAAAGAGACCAATTTCGGTCATAATTCTTTAGACGTCTTTTTTAACACATTATTCATTATCTAAAGGACGCTTTCATACATTCTTGGGCCCAGTTGTACAAATATGAGAGTGGTGTCAATTAAGAACTTATATATTATCAAACCATCTCCGAAAATTTTGCTGATCTTGGCTATCTGAGAGCAGAATTATTAGAGATTTAGTAAAAGTGTGGTTATTCAACAAAGTGACAACAACCTAGATACTAAACAGCTGATTTTTAACTGTGATTGTTATTTTGTTTTAATATACAGTTTTGGTGTTAATTCAACCACTTTAGTGTATTTTAATATATTAAAATGAATACAATTATGTGCTTAATCATTAATAACACAATTTGTTTCTGAACTACCGCACGTGCTCACTCTGTCTGGGGCGCGCGGTCGTTCGGAAACTCGTCCGTCGACATTTTGTGGAGCGTTCGGAAACGCGGACGCCACACAGTTATTTACTATAATAATTGTAGTTTTTTTTTATTGTTAATTATTACAATGTATGTATTCATTTTGATTGAATCAATCAAGTATTTTATGTTCAATTGTTTAAATTATTCACAGTAATCGATTATTGTAATCGATACTCTATTTCTTCAGTGAAATAAACTTATTTTTATGATTTCTCGTCTCCCGGATAGTGAATTGAGCTGATTTTTTTATATTTTGAATCAGAAAAAAATACCGCTTTTTTTAAACCATATCTCAACGTATTACAATTGGGCCCAGAGATCCCCGTCTCCTTTGTAAAATCATTATTGCCAGTATCTGATCTCAGCAGAACATTTATTTTAAATTACATGTCGCTAGTTTTTCTCGTACCTTTAGTTACAGCGTCACAGTGTCTCTGCAGATGGGATGCGAGCTGGCCGCACAGGCCTTCCCCGGTCCCGTAACCGTGGACCTCCACCAGGAACCGGATGACCTCAGCCACAGCCTCCTGGTATCCGGCGCGGAAGTCCTTACTCGCGTGACGCTCCACAGCTAGAACATCCCCACGCGAAGATGCAACATCTTTCGCCGGGCGACTCCCAACAACATTAGCATTCTTCAGTGTAGGACGGATGCGAGCATGTTTGTATACCGTATTTATGTCGATGCGATGAATAAGTAATAGCGAGCGAATGAAATATTTACTATTACCTAAGCACTTAGGTATTATTTATTTAAGTTAGGAATGATATATGCGAATGGATTTGAATGGATGATGAGGCTTTTGTTAATGATTTTGTTGGATTGGCGTCTTTCAAATGATCACTGTGACTATTACTTTAGTAGTTATTATTACTGTAACTGCCCTTTAGGCACCAAGTTTAATGACAGTAAAGTATTAAGATTCTTGTAATTTATTGTACGGGAGATGTTTATGGAAAAATTCAAATGAGTCCATTGATTATTTTATCAATAGGTAATCTATTAAGTAGGTAAACACGCAATTTAATATACTTGAAAATATGAAGGGGGCGCGCAGTTTGACCCTGTTTTTATGTTTTTTTTTACTCTATAGATTTATCACTTCAATACAAGTAATACTATCATAAGGTTAACCATAATTTGGTCAGACTAGCCCTGGTCTAAAAATATTGTTTTCATGTTAAACTTGACCGTTTTGGGTGACATGAATAGTAGTGGGATGTCGTGAAACGAAATTTCCTATAATTTAAGCAGCGGTAGATATCATTGTATGATATTAATAGTTACATTAGTATTTTTATAAACTATTCAGCTAAGTACACATTTTTACGGTCATAACATAGACGTATTAAGTGATCATTTTCGATATTTAGATATTTGTGTGAATTGCATTATTCCTCGAAAACAACTTTTACGAAATAAATGTGACAAACAATTTATTTTCCAAACACCTGCCGGCTATTTAGTATGACGGGCTATCAAAATGCTGTCGTATGTGCTCACGAATCAACTTTAAATATTCGGAGATTATGCAGAAAATACTCAAATAGGTAACCCATTGCCATTGATATATATAATCACATAGGTAGTCTTTGTATTTCTCACATTAATCTGGAAACATTTGAAATTGTCTGAAGAAAACCATGTTACTAGAAGTCTTTGGCGAAGCTTAAACTACTAAAAAATCTTTTTGGAACTGTCCTGACAGGTATGGGAAGAAACTTTGTGACACACTGACTATTCATGTGGTCAATATTGTCTTTGCTAAAGAAAACAGTTATTTAAAAACACCTATCACGAATATGTGTGATCTTTGGGCATGTAAAAATAAGAGTTAACGGCAAAATGGGTAATGACACCAGTTCCAACGAAAAACATATTAAAAAATAAGCCTCGAATTCACTAAAGGATTTATGAAACATCAAAAAATTATGTTGCGTATGAAGAAATGCAAATACAAAAAGGCACTAATTACATCAAATTATTTGACAAAGTTAAATAAACTTATTAGTGAAAACGAGGCTTAATAAAATAATAGATACTAAAATATGGTTGTTGCTAGGAATAATTGAAAAAAGACTTCAGTCTGCGACCTTGCTTTTGCGTTAATAAAAAGGTTGCTGATTCGAATACGAAGTCGCAGAGAGAGGTCCAAGATTTGATAAAAAATTTAGATACTCCAATCAATTAGTTTTAAAGGTGTTTTACCATAGAAAAGTTTGAGTACCTGGACTAAACCCAAAAAATATATATATCTTGACTACTCACTTAGTTTTTCAAAGAGTTTTCTTCTACACACTAAAGTTGCTTCACTCTAGCCGAAAACGTAGGAGAAATTAAAATAAATTGTGGACTTATTTACCGTTTAAACGCGAGAAAAATAATCAAACCACTTGCCACAAATTCTCGACTAGAGATTGTTGACCCTCAAATCTAATTAATCAGAGCATGATCAAAAATACCTTCAATTTTCCAATTATATCTAACATTACCACTCGCGCCGTGTCCGGTGTACAAACCATTGGCTCGATCCTGTAAAAACTTCAAGTGGCGAATCGCCATCTCGATAATCTCGGTCTTTTCGACCCTGCCTCTGCCTTTTTTGAGGTACTCGGGCGGTATCAGGCGCGATAAGTCGGCGAGGCAGTTATTCATGCGGTCCCGACGACGTTTCTCGATTATGCGGTGAGACATCGGATCTTGCTGTAGTGGAATTACAACTATTGTAGCGTGATTGGCAATATTACAATTCGAACATTGTAACAAATGCAATATTGGAATAAGAAGGCAGAAAGTAGTTTTACACTGCAATCATAATATCCTGTCTTAAAACCTGCAAGTGAAATAATTTTAATCGGGGACGTAATTCACGGGTGATCCTATTTTAATGTTTTTATGGCTTTAGCCTCATGAGCAAAATCTCCTTACGCCAATTTTCTTTTTTATTCGCGTTATCTATAAAGGACTTAATATTATTAAGATTCTACCAATTGTTCCGAATCCTGCTTACACCGAGAAGAGCAGATAAGAAAATGAATGGTAACTTTAAAAAAAAGGAACGTTAAATACGTTAACTAAACGCCACATTAAAAAATTGTGCTCGAGAGACAGAAAATGTTTTACTACACTTATGTAGGTAACAATATGACTAGATTTTCGCAAGAAAAAAAGGTAAACGATGTAGTCTGCTACTAATTAAATAGTTTAGGCAACATTCAAGAACAAGAATTATTTCAGAGATTTGAGATATTCGTAGTGATCTTGTTACATACTCACTGTTGTCTATAAAACAATAGGTAGACCTAAAGTAACGTCAAAATGAGGCAACTTTATATATTGAGAACAAAAGGTTTGTATATTTTTTTATTAATTTTATATACTTACCTTGCCTAAGTACGTTCGTATGGTGTTTCATCTATGGTAGGTATTTTGTTAGAAAAAAATAAACACATGAGCTTTAGTGTGACCAAAATCAGTAATTGTATTTCTAGGTAAATTCCAATTCTCGATAAATAAGCTGTTCATTTTGTGCGTTACCTCAGGCCTACCAGCGCCACCATGCGTTCATTTATACGGTCGCTAGCTCGATAGGAGTTTTACTGTCAGTTCATGAGTGATGAAAATCCACTGTATAACCCTAATACGTAGACGCTAACGACCAACGAGCGTACGACATGCAACACCATGGTAGCGCCAGTCCACTCAATCCACGAAGACGTGCCCCATCCCTTCTTATTCTTAGAGCCTTCTCAAACTAGCGTTTGACACGAGCGTGTAGGCTCGTTTTTTGACGCGCTTATAAGCTCGTAAAAGCGCTAGGCGCGATATCCCAATTGTTTCTTCTTCGAAATCTATTAGTGGTAGTTGGTACTGATACTCGCCACAAGTGTATACGCTGGATTCGCGCGTGTAAGCGCGTATGCCGAAACGACGCGCAAAAAAAAACTAGTCTGAAATCGATCTAACATGAGTAATAATACGAATTCCATTGTAACGACGTTTACGTCGTTTGTAAACTGACAAACGGCTGCGGGAGATACAGTGTGGCGCGTCATCACATCGTGGATTGAATGAGATGTACAATGCGTTAAAGTGACTAGCTAATAGTAAGAGAAGATAAAATTGGGCATATTCAGTTTAGACTTGCCCTCGAGACCTTCCCCTTCTTGAGGTAAGCGCCGGGTGGGTAGTCGGCCTCGTCCTCAGAGGGCGCGGCGAAGTTGAGCTGCTCCCCTGCCGCCCGCCCAAACCCGTCGTTGGAGTTGTAACTGCCAAGAAAATACATCATCAAAGTCAAAGAGTACAAATAAGACATCAGAATGGTGGGGTGGGTGGTAGCGGCGCGACGCCAGACGCGATAACATTCGTGACAAAACGCACGGCACTCGCTTCTAACGCTTCTACTTAAAACAAAGATTACTTAGGTACTTACAGCCTGCCCTGAAGTAATACGGTAGTAGCTTAATTCAAAAAAATCCATATAAAATGTTTAATAACTACATGAGGAAACAAATTATTTTTTTCTTTATGTAATGATGAAACTTAATGGAATAAAATGATATTTATTATATATATATTTAGCTAATTTCATTAATAAATAGCATGAAAACATTCAATAAATACACATTATGAATTAAAATGGGTAACGAGGGTGATAAATATGGCGGACTTATTTCGCTGATTATCTAACTGTCAATTAAGACAGCCGAGATTTTTAATTAAAATAAAGTTTATCTGAGTACAAACAGAGAAAACAT
Organism: Ptilodon capucinus; assembly: GCA_914767695.1. NCBI lineage: Eukaryota > Metazoa > Arthropoda > Insecta > Lepidoptera > Notodontidae > Ptilodon > Ptilodon capucinus. Next base: position 11,528,636 of record OU611812.1, read on the forward strand.
TGTGTGGAGTCATCCGCCATCTATATATCACTTTCGTAACCCTAAAATGGGTGATTATTTGAGTTTGCTCTTGATCTTTAATTACTTGACACTGGCTGAAATACACACTAACCGCAGGTGGAAACATTCCTCATCTTATTCCATTTTAAAAAATCCTCATTTCTTAAAAAAAAGAAGTAGAACCAAAAAGTTCTTATTATGTTATGATAAGTGTTCCGTATCATTCTATGTTTAAACACGTGAATTCAGAGAACACTCTTCCATAAGGGTAACGCTACAACGTGACTGAATGGAGATCGAAGTAAATATTAAGTCGAACGGAATCAATTGTTTAAGCTCAAGGCTATCTTTGGCGACATGTGGCCGCGAAACGTGGTGGGAACAATGGCAAAAACTAAAAACAGTAAGTCTGTACGTAGATTTATTTTCAAAGAATTCAAACGCATAAGTAGACATTTCGTTTGAACCGTTAGGTATACCTAATCGAGACGACGCGGAGGCTTGGTCCAGTTGTTTGAGTGTAGCCCGTTCGGCTCACCAAATGGTTGCAGGTTCGATTCCCGCTAGTGGCATATTTCGGAAAAGGCCTTCGAAAATGCTGATGTTGGGAATCGGAGTCGCAACCAGCCCCCTTAGCATGACCGTGTAGACATAAGTTTTATCTCTTTCAACTGTCAGATTTGTCGAGAAAATGACGTCACTTCCATCCATCCATTTTTATTTATAATCTAATGTGTATGTGTATTTATTGAATTTGTCCTTGCTATTATTTACTTGACACTGTCTGAAATACCCGCTAAACGCAGGTAGAGCCATTACTCATCTTATTCCATTAAATATCATCATTTTATTGATTTCGTAGAGAAAAAAGAAGAAACATTTTGACACAGATGTGCGTAAACGTCAAAGTCACACAAAATTGGACTTGTGGAGCTGTCAAATGTTAGGAAATGCGGTATCATTGATATAATACCTCGTTGCAAGCATAATTCATGAATGTAGATACGTACTTACTAGGAAAAACTGAGATATTTGTTGAGAAGTGATAAGCATACAAATCGGTTGCTAAATTGTGTGTAAACAAACAATCCAACGACACGTGTTCGTGTGACCTATAAAACGCAATGACAAACACAAGGCTGCGCACGCGCCGGTCGGCCCCGCGCGCCGACCTATGACTCGCGATGCAAAAAAGTTACAGAAATATTAGGTACCTACACAGATACCCGTCTACAACGGGAAAAAGGTTTACCTGCTGCAAAAGTTAAAGGTTTAAACAGTGTATCAAATTGAAATTGTGAATTGCCAATTAAGTTCGCTTCGGAATTTCGGTAGCTAACTACAGCCCTTTTAACGTCCCACTGCTGGGCACGGGCCTCCCCTCAATGCTTGGGGAGGCGCTGGCCCAGTGCGGGTTGGCAGACTTCACACATCTATCGAGAACTAGTCAAGTTCCCTCAGACGTGCAGGTTTCCTCACGATGTTTTCCATCACCGTTTCACGGCAAGTGATAATCTCGGATGAAAATGAGATTCGCACATAAACCCAGAGGTGCGAGCCGGGGTTTGAACCTGCACACTTTGATTGCAAGGCGTGCGTTCGACCACTCGGCCTAGCTAACTAGATAAGATATAATTATCCAACCTATAACAATATCTAATCCCTTCTGTTGTTGTTATCTTATTTATATCTACAGACCCCTTACCACCTGTCTTGCAGCAATGTTTTCATTAAAACTTTCAGTTAACTCAGTACAGAATCTGTCAAAAATTGACAGTTCCTATTGAAACAATACTTCAAGAGGTGGAATTATCCGCCATCTTTATAACTGTCATTTATATTTTCCATTTATATTTTTAATGTGTATATATTACATTTGTCCGTGCTATTAATTACTTGACAGTGGCGAAATACCCACTCCAGTCGCAGGTGAGGCCACTCCTCTTACTCCATTAAATTTTATAATTTCACTCATTTTGTAAAAAGACAAAAACTTTAGAGTGTTCTTAAGTTGTCATGAAGTTGATAAATACCTACCGGTGGTCACGCGCGCTACCAGACTTGATAAAACATTATCCAGCACACGTGAAGCATGCCAATTGCCAAGATATGACGCTGCATACCTTTGCATGTTATTTTTTATTCATCTTTTTCATTTATCATGAGCACAAGGCATTCGAGAATGATTTTAATCATGGAAAAAACCGTATTCGCAGTTGATATGATTTTATTAAATCCAAAATAGTTTTCTATCAATTCAGAATGAATAATGTATGAATTTCAAAATGATAAATTGTCGCAGTATGTTATGTTAGTTGGTACCTAATTTTAAGGATCTACATAATACACCTTTGACCATGTTTGTAATTTGTATATTTGATCTAAACGTAGTGTTTTATGTCTCACCACAAGTTTTTTAAGTTTAAGCTTGAAAAAGGAGGATTTTCTCAATCCAATCTCAATTTATAAAAAAAAAATACGGATAAAATTGAGATTTTCCTACTTATTTCAAGTTAAAGCTTATGTAATCTATGGATAAAGGTCCTTTATGGCGGGTGCAAGAGTGGCATCCCTGAATGATGCCATACTTTTTATTCAAACAAAATAACGGCCCCGAGCGCCAATACCTACATATTTCCCAACAATCTGAATAAGTAGATACATGAGAACGTATAAAAATATAGTTCACTTATTCATATTTCTGCGTCGAAACCGAATCGTATTTCAATAATAAGCGGGCATACACACACTATTACAATAATTTAGTTTACTTTATTCACTGTTTTGTGTAAACTTAAGGCAGGTAGTAGCATCTAGAATTCGCCAAGATATCACAACCGGGCTTACCTACACATAGGTACTGTTATAAATATATTTGTATGTATGTATCTATTTATACCGTTTTACGAACCTACAAACAATGATATTAGAAAATATAGATAACAAAACGAAATCAAAGGCGTCCAAAAGAAATTGCCCCGACAATGTCATTGATGTTCACTTCACTTCACTTTTTAAAAAGATATGGCCTCCATCGTATTTAGTCGATGATTTTGCCAACAACAGAGTATGTAAAAACACTTGGTCGGTGGATGGGTGAGACTTTATAAAACAATAAGATATTAAATTTTGAGGTGACTATTTACGGTTGAGAAAACATAATATAAAATGTATTGAACATCACAAACACGAAAATACATAAGACAAAACATGGAGAAATAGATAAAGTATTTATGATAACTATATAGTTAGTAGTAACAAGACAGTGATGTTACGACCTTCGAATCTTCTTCTTCTTCTTTTTTTACGAAATGAGTGAAATGATGATATTTTGATGGAATAAGATGAGGAATGCCTGCACCTGCGATATGCGGTATTTATGGCAATGTCGAGTAATTATAGCAAGGACAAATTCAATAAATACACATTATAAATAAAAATGGATAATGACAGTGATAAAGATGGCGGATGAATTCCAGAAAACCTTCGAATCTTATACACCTTGACATAGACAATAGACGTCAAAGTCACACGCAAAATTGGATGAGCGGAACTGTCAAATGTCAAGAAAAGCTCCCTCTATATTATCTCGTTGGCTACATAAAAGCATTTTACATCTACCTACATACTTCGGTATTAAATCTTTAAGTGATCATCCGCCATCTTTATCACTGCCATCATCTATTTTTATTTATAATGTGTATTTTTATTGAATTTGCCCTTACTATTAATTACTTGACACTAGCTGAAATATCCGCTAAATGCAGGTGGAGCCATTCCTCATCTTATTCCATTAAAATATCATCATTTCTTTAACAAAGAAGAAGAAATGTTTAAGTGACGTTGATATAAATGATTTTATAACATTTTAAGGTTATAGATAACTCTTCGCAGGTAAAATTAAATACCGGAGAAAGGTCTAGCATAGACAAATCAATTTCCCATGAATGCAGGCAATTTGTAACCCTCAAATATCCCTATCGAGGTATTCCTACTTAGGTATTAAAATTACACCGCTGCTAATTTTTAGATAGCTCTCTGTAAACTTTGTGAGTACTTAAGTATTTATTTTTACAGAATTGTGCAAATGCTTATTCTAGATGAGTACAAAGCTCAAAGTGTTCTATGTTGTACTTACGACGTCAATAATCCGGGGAGGTCCGGCGCGAAGGCTTCGGGCCTCGAGAAAGGCCTGAGCAACACGTTCATCACAATAATCACGGTATTATTAACACGAGACACCCGACACACGTTGGAACTATCAGAGTAGTGCCAGACGCCGACCGATCGCCGCACGTGCCACTAGAGTGCATATAATACAACGGGTTTTCAGGAAAGTCCAACAAAATATTGCAATAATTTTGTAGCTTCCAAGACATTAATTTTAACCGACTTCAAACAGGAGGAGGTTTTCAATTCGACCCGTATGTTTTTTTTTCTTTTACTATACTCAATTTCACTATTCATTAACCTTAATGTGATGCCTTAAAACTTTGCAGTAGCCTATTCGGCGAAGCGTAAGCATTAGCAATTCTATATTAACATAGATAAAAAAAGTATTCTTATGATATAAAAAAAATAGTTTGGGTATTCTATTATATCAGTATCGTAAGTAGATACTTGTTGATTTGGTATGGTATAACTTTCAAAAATCTTAAATTTGTTGATTGCAAAGATATCTCGAATAATATTAAATAAATATGAACCGAAAAGGAGGAATAGCTCCACCTGCAATTAATGGCTATTTTGCATATTTATGTCAAGCAAGGAAAAATTTAACATGATGGATTTAAAAAGATGGTGGTTTAAATGCAACTTTAAAATAATAAGTATACGTTAGTAATTAAGCAGTGGTAGCAGAGTGGTCGAACGCACGCTTTGCAAATCAAAGTGTAAACCCCGGCTCGCACCTCTGGGATTTATGTGCGAATCTCATTTTCATCCGAGATTATAACTTGCTATGAAACGGTGAAGGAAAACATCGTGAGGAAACCTGCACGTGTCTGAGTGAACTTGTCTAGTTCACGATAGATGTGTGAAGTCTCTGCCAACCCGCACTAGGCCAGCGTGGTGGACTATGGCCTGAAATCGTCCTCACATTGAGGGGAGGCCCGTGCCCAGCAGTGGGACGTTAAAAGGGCTGTAGTAGTAGTAGTAGTTAGTAATGTGACGTAATTGACGCCGTAAAGATTTATTAATCGAGAACTGTTAGTCAATATCAGCGATAAATCTTGACCCATATAACTACATTTCACAGTAATGTGGTCACCGCACAGCGAGCACGTGCCTTGTCGAATATACGTGCCTCACAACTTGCAGTTATGATTGTCACACTTGGGACTGGGATGGCACCCATAGAGTAAAAGAAGAAGCGCTATCGACTCCGCCCGCGGCAATTTTTTTGACGTTTTTTTGACCGATGACAGATAAACGTCAAAAGAATTTCCGCAGGCCATACGCACGGCGGAGTCGATCTGGCTTCTCTGTTTACCCTATGATGGCACCCGAATGCAGACATACAGCCGAAGTTGAACAAGTCCCAAGTCTTCTAACCAAAAAGAAGTATAAAAAGTTAAGTTTTAATAGTAAGTAAATATAGTTAAGATCGTCGCGAAATCTTGTTTCGCGATTTAGGATTTTCGAACCACTTTGTATGTCGACGCAGATTGAATTTCTGTGGTAACAGCCACACCACGCGTGTCTAAATTCCTCTTTTATTTTTTTTGAATGGACTACGCTGTTGGCCGTGATGTGGCCTTTACAGCTTTACCGGAGGAGTGGATTTACCGGAGGAGTGCCTTTACCGCAGAGTGCACTCCAACCAAGGCCTTAAGGGCGGAAAACGGTGGCAACTAGCTCAAGGGCGCCACAGAGTGCACGACCTCGGCTTGGGCAGTTACCGTGAGGGGAGCGGTAGTGACTGTGCTCCTAGGTGCGAAGATGCACCTACGAGCGGAAGAGGGGGTTCCTCGACCTCGCTGGTGAGATCGGTGTCTGTTTAAGGCTGGTGTAGGTGTGTTGGTAGCCCTCTCGACGCCCGGGTCGAGGAGGGCGGTGATCGTGTCGGGAGGATCAATCAACACGTGCCGCGGACGGCGGCGACGAGTTGATGATGAGTCTAAATTCCCTCGCGCTGTCAGTGCCATTAAAGAATACTATGAGTCAATACAGTTTGTTTTGGTATGGCATACAATTGATCGAGCGAGCGAGCGTCGTCGCCCCAGTGTACGGGAGGCTCTAAATTGTATCACGCAGCTAATACATTTTAATTGTTTACCTACTTTACTTCGTTAAAACCGCGGGGAAATCCTTGACGATAGCTTGATACTTCAAGTAGTTACATGTACAAGGAAACACTTCAAAACCCGGCACTGACTTTAACAATATACTTTCATAATTATATCGTGAATGTTTTTGTTAAATTAATGTGTTGTTGTTATGACAATAGATAGTAGTAGAGGTTTCCGCGTACCTACACTAGGCGTGAGCCTGTTTTATGGAATCACTCCTAATTAAATGTCATTTTCGGAGCTTGCTCCGAAATTTTCCGCTGACGGGAATCGAATCCGCAACCACTCAGTGCAGTGAGCCAAGCGGCCTACGTACGCTCAGACCACCACACCAAGCAGTCCTGAGACCAAGTAAGTAAATAGAGCGTGATGAATCGCGTATAAAATATCGAATCCATAATCGGCTGCCTTTAGTTCAATGCTCCATTTTGAACTCACTGTGTCATGGCGGTTGCAACGTTAAGGACAGTGTTGCGTTGTGACGTCATCGCGGCGATATCACGTGCTCGGAAGCACGTGTGGATCCCACCCCTCCCAGCCCCCGCCAGTATGTAACGTCCGGAAAATATTATATAAAATAATTTTGTATGTATCTCCTCCGGTGAAGCTGTAAAGGCCAACTCACGGCCAACAGCGTAGTCCTTTCAAAAAAAAAACTTTCGTATGTATCTTGACTCTGCTTGCGTATCACGCGTACATCACTACACTATTGTATAGATTTCCAACAAAAAATAATTTTGGTTCCAAGAAAGTCAAATCATAAATATTAAGGCACTTCCAAATTTTACAATTCCATTGTTGTCTGATCTATTTGTTGATGCAACGGATTAACTATTGTACTACCTTACCTAATTTGTTAATTAAGTGACTGATTGAAAATTTATCGTAAAAATGAATTAATTTTAATCTTTTTTCCTTCCCTTACCCGTTGACAAGTACGTTAGAGGTATGCGCACATTTTGAAAGTCAAATAGGACAAAATTGGAACGTGTTATAAACGAGTCACGTTCCAATATAAATTTAATAACATGTGTGGTAAGGTATAAAAACGCTCGCAGGTCATGCCACTGAACGTCGTCGCGTCGCGTACGTCGCGAATGTGCGAGTCACGTGTGGATTGCAAAGCTAAAAATAAACGGTCGTATTTACCTACAGCTCGATACTGAATATGAAATCTTATCGCGTGTGACTTAAGTTGCATTATTGCAGTCAAAGTTATATTGAGAGCGGTCGCGTGATGTGTGGTAATAAAGGAAACAAGGATAGACTTTAACGCAGACTATTTGTACGAAAAACAAAAGAGCCTCCTTTTTAGCATCATTTTAACCAACAAGTTATTATATCAAGAGGGAACTTTTCGTAACATTTGACAGCAGTGCACCTCTGCTTACCCATTCATGCATAGGTACATTGAAGCTACAACAAGGCTGTAGCCGTCCTACAATTACGATTAGTTGGTAAAGTTTAACACCTTAGCTGCGGCAAATAAACCATAAACATTAATCTGGTCTGGTGCCGGGTGGGTCGAAATGCGCCCACAACGATCTTTCCGCCAGTTATAGTTTTCACAGTGCGCACCACCAACCGTAAGCACCGCGGAGGGCCGATATGTGCCTGTTCCGCACTCCTACATGAAAAATATTTCCCCAAAGTAAGCATTTTCGGTTTGACATTTAGATGGAAACTGGATTTTACTTGACATTTAAATCATAAAAAGTTAAAGAAACGTGGAAACCTTAAAAACCCATTTGACATTTGAAGGAAAAAGTTTCGATGATGCCTTAAAACATGCTTTTGTGAAGAGCTAAGCGGTAGGTAGGTACAAAGTTTGTGCGCCGGTACGGAAAGGTCATTCGCCCCACGTTTTATACTGGGGCACGTGACACACGTGACACGAGATAGCGGAAAATGTTTGTTTATTAGGGCTTCAGGCGTCAAGTTTTAGGGTTCCGTACCCAAAGGGTAAATCGGGACCGTATTACTAAGACTCCGCTGTCCGTCCGTCTGTCACCAGGCTGAACCGTGATAGTTAAGACAGTTGAAATTTTCACAGAACATTTTTATGTTGTCGCTATAACAACAGAAATACTAAAAAAACAGTATACAATAAATATAGGCGGCTCCCATACAACAGACATGATTTTTTTGCTGTTTTTATAGATAATGGTACGAAACCTTGAGTTGTTAAATGGTTTTCAAGATAATTTAAGTCCCATAGAATCATAAACTTACATTTGGATCGTGCGTTCTATGCTAAAGTTCAGATGATTGTTATAAAAAAGTGGAATGTGCGAACACGCTTTTTAGGGTTCCGTACCCAAAGGGTAAAACGGGAACCCTATTACTGAGACTTCGCTGTCCGTCCATCCGTCCGTCACCAGGCTGTATCTCATGAACCGTGATAGCTAGAGAGTTGAAATTTTCACAGATGATGTATTTCTGTTGCTGCTATAACAACAAATACTAAAATATAATAAAATAAATATTTAAGGGGGCTCCCATACAACAAACGTGTTTTTTTTGCCGTTTTTATAGATAATGGTACGGAACCCTTCGTGCGCGAGTTCGACTCGCACTTGGCCGGTTTTTTTAACATAAAATTAGTTCTCATTTTTCCAGTAGGTGGTCTCATATCTAGTGGCCTCTAGTGGCCTCATATCCTGATGTAATTTACACTGCCATATATTAACGAAAATCTGACACTGGGTATTTTGTTTGCAGTCAATTAAATACATAGCAGTTTGTTTACGACACCAGCCCCCAAATTTGGTGTCAGAACTGGAATTGGAAGAAAGATGTACATGATGATATACGACGCTGAAGATCGGCACTAACACGGGCGGTCTCCATTTTTTTGCACCGAAGAACGACGACGATTAAAAAATTCAAAATTTACGACGCAATTATGAAGATTTGAGTTCATAACGACTTCTTCTTAGTCGTACATTCCTGGCGAAGTGGTCGTGGTCATGGATGGTCTGGTAGGTTGGTTGCGGTTTGGGAGACTCCATCTCTCTCTGTTCAGAACCTACACTTCGTTGAGGACTTGATAAGGTCTGTCCAACTTGTTGGTGATCTGCCGCGGGAGCGTTGACCCTCTACTTTTCCTGATTATAACGACTAACGACGACGAAATTATGACAAGATGCCACGATTATCGGCCAAGGACGAACCCAAGGTTCTGGCATTCAATTTCATTATTTCATTCGATTGGAAAAAAAAGAAAACAGAATTCAGAAGTAAGCAGAATTCTATGTTCTTATGTTTTTAAAATGAACCCGCTATTGTAAACGTTTTATACATAATATAATTAGGTAAATGTGCGATCAAACAGGTGCTGACACAATTATATAAAGTGATATTAAATCCCCTGTGGATTGACACGTGAGTCGTGATTATAATGAAAACGTGATCACAGTAGTTAGCAACAGTAGGCTTAAGTGATGCTTGGATTGCCGATAAGGAAATACCTACATTAATGCATAATGACAGATTGCAGGTACGAAAGCTGTCAACTTACGATTTCGCGTGAAAACCATGACACGGAGAAATAGCTTTCAACGACTAAAATTATTTTATTTACGGCTGTAATAAAAATAAACGCAACAGCACGGTTACGCGCCGGCATGTTATCGCTCATTATGAGTCGCTGATTCACTTTCGTGGAGAGATAGAGACAAAATTGACATAAGTTTTGTCGCGCCACGACAAGCTGTGCCACCAATACTGTCGATGGAATTTCAAGATTTGTTCAGATTTTTACAAAATTTTAATATTAGTGCAATCCAAACAGCAGTTGTGACAAGAAAACATGTGATTAATGTAAACTTTGCCTGAATGTACAAACCGCCAAAAATAATATTTTTTGTAAAAAGTGTTCTATAAATCCACTGTATTTAGTAAATGGTTAAATAAACTTTCTAAATATTGCATTGATCATGCGTATCTCACCATAAGATACAGATTAATAAGTTAATAACCCACAACTAAAGACTTATAGACATTTTAATCTACACTATTTACAACAGCACTATACAGAACAAAAGAGCTTTGCAATGCCTTTGTCAAAGAATTCTACCGCAGAGTAGGTAGATAAACCAAGAACCACGATTGAAATTTAAATCATCGACCGAAACTGTAAACAGCAGTTGTGACAAGAAAACATGTGATTAATGTAATTTTTTTCCTGAATGAATTACGGAAGCGATATAATCCGTGACACGAGTCCGGTCTCGGCTGACATAACAATTTCGGGGTCGCAGCATGGGCGGACACGTGTGGCGAGTAGTGGCGACAGCGACGAGTCACGTTGAAACCAACGAGGCGGATTGCGCAAACTACAGCAACGGCCCAACCGCTTTGCCACCCGCAAGTTGTGTTCTGCGTGTGACGTAGCAAACCGATAACCCGACAGGAACAAGGATAAAACAATCTGACCTTAAACGACAATTAGAAGTTAAAAATCAAGTTACCATTTGCCTGTCATTGTGGTAAATGTCAAAAAGTTATAAATAAAACTCACTTACGTACAGCCGTTTAATTTTAGACGTATTCTTAGAAAGGTTACGGGAGGAAAATGCCTTGTCGCTCATAATATCGGAGCCCCAACTCTTCCAATTGCTTTAAAGGTACAAAGGTTAAATTTAGTTCGGTCAACAGATGCCCGTTTTCGCTAACATTACACACGTCTTAAAGACAGAAAGAAAGAAAAAACTTTATTGTGGCAAGCAGCAAATAGGTTAAAAGATTACAATCCGATAAATAAATAAAAATTAAAATTCTGCTCCCCACAAACGGACCCAATTCAGCATGTGCTGGTTGAGAAGAACCAGCGCTGGTCTTCCATTGGGCCCGTTTGGCGATTTCACGCGATTTCTTAACGCGATGCCTAAATGCTTTGTATACTTCAGGCGTCATTATATAAATCGCTAGACAACACATATACTCATCGCATGATTCCAAACTAAGGAAAGCTTGTACTATGGGTACCATACAATGGACTGGGGGCGATCCCAGTTACACCCAGACCGGGGCAAATTCCGAGAAGACAATTTCCGAAATTTTCCGCTGGCGGGAATCAAACCCGAACCACCCGGTTCAGTGAGCCGAGCGGTCTAAGCTACACCAGACGGTCGTATAGGTACTTTTGTAAGTACTTATGTAGCGACATCTATCTCGCTACATACTAACTAAATCCTGCATCGCGATATTAGAGTTATCCGAGCGATTGAACATATTTACAAAAAACCAACAACAACCGTCGGGCAGTAGCCCACCAGACACAACACCCGTCTGGTCGGAGGATCCTCCCTTTTTAATGGTGGATGAGGAACTTTACACCACTTCCTCCCACTCCCCAAACTTATATTTATATGCATCTACTTACCTACTATTTAATAATTATTTACTCATTAATTAGTCAGTTAAATACATGAAAAAAACTACGGGTTCAACGTCCATCAGAAAACGCTGGCTTCTAACAACAATGTAACCACCTGCGCTGCACGTTCGTTAGTATATAAATAGCTCAATTGATATACATTTCATCGGCTGTTGGCGATCGCTGTTTGCATGCGAGCACGTGTCCAGTCTACAAATGTCATTGTTATTCAGTTCATCTGACATCATTGAAGCTATATTACAAGCTTTATATTAACTTGCAATGTATGTCCGAGTGGAATCTTGCAACTGAATTTTAAATCAGTTATCTTTAACCGATTGAGCTGAAATTTGGTATACCTACACGCTTATGTTGGATGACAATGTATTCTTAGCTATGTGACGTCATTCTAATTCCAATATGGCGGATCATCTAAGATGGCGGAATAGTTATTTTTTCTGCACTACCACAGTATGGGTATCAAATTAAAGGCCTGCTGAGGAGAACACGAAAACTTAGGGCAATTATATAAAAGCTTGTTTTTTAAAAAGTTTTTTACAATTAATTATTTTGACAATTAAATTGAATTTTCGAGCTAACAAACGCCATTGTACCACAGGTAAAAAGAAGAAAAGGCAAACCGCTCACACGATGGGAAGATGAAATTAAGAAAATCGCTGGCCCGAATTGGTGCCAAACAGAGAAAATTGGGCATCTTTGGAGGAGGCCTTTACCCACCCGGGGTTCTTGACCTAGATTAAGTTAACTAAGAAAGTAGTTTAATATCATGTAACTTACTAAGAAGAAATAAAAGTTTTTTTATGTTATTTATTTAAACGCCAGTGTGCGAGCCATGCTAGTATTTTTACTGGATATATTTTCTTTTGAATGTTTTATTACTTACTATCTGCTACCCGCGACATTGGATTAATGGCGCAGTTAAAGATGGTATATAATGATAATTATTTTAGAATTAACGTTATATGTAACTTTTTATAGCTCCATTGATCAAGACAGCATGCATTGTAACTAAACCATATGAATTGCGAAACTCAGTGCGAAAAAACCTTGTAGTAAGTCTTGTCGTGATGCACATGTTAGCCATGCAGCAAATTAATGTGTGTAAAGAAGGTAACATTTTGAGTGTTTACGATACATACGGTAGCAGATGTACTAACATATACTACGGTAGCTGATGTGAAGATGCCTAGTGTTAATTATCGTGTTGTGGCTTTGAGACACATCCGTAAACCGATTTTTTTAAACACATCAATTAGCATTAGTTTCGTGAGATTGGCTTAATTGTGACGATTAAATAATTAAAACGAAACATTTTTTTTTTCAACAAATATTACCACTTGCTGAACAGTGAAGGAATCATCGTAAGGAAACTTGCACGTCTATAGAAAGGCGTGTGAAGTTCACTAAACACACTAGGCCAGCGTGCTGAACTATGGTCTAAATCTCCCTCGTATTGAGGGGGAATGTGCCCGGTATAATGGCAATATGCTCGCCCCCTATTACTTAGGGACCATAATACATCGGCGAAGTGTGGGCGCACTGCAGTGCGTCGCTGCCTACCTCTTCGGGGAATACGGGCGTGGTGATGTATTCATTTTATTTAAAAATGTTGAAAAAAACTTTTTAAAAACAAGTTTTTTTTTAATTGCCCTTAGTTTTCGAGTTCTCCTCAGCAAGCCCTTTCATTTTTATTTAAAAATGTTGAAAAAACTTTTTAAAAACAAGTTTTTTTTAATTGCCCTTAGTTTTCGAGTTCTCCTCAGCAAGCCCTTTCATTTGATACCCATACTGTGGTAGTGCAGAAAAAATAACTATTCCGCCATCTTGGATGATCCGCCATATTGGAATTTGAATGACGTCACCTAACTAAGCATGCATTGTCATCCAAAATAAGCGTGTATACCAAATTTCAGGTCAATCGGATAAAGATAACTGATTTAAAATTCAGTTACAAGATTCCACCCGGACATACATTGCAAGTTAATATAAAGCTTGTAATATATATAAGCTTGTAATATTATTAGATATATTATATATATCTAGCCAAGTCAAGCCAAGCAAGCAAGCAAGTCAAGCCAAGCCAAGTCAATATATCAAGCCAAGTCAAGCCAAGTGGGATAGATAATGAAACCGTCCTTAAGATTCTTCAGTTTCAACATCAGGATACACGCAGAGATAATCAATTGACGTGATTTAACTGCGTATGTTTGAATTTCACACGTTTCATTAGCACCTGTCGCGTTGTAACGTCATCCGGCACGTGTACGTGTGTACTGATGATGGCGTCCAAGACGTATTGGCGGTAGTTGTAGCTTGTGGGCCAAGACTTATGTTACGGATAGAGTTGATTTTGTCACTTCCTCTTGTACGAAGAAAGACAGAAAGTGAGCGAATGAATCCGTGAGAGAGGTCCAGTCTTGACAGGCGTACTAACCCCTCTGGTGTGCGTTGCGTCCTCCTTGCAAAAATTAATTCACGTTTGTTCTATCTTCATGTCTGCACCCTTAACAGACGGAAGTGCATGAAAAGATGAAGCGATAGAGGTAAATCTGGATGGTAAACGTAGTCTCTGCCCACCCCCGTGGGATATAGGCGTAGGTATATGTACGTACCTTTATTCATTTGTTGCTGCATCATTGCTTCTCTTAGAGTCAGCCTCCTTACCACTACTTCTTTAACAATATTGTGTTATCATTACTTTGTTTTTGACAGTTAATGTAGTACGAATCTGAATAATATTATAACAATCCTGTTTTAAGAAGTGGGGAGAGTCTGTTCTAAATTCGGTCGACCTTTATTGAAGGCTATCAAATTGTTGTGTACTTTCGTATAAAAATATACATAGGTAGCCGTTTGAAGTTACCCCCAAAACTAAGGTGTCGTTTTAAAGTTACCCCCAAAACTAAGGTAACCTTTTGAAGTTACGTTAAAATAACTTAGGTGGTCTTTTAATGCTCCCCAAAAAGTTTATGTGCGTAGTAACTTTATACATGCTTTGTATTCGTCGACGGTCCGACTTCGTAAATGCAACTGCTAAGCAGCTTTCGGATATCGAACCCGTAAACACGCGATGTAGACGCCGAGCGACTTACGCACGAACCACCAGACCTCGCTGTTGTCAATCTTGTCAATATAAGTAATAACTAAATATTAAGGACATAGCAGTTATAAGATGTATGATAGGGAACGAAACGCAAGGCGTTTTTATTTTTTATTGTTTACATTAAAAACAAAATATTTACATAGATGAGGTTGAGGATGTTTGTTGTGTAATGACGATACAAAGAGATGAATGACTGCGTGAGAGAGTAACGAGATTCAAGACGCTTGGAATAAAAAACAAAGGGTAAGATTGAATAAATATGAGCTTCGTTGATTACTACGTAACGTGGACTTAAATACGCACACGTGCAATGCAACACAGTTGCAGTTCGTTGTCGCTGCAAATAGGTAAGCAGTCGAGTATTTCTGTACACGTGCTAAATAGGTATGTACCTTTTACACGTGCTCTTAAGAGGGCCAAGTACAACGGCCCTTCAAGGTTCATGATTCCGTAGATAATCAGATTCAATAATTAAGTTGTATGATTGCACAATTTAAGTCCCGAGCACACTGGTGGGTTAATATACATAAAGATTGAATTACTGTGGCAAAATCCACGCGACCACCTGTCACAATTAGCTCGCGCTTACAATGACATTTCGTTGAAAATTGAGCTTTCTCTATTAGTTAATACAGTTCGTTTTATTATTGGCAATTGGCTCTTGTACCTACACTAGGGCGTAGAAACTCGCCCGTCAATGTTTTTGCCATACCAAAACAAACTTCTTAAATAAATAAATAAATACATCATCACGCCTGTATTCCCCGAAGGGGTAGGCAGAGGTGCACTGTAGTACGCCCACACTTCGCCGATGTATTTTGGTCCCAATGTAATAGGGGGCGAGCCTATTGCCATTATACCGGGCACATTCCCCCTCAATACGAGGGAGATTTGGGCCATAGTCCACCACGCTGGCCCAGTGCGGGTTGGTGAACTTCACACGCTATAGAAAGCTATAGACGTGCAGGTTTCCTCACGATGTTTACCTTCACCGTTCCGCAAGTGCTAATCACTGTTGAAATGACATTCGCACATGAAAATTATCTCAGAGGTGCGGGCCTGGGATTTGAACTTGCACCCCTTACGTTCAAGGCGGGCGTTCTTGCCCGCGAGGCTACCACTGCTTCTTCTTCTTTTTAACCGACTTCAAAAAGGAGGAGGTTCTCAATTCGACCCGTATGTTTTTTTTTTTTTTTTTTTTTTTATGTATGTTACCGCATATCTCCGGCGTCTGTTGACCGATTTCGAATTTTTTTTTAGGTTTGCTAGGAAATTCTTCAAGGTTGGTCCCATATCCAAAATATTATCAGAAATCTAACCCCTTGGGGGTGAAATGGGGGGTTGAAGGTCACATAATTTCAAAAATATTTTTTGAACGACTTGAAACTTTGTATATATATTTAACATACAAAATAAAAAAACACGTCTTTCAGGAATTTTGAAAGAAAAAATATGAAGGGGGTGAAATGGGGGTCCAATCCGGACTACAGCATATCTCCGGCGTTAGTGAACCGATTTCGAAAAATCTTTTTTTGTTTAATACGGATTGTTAACAAAGATCGAAACCCACCCCCAAAGGGGTGGAAAGGGGGGGTGAGGGGGTGATTTTTTTTTTGGCTGTAAATTTTTACTTTTTTAGGGCTGTTATAAGGTGATAATATTTGCAAATTTTCAACGATTATTGCCACTAAAAATCGTGAAAAAAAATTATTTTTAACAAAAAACAAAAACCGACTTCAAAAACCTAGGTGCACTAAAAAGCTACAAATAACCTTACAATTCATTACATTTGGAGTCGGTGCCAATTCATGTGTGTATTTGCCTTGTCCGACGTTGATTGGCACCTACTCCAAATGTAATGAATTGTAAGGTTATTTGTAGCTTTTTAGTGCACCTAGGTTTTTGAAGTCGGTTTTTGTTTTTTGTTAAAAATAATTTTTTTTTACGAAATGATGATATTTAATGGAATAAGATGAGGAATGGCTCCAAACAGAATATAATAAATATTTAAGGGACGTATCAATTACGTATCAAAGTCGTATGTATCGGCTTTAATGACCGGAGCGTCATGCACAGAGCGTATCGCCACCGGCCAAATATTCCCGCCGACAATACTTGCCGCTCCGTGCATGGCACGCTACGGTGCTGGTCGGTAACGGAACGGGCTAGTGGGCATGGTCTCATACTTTTTAATACAGAGAATATTTTTTTGCCTGTCACGTTCATAGCACGGTTATAGTATGATACTGTGTAGTGGGCAGAGACCTTAAGAGTGACTCGGGTATTCGTAGTTACGAATGTTATATATTAAACGGGCTGGCGTAAAGCAACGAGCAGGAAAAGTATACAATTAGATATTTAACGAATAACTTCGCGACACGTGCAAAGGTTTGTATTCTTAATTAATATCAAGGTGCTTGAAATTTTCGCTCCCCAAGGGAACGCTGCGCTCCAAACTTGTGTTAACCTGACCTTGAACTAGTTCCTCCACTTCCGGAACAGTGAAGGACACGTGTCACAAGACCTCCATTCATTCCACTTCTGGCTCGTACAGAGAATTTAGGACATAGATATTTTCCTCATATTCCACTCACCTACCTACTTACTTTTTATTTTTGAGATCGTTGTAGACTACTCTACGCCTTGGGTTCAGTGTTAGTAAGTTAATCCTACTTCTACTAATCTTACTAATATTATAAATGTGAAAGTTTTTGAGGATGGATGTTTGGTACATTTTCACGCAAAAACTACTGAACGGCTTTTGATGAAACTATACAGTATTATTGTTGATCCATCAGAATAACATAGAGGCAATAATTTGTAACGATATGGAAGGAATAATCGAAGTTTGCGCGGACGAATTCGCGAGTCTAAGCTAGTTATAAATAAAAATGTGTGATGAACGTGATAAAGATGATGGATGACTCGCTTATACTTACCTACTGTCTTTTTTTCTCCATGACTTATTTTCATATTATCATTTTATCACGACTCGACAAGCCTCGGTAATGATAGTCAGTCACATGTGTGAATTATTTGTCAAAACAAATTCAATTCACGTTCAACTCCATGTGAGATTTTATCGACGTATGACTGAATTATGATGAGATAACCGCGTACAATTTATATCGAGATAATTTAAGATTATTACGAAAGAAAATATTACGAAACTGAAATTACCGAACGCAATTAACAGTTATTTTTTTATGATTCAAATTAAACTGGAATCCCAAAACAGCTGGAGTATTTACCTACGTTTCTTTTTATATTGAGAGGACTACGCTGTTGGCCTTGAGGTGGCATTTAC
This sequence comes from Ptilodon capucinus, assembly GCA_914767695.1. Classification (NCBI taxonomy): domain Eukaryota; kingdom Metazoa; phylum Arthropoda; class Insecta; order Lepidoptera; family Notodontidae; genus Ptilodon; species Ptilodon capucinus. The sequence continues at coordinate 11,546,737 of OU611812.1, forward strand.
AGCTTTACCGGAGGAGTGGCGAGCGCAGAGTGCACTCCAACCAAGGCCTTAAGGGCGGAAAAAGGGTGGGAACTAGCTCAAGGGCGCGACAGCGGGCATGACCTCGGCTTGGGCAGTTACCGTGAGGGGAGAGGGAGTGACTACGCACCTAGGTGCAAAGATGCAGCTACGAGCGGAAGGAGTATTTACGTCTGACGGAAACCGGAGGTATCGGGAAGTTCCTATATACATACATATTCCACGAACCAGTTTCCGAAGAATATTGACGGAAGGCTCACAATGACGTGCTGCTGGACTTTGTTAGGTAATCCTTCGGAATTGAAACAAAATCGGCTCAGACGTAAACGGAAAGTTTCCGTCAAACGTCTTAATCCCGCAGCAGTGTCACAGATCGAACCTACCGAACCCACTAATTGTAAAATCATTAGCCTCAATAACAGAAGTATACATAAGTACTTACCTACCTAATGTCAGTAGGTTTTTTTTAATCTACGATTTGTAATTAGGATTAAGTTATTACTTAGTGCAAATCCAGCTACCCTTTTGAAGTCAGTGAAATGACATTTAAAAAGTTGAGACTTCCAAATACGTGGTTGAATGACGTATCTGTTCCAAGTTAAAAATAACTTGCCTAAAAATAAAGTTCAAAGTTTTCTTTTTATAAAATAAGCAGTCGGGAATACACGTTTCAATGTAGTCAGGCGATACAAACGTGACACGGTTGGTCTATGTGTGCGTGCGCGATGTAGCTGTAAGTGTGCGTTGGCGGTCACGTTTCGCACGGCGTGTAGTGGACGAGGTGGCAGGCGCGGCGCGTGCAGCCGCCCCCGCGCCGCGTCCGACGGTCCCCCGTGAGTCACGTGTCCGTCTATTTTATAGACGCTGGTATTTTACATCGCTTTCGCCGCAAATCACAATGTCGCCCGATATCGAATTAAACGAAAACATTGCTCGTTGTTCGTTTTTATTGCGTTTTTAAATATCTTATTGTGAATATTTCTCGTACCTAATTAGTTTATAAATAAAATTGTTATAGGGTAAACTACCCTACTATTGGCACCGTTAGCGCTTGTTGGCCTTGGCACGCTTTAAGATAGATACCTACTTACCCATCACGTCACGTTACAATGAAAATAAGGATCTCAGGATGAAGAAAATTATACACTCGTCTATAGATTGTTTCAATGAGTTTTGTCAACAAAGTATTTTCAAGTACCTAAAGTATTAACATCATCATCATCATCACGCCTGTATTCCCCGAAGGGGTAGGCATAGGTGCACTGCAGTGCGCCCACACTTCGCCGATGTATTTTTGGTCCCAATGTAATAGGGGGCGAGCCTATTGCCATTATACCGGGCAAATTCTCCCTCAATACGAGGGAGATTTGGGCCATAGTCCACCACGCTGGCCCAGTGCGGGTTGGTGAACTTCACACGCCATTTCTATAGACGTGCAGGTTTCCTCACGATGTTTTCCTTCACCGTTCAGCAAGTGGTAATCATTGTTGTTTTCAATGCCTAACATTGCAACTAGTAAGTAGACACCTAATTTAAATCGTGGACTAACTCTTCCTTAATCTACGGTAATTATTAGTTTATTGGCATCAAACTATCAAAGAAATTATTTCAACAAAAAAAAACCAACAAAAGAATATAATTGGAACTATGCTTAACTTAAACGATTAGTATTATGGTTTGACTATTCCCTTGTAGTGACCTTGAAGTTCCCTAGAAAGACGGTAAATTAGCACCATGAAAAACTTAATAAAAACCACGATATGCCTTTGTTAATGGTGTGAATGTCCAAAAATATGAATATATATTCCAATGAGAGTTAATTCAAAGCGAGCAGCGAATATCTGACAGTCTGGTTGATGTATACCAAATGTGTACGTAAGAATTTGGAATATGATGCAAAAAATTACAGGACACACTTTTCTTGATGATTATTCATAATATAGACACGGAAATTGTAAGGCTTAAGTTTTTTAAACATACATATTACATACATATTTTTTTACTTTATTTTAATAATGGAAGTTATAATTAACTATTAATAATAGCTTTTATCTGTAAATATAATATGTAATATTTTATATGTAAATATAAATCAAAAAGTTGGATAGAAGAAGGTGATTCCTAAAAATTTAATCCAGTAAGCTCAACATGACCTCGTAGACATCAATTGTATCTTTTCCAACTGTTAGATTTGTCGAGCAATGATGTCACATCGAGCTATGTATAGTAGAAACAGCTCGATGTGATGTCATTCGTTCGACAAGTCTGACAGTTGGAACGACAAAACGTATGTCTACACCAGGGATTCCCAAAGTAGTCGGTTTCCCAGGGGTCGACATAATCGAAAACTAATTTTGGGGGTCAACAAGGTCTAAAAATCTACCCCTATAAATTAACACGAGTTCTTATTTCAAACTTTTAAGATACTGTTTAAGTTCTGTTACTAGTAGGTACAACCTTGTTATAAGAATTACTAATATTTTAGTAGGAAGTATAGTTGTTGTACTACTAATTTGGCTAGGGGGTGTGAAATATCAGTTTATTTTGGAAAAGGGGTCTTTTGACCAAAATAGTTTTGGAATCCCTGGTCTAAACGATCATGCCGAATATTGCTGAGTCTGCGGGAGGTACGCCTAAAACCGGCCCTCTAGTGAATCAATGATAAGAGTCTCACTCATATATTTAATTACAACCTAAATGAGTTCACAAGAAACGTATCACATAAGTATCGCATAACGTAATGATAAGATTCAGGATAACAGGGCCCCATAAGATACAGGCTACGCTTAGTTTAAGGGTCACAAGATAATAATAATAATACATATTTCTTGTAAAGTTAATGTATTATTAAGAGTCAGATAAAAGCTATTATTATTATTTATTATTAGGAGTCTTATTTTATCTCATATTGTCAGACAGGGTTCGGAATTCGGACCCTGTTTGTCATATGAAATCGATAACAAAATTTTCAATGTAATATCGAGAAAATATCATTCATTTCTACATTTATGTGCCTATATGTAGAAATAGAATTTACTTAATTCATTAACGTACTGGGTTGGACGTTTGAAGTGGCAATGGGCCGGACACATTGCCCGGAGAACGGATGGCCGTTGGGGAATCAAAGTCCTGGAGTGGCGGCCACGAACAGGCAAGCGAAACGTGGGACGACCCCCGACCAGGTGGACCGACGACCTCATCAGGGTCGCCGGGAGTCGGTGGGCGCATAAAGCACAATACCGTAATTTGTGGCGATCTATGGGGGTGGCCTATGTCCAGTAGTTGTAGCATGTACGCCAAGACTAGACGTATGTCACGGAATATCTTGATGTTGTCTTTTTCTTTCGTAAGAAATTAGACAAAGAGTGACCGAGACAATCCGTGACAGAGGTCTTGTCTTAACATGCGTGCTAACACCACAGCAGTGGACGTCCCTGGCTGATGGATAGATAGATAGACTAACGTACTAATGAATTATTAACGAATGGTCGGAAAAAGAACCCTAATCTTTCGATCCATCAAATATGTTCAACCTTTTCATGTTGGGGCATCAAGCACTCTTACCACCACGTGTCTTACAACAATGATTTCAATATTACATTCATTTTTAGGGTTCCGTACCCAAAGGGTAAAACGGGAACCCTATTACTAAGACTTCGCTGTCTGTCCGTCCGTCCGTCGGTCCGTCTGTCACCAGGCTGTATCACATGAACCGGGTTTGTTAGCGAGTTGAAATTTTCACAGATGATGTATTGTTGATGTTGATGATGTTGCCGCTATAACAACAAATACTAATAAAACAGAATAAAATAAATATTTAGGGGGCTCCCATACAATAAACGTGATTTTTTTGCCGTTTTTATAGAAAATGGTACGGAACCCTTCGTGCGCAAGTCCGACTCGCACTTGGCCCGTTTAATTTGATAGTTAACTCCTTATAATTGACAGTGCTTATTGTAACAACAATACCATATGCGGTCATAGTACGGCCCCTATACGTGAAACTCAGTCAAGGCAAGCAAAAATAGTCGAGATAGTGTATTTTCTCTGGGCGTCCATGTATTGAGAAGCTCGTTGATTTTGTTCCTTCATTATTACGGTCAATATTTAAAGACGGGTTCATTACTGTATCTGAGGTTGAAATTTGGTGTATTCACCCTACCAACATCACGAATCATTTCGATTTCTGTAAGGGTCAAGGTCGAGTAGAACTCAGTGAGTACATGTCGAAATACGTACCTACGTACTGACCCCTTTCTGTTTTTAATATCACTTTCAGTTTCTGACAATTAACTCAGTATAAAATATGTTAAAAACCGGCTAAGTGCGAGTCGGACTCGCGCACGAAGGGTTCCGTATCACGTTTGTTGTATGGGAGCACCCTTAAATATTTATTATATTCTGTTTTTTATTATTTGTTGTTATAGCGGCAACAGAAATACATCGTATGTGAAAATTTCAACTCTCTAACTATCACGATTCATGAGATATAGCCTGGTGACAGACGGACGGACGGACGGACAGCGAAGCCTTAGTAATAGGGTTCCCGTTTTACCCTTTTGGTACGGAACCCTAAAAATTTACAGTTACTATTGAAAACAACAATACTTTATCGCTAGCCCAGTGCGGGTAGGTGAACTTCACACGCCTTTCTGTATACATGCAGGTATCCTCAAGATGTTCTCCTTCACCGTTCAGGACATGAAAGTCTCAGTGGTGCAAGCCTGAAATTTGAACTTGCACCCCTTACGTTCCAGGCGAGCGTTTTACCTAGGCTACCAATGCTTTACCTACGAATATATCTAAGTAATTACACTAATTACTTACAGCATAACATTTGTGTCTAAAAGTCTTATCTGAATTCAACAATTAGATTCTTATTGCATCATAAACAACGAATTTAGAACATAACAAACAGCAGCTGTTATATGTCAAAGATAAAAAAAATTTACTCATCTTTTCTTTTTTAGTGTTATGGTCGACAATTGTAATACTTTAAATTGATGTCGTATACATACTGTTTATTACTTAAAGAGTTATCTCTCCATGTTGTTGTTTACGTGTAATAGGTACTAGGCGGTAGGTAGTATCTTCTGCCCCCTTCTTACCAACACCTGTAAAATGTTCAGCAATTTTTTCTTAATATGGCTCCAACGCATCAGCTAGCAGCAACTGTTTTTAAAATTACTTTCAGTTTTTGACAGATAACTGAAAGTCTATCTGTCAAAAACTAATCTGTCTACAATTGCCAGTTACTAATGAAACCCCAACACTATAAAGAGGTGGCGGTATTCGGTAAGGGCGGAAGGGCATTCGACTTACTTGTCATATTTAACGGCATGTCCGTTCTCCTCCCAATAATGCCGAGTTTCCATATTCACTTTCTGTCACAACTAAAACAATATGCCACTTTATCACAAGATAAAAAATAAGTATTCTCCAATTTACATTTTATTCAGTTCAACCACTGATCTAACATTTCACTGAGCACTTAGATCAGGTGAGGTCTTCGCATTCCATTTTCTGGATACAAACACAAGAAAGATATACTGTTGTTATCGTATATAGAAGCATAGGAGCGTCGCGAGACGTCGTCACTCTAAGAAATTCGCGGCTACTCTGAGCGGGTGTTCCGAGACCGGCCGGTGTAATCATGTGACGGCGCGGTGGCGCGGCGGCGTCAAAATACAGCACGGGGCGTCGGATTTTAATGTTTTTGAAGCACATTCTGGCGCTCGTGCCGTGTATTTTAAAATTTTATACGGAAAGTATGTGTGTTGAAATTAATTTGCATGTAAATATCGTTGGGTGGAGCGGGGGATGAGCATTGGTTTTGACTTTTGTTCGGTTTGTCGATGCGAGAAGGCGCCGCTGTGCTCCGCGGGCCACGCTCGCCCGCACGTGACTTCAGCGATGGACGTGACTCTCGAGTCTCGACTGTCTCTCCCCCCCGCGCATCACTACCTCGCCCCCTTTGTTCGGTATACTCTATTACCTTTTGATTTGTAGGTACATCCTACTAATCCTACTAATGTGAAAGATGGATGGATGGATGGATATATGTTTGGATGTTTGTAACTCTTTCACGCAAAAACTACTGAACAGATTTTGATGAAACTTTACAGTATTATTGTTTATGTACATCAGAATAACCGAACAAAATTGGTATAACGATATTGAATAATCGAAGTTTGCGCGGACGAAGTCGCGGGTAGAAACTAGTACCTTCATAAATTGCTTATACTATTATGTCGCAAGACCGTACACCCAGATTCAGTCGGTCGGTTACTTATTTTCTATGGAACTTTGACTGCATTAAAATATTGCCGTCTTACTCATACATTAAGACCATGTGAAGGACGGAAATACGGTTTTTACGGTTCCGTACCCAAAGGGTAAAACGGGAACCCTACTACTGAGACTTCGCTGTCCGTCCGTCCGTCCGTCCGTCTGTCACCAGGCTGTATCTCATGAACCGTGATAGTTATAGTGTCGAAATTTTCACAGATGATGTATTTCCGCTATAACAACAAATACTAAAAAACTGAATAAAATAAATATTTAAGGGGCCTCCCATACAAGAAACGTTATTTTTTTATAGATAATGGTACGGAACTCTTCCTGCGCGAGTCTGACTCGCACTTGGCCGGTTTTTGTGTAGTTTAGTTTATGTAGTGCCAACCGGGCAACCGACTCGAAATTGTTTTTTATTAACGTTCAATATTCGTCATTTCATTTTAATAACTTTTTCTACATATGTGTCAATATCATTGAGGTCAATATAGCTCGTTTTGACATTGGAAAAACAAATTACGCGCGCATTTTAGGATCACCGTTGTCCGTCCGTTCCATATACTATCTAGAGTACCCATAACGACTTCACTCTTCCTTTCTATAGCTCTGCGGTGATTTTTCGGCCATTTTTGTTATATATCCTGTAGTATTCGGCAACTATATGGGAAAACAAAGATGGCGGAGACAGATAAACCAGAAAAATTTACCGCAGCGCGGGTTCGAAATGCCATTTCCGTTATAATATCTACATGGTCCTTTCGTATGTCTGTCTGTTACTTTGCTATGAGTCCGTTTTTGTCAGGATTGCGATTGGAGATATATAGTTAAAATTAATATCAGATATTCAGGTCATTACAAAGCCGCTATGGGAGTGGCAGGCTTGCAAATATTCGTAAATTTTACGTATTCGAATATTCATTTTTTAGGTTCCGTACCTGAAAAGGAAAATAGAAACGTCAAGCTACGCTTATTATACGCGTCGCGAAACCTTATGATGAGCGTCGCGACGTCTTATAGCGAGCGTCGCGACTCCTTATAGTGAGCGTCGGGACGCCTTAAGATGAGTATCGCGACGCCTTCTAAAGAGCGTCGCGACGCCTTCTAAAGAGCGTCGCGACGTTTTATAATGAGCGTCGCCTCGCCATATATTGAGCGTCGCGACACCTTACTGTGAGCGTTGCGACGTCGTATAGTGAGCGTGGCGACGACTTATAATGACCGTCGCAACGCCTTATATGGAGCGTCGCGACGCCTTATAGTGAGCGTCACGACGCCTTATAGTGAGCGTCGCGACGCCTTATAATGAACGTCGCACAGCCATATACTGAGCGTCGCGACGCCTTATGCTGTTGAAAACTGGCACATAGCCATTTTTTTATTACTACAGCCCTTTTTAACGTCCCGTTGCTGGGCACGGGCCTCCCCTCAATGCGAGGGGGATTCAGGCCATAGTCCACCACGCAGACATTTAATTTGTTTTGGTATTGGCAAAAAAAAAATACGTGTGTCTTGACAGGCCAGTGTGTGCGGGGCTCAATAATGGCATTATATTTTGGACCCATAAAATATATTTGAGGGATTTGGAGATGGATTTAAAGTTCTGTAAATTTTGGGGTTTCCTTTTAAAGTTAGGTCAGAAAAGTCAGTATTTTCGAGTCTCACAGTCAGTAAAATCAGTATTTTTGACCATATAATCTGTTTCGACCCCAGATACAGTGATAATTTAAGAAACTTATTTTTTAATTAAAGAACTCGGTTTTTGTATTGAAAAACACATTGTGGGTGATTTGTACATGGATCAAAATTTATATTTATTTGGGGATATTTTATACAATGGGACTAGAATACCCACATCTTAAATTTATATACGATATGAAAAATCAAAATAATTTATGGCAACATTAGCTCTCCATGACACGTAGCTAAACGTTTTGTTGTTCATAAAGCTTTGAATTATTTTATTATTATTTTCATTGAAATACTCTTATAAATGTATTTGTTATTATTTGACAAGTTTTGTAATTATATTTATTTCCACGAGCAAACTACCCAAATAAAAATAGTATTAGAAGACCACTTGTACCTATTGTGTGTGCATTCGAATGATATTGTCAATAATACTTACGACTCAATAACAAAACGCAAAGTGATATCTGTCAAGTCAATCAAATCATACAGCAGATTTTCGGGTTTTTCGGTAGAGGCGTTCATTATTTTACGTTTTGCACGAATATCAGTGTGTTAAATATTTAAAAAATGCTCGCTATAATCAATCGTATCCTTGATTGGATTAAAAGCTTGTTCTGGAAGGAGGAGATGGAGCTCACGCTGGTCGGACTGCAGTACTCGGGCAAAACAACTTTTGTTAACGTCATTGCCGTTAGTATTATGCGAAAATACTAATTTGGTGTTGTTTTAGCTTCCCTGTACAGATTGCCGCGGTATAATACTGCTTTGTATCACGCACGGGTTGTGGGAGTGTTAGGACGATCGAATTTCGCGACTGATGTTAACGATTAGTTCGTCTGAATATTTTTCACATGATTGTACAAGTCGATCTGTAATGCGGTCGTATTACTCATTGTTATCTTTTGTTTCTGTTGTTGTTCAGTGTTTTGCCATTGTTTAGAACAAAACAATTCCCTCAAAATTTACCATCCAAACTGGGAGTGTGCCCTGATTTGTACATATTCCGAGAGATTTTGTGAAAGTTGCGCTTAATAGCTGAGTGATTATCTTAAGATCTCATACTTTAACTGAGATACTTATCATGCATCATCATCACTGTAATTATTTAGATGTGTATCTTCTGATAATTATCAAGTTTTTATGTAGGTAGGTGGGTGTAACATAAAAATAATTTCATTTTACATATTATTATTTGTAGCTTAAAGTATTCAGTGAAATACTTATATTGATGGCAGAAAGTGGAAATGTCTTATCGCGAAATATCCAATTTTACACCACACTATTTACAAAATCTAAACTCCATAATAAATCTAGAAAAAGATCAATGTTGTATACTTTTTTTCTACATAGGCAGACATGAACCATTTGATGCGGCTTTTTTACTGATCAATTCTATATGAATAAGTAATTTAGGGGAATTTTCGAGATATGACATCTCCACTTTCTGTCGTCGATATATAAACAATCAGAGATGGATAGACACTAAAATCTTAAATTCGTAGTTAGGTAGGTTAGGTCACATTACCATAATTCCTTTTAATGTTTGTGCTCACAGTCTATGGACTTCATTCATATTAGATTGGTCAAAGAGATCGGAAACTATCACCACCTCTTTAGTAGTATTGTTATACAAAATAAGCAGTGGTAGCCTAGTGCCCACCTTAAACACAAAGGGGGCAGATTCAAATGCTGGGCTTGCACCTCTGGGATTTCATGAGGAAGTCTTATTTTCAATGATAATTACCACTTATGAATCTACTGAGGCAATGACCCAAAGGCTTGCCTTCCATGCTATACATCCATTTTTTTAGTTTTGCAACATTGCTCCCAATGCTAGAAGACTTACTATTATATAATTAAAACAAAGACAATAGAACTAGTGTAGTATAACATACATATACTCACGCCTGTATCCCATGGGGGTAGGCAGAGACTACCGTTGGCCACACGCTACGCTAGTAACATACCTCTTTTACTTCATCCAGTCATACACCTTTTCATGCTGTTTAGTATAGTAGTAAAAAACTATTAACAAATAGTTATAGTGATGGAAAAGAAATTAAAATTGTGAGGAGGATCACTGAATAACAGAATGCTGAGTTTTGATCAGCTGCATTAGAATATTGGTCACCAATTATTTATTTAAAGGAATTTAATCTCAAACACCTTCTAGTGGATGACATTCTGTTTACAAATGGGTTAATATCATACCATATACACAGTTTGTTAAAGTTTAAGCTCGCTCGCACAATTTCAATCGTTATTTTTCAGTTGAATATTATTATCCTATATGATCTCAATGTCAGTGGACACACAATGTTCATTCACCCTTTATCATATCTGAGTCATACATCTTGAGCTTATTACTACTACTACTACAGCCCTTTTAACGTCCCACTGCTGGGCACGGGCCTCCCCTCAATGCGAGGGGGATTCGGGCCATAGTCCACCACGCTGGCCCAGTGCGGGTTGGCAGACTTCACCCATCTATCGAAAACTAGTCAAGTTCATTCAGACGTGCAGGTTTCCTCACGATGTTTTCCTTCACTGTTTCATAGCAAGTGATAATCTCGGATGAAAATGAGATTCGCACATAAAACCCAGAGGTGCGAGCCGGAGTTTTGACCCTGCACACTTCGCTTGCAAGGCGTTTGACCACTCAGCTTAGTTATTTGTTTATTATATTGTACTATATTTTGTTTATTATATTGATGGGTAAATGGCAGCGACTCTAGCGCCATGTGCGATATTGAGTTATTTTTTTAATGAATTGTAGGAAATCTAGGAGTTCGCACATGTTGATAGTTTAATAGATAGTTATCGAACCTGGATCATCTAGACTCAGGCAGCCTGTCTAATCACTAGCCTATTATCAGTGCCGTAAATAGCCTTTTCTGCGCCCTGGACGAGCCTCTCTAAGCTCTCTAAATCCAAAAAATAATAGTCCTGGCCGGTCTGGCCATTCTTGCGCCCCCCAGAGTCTACGCCCTGTGCCTGGGCACCGGTGGCACCGCCCTATTTACGGCACTGCCTATGATCAAAATACATCAAAATAGTTTAGTTTCTCCATTCCAGTCTGGCCAGTTCAGTGAAGACATGATTCCAACGGTGGGCTTCAACATGAGGAAAATCACCAAGGGGAATGTCACTATCAAGGTAATGTTGTAATTTTATATGCATATAACAAACACATTATGTACCTACCACACTTATCAGTATTTGTAAATGATTTGATTTGCAATAGTTTGTATAAATTGATCACAGAATGAAATATTATTAATACGCATGTATTGGAATAGCCATTATCTGCATGGAGTACTTTAGTACTTAAATAGTTTTTTTTTTTCAACACAAATTCATTGTATTGTCCCAAACTAAGAAATGCTTGTACTATGGGCAGGGCCGTCTTAAGCATATCCGGCGCCCGGGTGCGGACAGTCAGCCCCACCTCCCCCTCATGTCAACAAAAAACCCAATTCTTAAGCCCGAAAAAACAACACATAATTATTTTTTCATATTAATATTTCTCGTCGCATCGAACTCATTTTTCCTGGCTTTTGCGTCAGCAAAGTGTTGGTTGGAGTCAGTGTAAAAGTCGGTTTGCGCCCCCTAGGACTCTGCGGCCGGGAGCACCGCACCTCTTAAACCCCCGGGTAAAGACGGCCCTGACTATGGTTACTATACAGTGGACTGGGGGTGATCCCAGTTACTATGAGACCAGGTCCAAATTCCAAAAAAGCCATTTCTGAAATATATCACTGACGGGAATCGAACTTGCAACAATCCGGTGCAGTGAGCCAAGCGACCAAGCCGTCGTGCACGGTCTGCTAATATCAAAATTACTTCTGTGACAATATACCTATAGATTGAATTTCTGTGCCAAAAACCACCCGAACGTTGCAGTTCGCTCACGCTGTCAAATGACATTTTGTTGAAGAATAAGCTTTGTCTATAAGTCAATACAGTTTGATTTTGCAGATCAAAAAATTAAGGCTTTAGTGTACCCCTGTCTTATCATATTGGGTCACGAGTAACCGATGGTCAACAACTCTATTGATTAACAGTGACCTTAACATAGAACAATATAAATCATTTATATCCGTTCGATAGACGATGGTTCAAGGCAATACACATTAAGGCCGCGTACAAAGAAACCGACGGAGAATACTCGTAAATAAATCGATTGAATTACATAATTAATTAAGAAGTCGTCGCTGAAATAAGCATCAAGACACCCCTATAATAAGCGTCGCAACGCCTTTATTCATAGTAAGGGTCGCCACTTGTGACGCCTCGTATTTTACGTCATTTCGCTTCATAATACGCGTCGTGACGTGACTGTAATGAGCGTCACCACGCCTCTGTAATAAGCGTCTCAACGCCGCTATTATAAGCGGCCCGATGCCTTTATAATGAGCGACGCGACGCATCTTCATTAAGCGTCGTGACGACACACAATACATTTAGCGACGCCTCTCTAATAAACAACTAGACGCTTGTGTAACAAGCGTCGTGACACCTCATAATAAGTATCGCGACGCCTCTGTACTACATGTCAAAGCGCCTCTATAATGAGCGTCGCGACGCATCTATAATAAGCGTCGCGCCACCTTTGTAATGAGCGTCACGACGCCTCATAATGCGCATTGTGACGTAGCTATGAGCGTCGTTATGCCTCTATCTGAGGTAAGCCTCATGGTTATATTAAAAAATACATGTATCATTCATCATTAGATAAAAATGTAATTATATTTTCCAGGTGTGGGACATTGGTGGTCAGCCCAGATTCCGCTCCATGTGGGAGAGGTATTGCCGGGGCGTAAATGCCATTGTGTACGTATTTATCTTACCAATTATTACTGTTTCCAACTTGTATAAGATACGGCATCATTTATCAGTTGTAAATACTATAATTTGATGATAGATTGATGTGCATAGTTGAGTACTGTATGAAATATGTTTTGTCAAGTGTTATTTATTCAAAATTTTGCTTCTTTTGTGCTTTTCTTCTATTTCTTAATTATTAAACTTGTAGCGACCCCTATATCTAGCTACAAAAGCAGAACTTGTCCTATACGCTAATAGATGGCGCGTCGAGCAACTCATCGCGTACACAACAATGTGATGTAACAACGAATTTACGGGTTTTTTTTTATTCAAATATATATTTAGTCATCTTAAATTATAATCTAGCTTAATATGTTACAGTAATTGAATATTAAAAACGGTAGGTAATATAACTAGCTAAAATTTAAGTTTTCACAATTTTCCCTCCACTTGTGCTATAAGAAGCTGCTTCTTATCGAATTTCATGATTCAAGGGCAACAGGAAATACCTTATGAAGTACTATTATGCAACATAAACAGTCGTATTAGGGCCGTTCAAATATTACGTAAGCAGATTTATTACAATTATTTACCCCCCCATACCCTTTGTCTGCAAAAGTAAGCAAAGCTCTTACCCCCTCCCCCTATGCTCCCCCTACGTAAGAATTTTTCAATTAAAAATGTATTTTTTTAAATATTATAATAATTATAATTTTATCCCCGAAAATAACTACCGATGACGTTTCAAGCATAGACAATGTGAGGGTTGCCATTCGTGTAAAAAAGTAAATAACTACCGATGACGTAATCATCATCTAGACTCGCTTACCCTACCCCCCCCATGTCATCCAAAATAAGCAAAACAAAGACATTAGTGCCTACGTAATACTTGAACGGCCCCTTATCTTATTGCGTTAGCTTAGAAGTTTTTTTTTCTTTTCCATGGGATTGTAAACTTTGTTATCAATCCCAACTAAATACCTCCACGCGTCCTGAGAAAACGGTTCTTGACAGACGGACAACAATGTGATCCTATAATGCTTCCATTTTCATTCAACTTCTTCTTCTTCTTAGTCGGCATCTTCATTACTGAAGGTCGTGTCTAGTCTGATGTATTGATCCCTTTATGTACTATGGTCTTCCACGTGTTCCTGTCCTCGGCGGTTTTAATGGCTTGGGTTATTGGTAGGCCAGTGAGCGTCTTTACTAGGTCTGACCATCGTGTAGGTGAGCGACCCCGTGCTCTTTTCCCGTCGACCTGGCCAACTACTATTAGCTTCTCTAGGCTGTCAGGGTTTCTACGAGCGACATGTCCAAAATATTTCAGTATTCGTTGGGAGCAGGTAGCGGACAGCCTTGTGGTTATGCCGAGTTCCTTAAGAATGGATACGTTGGTTCGGCGTGCTGTCCATGGAATACGTAACATCCGCCTCCAACACCACATTTCAAAAGCATCAACTTTTGTTCTTTCTTTCTGTCTCATCGTCCAGGATTCGGCGCCGTAAAGGAAGATTGAGAATACAAGCGTACGCATCAGCCTCACTTTAGTTTTGCGGGATATATTGCGGTCTTTCCATATCCTAGTGAGTTTGGTTACCGCTGTTTTGGACATTTGGATTCTTCTGGTGATTTCCTTTTGGCTGCCACCCTCGTTGTTAAGAAGAGAGCCAAGGTAGACAAACTGATCCACAAATTCCAGGTCGCGGAGTTCATTAGAGCGAATCAGTGTACCAGGTCTGTCTATCACTAATACCTTCCTTGGTCTTTGCCTTGTTAATGCTGAGGCCAACTGATTCACTCTCTTTCTCTACCCTAGAGAGAAGTTCAGCCAATTCTTGCTCGGATGATGCAAATAGTGTAGTGTCATCTGCGTATCTTAGGTTACTAATTTTCCTGCCGCCTATAGATATTCCACCCTCCCAACCCTCCAGGGCTCGTCTCATTATATATTCCCCATAGATGTTGAAGAGAATCGGAGATAGGATACATCCTTGTCTGACACCTTTCTGTGGCTTAAAGGGTTTCGACAGAACATTGTTCACCTTTACAACTGTTGTACCATCCTGATAAAGATTTGCGATGAGAACAACGAGGTGCCTTGGTACTCCCATTTCAGTTAGAATGCTCCATAAACAGTCCCATCTAACACAATCAAACGCTTTGGAGTAATCGACAAAGCACATCAGTATTGGAATGTTGAACTCATTTCATTCAACGGGACCCCATAAATATTGCTAAACATGTGGTGTGGCAAAGCCTCTGTAATGTTTGATATGAATGAAAAAAAAAGAGAAATATTTGTGTCGTTGTCAGTTATATGGTGGACGCGGCGGACCCGGACAAGATCGAGGCGTCGCGCAACGAGCTGCACAGCCTGCTGGAGAAGCAGCAGCTCACCGGCATCCCCGTGCTCGTGCTCGGCAACAAGCGCGACCTGCCGCACGCGCTCGACGAGCACGGCCTCATCGAGCGGATGTCAGTACTCACTAAACATAAACCCCGTCTCTCACTGGTCCTCATGTCAGCAAATTGAACCGACACACTTGTTCACTCCCTCTTCACGTCCCATGTAAACATTGCTGAGAAAAGTTTCAATCGTGTCGCGAGTGAGTCTTTGGAGTTACATACTCATAATGTGCTCGAGTGATGCCTCACCTCAAATGAAGTGCTCCTCGTGAGGTAAAATGAGGTACTCCCTCATCCTTAAATGAAAAAGACGAGTTACTTGCTTATTCATACAAGCTCCTATTCATACAAGCATGCAAGCTTTATAAGTATCAGTGGTGTCAGCACGCATGTCAAGACAAGACCTCTGTCGCGGATTGGCTCGGTCGCTCTCTGTCTTATCTCATACGAGAGAAAGAGATATAATCCACATATTATGTGACATTAGTCTAGTCTTGGCGCTCATCGCACATCAAGATTTTGTCATACCAAAACAAACTGTATTGACACACTGAAAGAGCACATTTTATAACTAAAGTACATTGTCAGCGCGTGCGAATTTTGAAAGCCACGCCTTTTACGACAGAAATTGAATCCTTATGCATATTGCAGTGGTAGCCTCGCGGGCTAGAACGCCCGCCTCGGACGTAAGAGGTGCAAGTTCAAATCCCAGGCCTGCACCTCTGAGATAATTTTCATGTGCGAATGTAATTTTCAACAATGATTACCACTTGCTGAACGGTGAAGGAAAACATCGTGAGGAAACCTGCACGTCTGTAGATAGGCGTGTGAAGTTCACCAACCCGCACTGGGCCCGCGTGGTGGGCTATGGCCCAAATCTCCCTCGTATTGAGGGGGAATGTGCCCAGTATAATGGCAATAGGCTCGCCCCCTATTACATTGGGACCAAAATAAATCGGCGAAGTGTGGGTGCACTACAATGCACCTCTGCCTACCCCTTCAGGGAATACAGGCGTGATGATGTATTATGCATATTGACATAGAGTTCGTTTTGGCAAACATTTTGTCGCCTCAATGTGTGGGGGGCTTAAGGGTTCATTTTATGGTACCCTAAAAATTCGGTAATGGATTATCGCTTTTATGCCATTTAAGCGGATGGTCCGATGATTCAAAGGTGTTTATGTATTTCTTGTGACTCTAAATTATTTTCCTAGGAACCTGTCTGCTATCCAGGACCGTGAAATATGCTGCTACTCGATCTCGTGCAAAGAGAAGGACAACATCGACATCACCCTACAGTGGCTTATCGCGCACAGTAAGTCGGGTAGCGCGCGTTAAACGCACACGAACATCGACCACATGTATGAGACATCTCAAGCACTTAAGGCGCAGTTTCGCCTGCACTTCGCTGTCGCTCGTCGGATACATTTTTTCATGCTAACACATTTTATGAACTTTACGTATAGTTCGAAAACAGATTGTCACACATAATGCCGTCTCGCTCATACACGACGGCGGTGAAGAGGACGGAAATACTGATATAAATTATGCGTTTATTTAGAGCAAACGTTGGCTGCGCCTTACATTAAAGACTAAAAAAGAGATTGTCTTGATTTATTATTATGTAATATGTAATACGGGACCGTAATGTTTATAGATATGTTCACACAATTAATTATACCGTGTTTTAGTACTCATTCATACTGAATATATTGTTTATACAGGGTGTTTCAGAAGTCCAAAATAGTACTTTGACATTTGCATCAGTATATATAACTTGCAATATCTCGTTTCCTATGTCAAACCATCATAGTTTCTGAGTTATAGACGTTTGAATATTTGTCACAGGTATAGTGTTCTGACCTTTGGATACATCCATAACTCTATTCAGCAGTCTAAACTACATCTATGGGGGGCGACTACCAATATTCACAAAACAGAACATAGGACTCGAGATTTTACGAGTTATTAGAAATAGCTCGCTCCCAGTCCATTGTATGGTACCCATAGTACAAGCGTTGCTTAGTTTGAGATCATACGATGAGTATTTGTTTGACAATATATTATTTATTTTAACTAAACATTTCTTGTAACTTTAGTTTAGTTTTTTTTTACTAATGTAAAGATTAAACGGCCTGTTAAACCTCTGAGGCTAATTAAAAGGAATCACAGTGACATAGTTATACATAAAGTCACTCGTAGCAGTAATTATATGTATGCCTCGAGTGGAGACAAAATTATTCACATGTATGCCTTGCCCGAAGGCAAATATTTCAATTCTTGCCCATGTGTTTGTTGTTGTAGTTGATTGTGGGAACATAACTAATGCATTTGCGTCGCAATAAATTAAATTAGCTTGAGTTGTGCACTCTCTAAAGCGATTGGTGCGGTAAATTTGTCTTTTCACATTGCTCTCTTAATGATTATGTTTTCTAACGGTGCCAATTTGTTAGTTTAGTTAACAATTCGATTGACAAACTTTTTAAAAGTGAAAAGATTTTTTTATCGCATTAAAATGTTATAAAAACATTTAAAATGCAGTTACTTTCAATTAAATAAATTAATATTTCTGGACTTATTATCGGTATCGGTGATTTAGATATCAGATAGTTTTGATAACTAGTGCTACTGGAATAATAACACATTACTTAAGATGTTAGTAGTGTATACCTGTGAGCTTAGCATTGTAGCGACATCTATCTCGCCACATTCGAACTAAATCCTGCATCGCGATATTAAAGTGATCCGAGCGATTGCACATATATACAAGACCCCGACAACAACCTATGGGCAGTAGACCGACAGACACAACACCCGTCTGGTCGGAGGATCCTCCCGACTCAATGGTGGATGAGGAACTTTACACCCTGTTCCTCACACTCCTCAAAGCATGACCGCGAAGACATAAGTTTTATCTCTTTCAACTGTCAGATTCGTCGAAAAAATGACGTCACTTCCGAGCTTTTTGTACTGGACATGGCTCCCTGAGATAAAACATAAAACTTATGTCGACACGGTCATGCTAACGATGCCTACTGAACGAAGCAAATAGTCTAATACTAAGGATACTCGCATTAAGACGATCGAGAGACTATAATACTACTGACTATATACATTTTTATTTAAAATCGAATGGATTAAAGTATGTAGTTCAGCACATATCAATTTCTCCTATAATTCTCAGTTGGAAGTCGCTGCATTTTCAATGCGATATTATCAACATAGAGTATTTAGATTCCTTAATAATATTAGCGTTATATATTATAAATATACTTCTCATATTGTTAGCTAAAACGAATAAGTTAAAAAAAAATGTTAGCGTGAGACTAGTTTTGTTGGACGTTGATTTGGTAGGAATGAACTGTATATAACATGGACAGTGACACTTAAGTTATGTATTTGAGAAAATCGAATGGCAGTAGTAATATTTTATGGTGACAACCAAATAATTATTATGTCAAAGAGGGACCTTTTCCTAGCGTTTGACACTTTTTTTGACAGTCCAATTTTGTGTGTGACTTTGACGTCTACATAGACTAGTAGTTTTAGCATGTGCGCCAAGACTAGACGTTTGTCACAGAATATCTTGATGTTGTCTCTTTCTCTCGTAAGATATTATACAGAGAGAGAGCGAGCAAATCCGTGACGAAAGACTTGTCTTGACATACGTGCTAACCCCACAGATTGTCTATGTCATGACGTATAAAGCTAGACGACTTATTGACACAGGTATCTATACTATCTAATATCACTGGTTATCGCTACAAGAACCCAGAAAGGTATAGTCTGCATCAAGAATATCAGGATAAAACCACTTTAAAAGTGATCCGAACAATCTATGAAATTAAGCGTTTAATTTAGGGCCGTTTTTTTATTGACAGATAAGAAGGCTTTATTAGATCAATAACATGAATGATATGTATTGAATATAATAAGTATTCGAGATTTAGCCTAGGGCTTAATAAAGTAAATGTTTATAAAGGTTAATTTCCTTAGATTATTCAGTTGGCTTTGAACTGTGATCGTTCTGAAACTGAACTTTAAAACAAATTTGAGAATCTTTGCAAATACATAAGCATGGGTACATTTTCAATTGTCTATCATCGTCATACAATACAATATTACAACAGTCCTTCGAAATAAATTATGTTATTTTATGTAGATTAATTTTATTTTATTATTCAATAAAATTATTCTCACATTAACCGATGTTTTGTCGAGTATAGAAAAGTCACTAGATGTGTAATTAATAAAAAAATAACCGCTTCGACTGCACATTATGTTTATAAGAACCATTATAAATACCTATATTATATAGTTAGATCATGTAATATAACTAAATAAATAAAAAAAATGTTCAATGGATAACTTTATGGTTAGTAGAATCATTTTATTACAATAGTGACTCTTTCAGAATTAAATCGAATAAATTGATTACTACCAATGTATGTATTGTCTGTGACCAAAATTGTGTTGTCCACTGTATTGGACTTTGTAGAATTTGTCTGCTTTGTATAAAGAGTCAGTGTTTTTATTACTATTATTTTATGTATGTATCCGAGTAGATATCTCAAATAGTTCGGATGTGTAATACTGACGTCTAACGGAAGGATTGTGGAACAGGAAAAGTTACATGGTATTGGTAAAAAAAACAAAACATTTTTATGTTTTGTTTTTTTTTTCTTTTATGCAACAAATACCATATTGTGAAATATTAATTAACATTCCAAATTTTCCAAACTATTTGGTATGTTTGCTCAAGAATCGTTTTTCTTATATTATGGTGCGGCTAAACTTTATGACATTTATTCTAGTATACTAACTGAAATCAAAATAACACGGCGCTGATAATAGCAAGTCACGTAAAAACTTAGTCCTTTTTTATAACGTAACCTTCAACGATCGAAAAATTGTTTGCTCATAATAAATGCGATATATTAATCAAGAACATGGGTCTGCAACCTTTGTTCCGTTTATATATTATTAAAAAAACAAAACTAATTCAAAGGTTGTGTACAACTGGTATAGAAAGAAGGAAATACTGAACTATAGACCATTCAGCCTGAGACAAATAGTTATAATGGAAAGTCCTTTTGGAGAGTCATTAAAGACCGTGTGACACGCGCCTTGGCTTGAGTTAATTAGAGGTCGCCTCGTTAAGTTTTGTCAGCCAAAGGCGCATGTTTGCCTCGCAGAGAGACAATTACCTCAATTCGAGGCACTCTCCAATATTAAATGGTCACAATAGAAATATATCGAGTACTTACCAAATATTTGTTTCTTTTTAATTGTATTAATTACGTCTTTATTATGACTTAAGACGTATAAATTTGAAAGAGAACCCCATATTTATTGTGTAAACAAAAATGGTTTCTATGTAACGTCGCGTATATATGTAAATAAAATATTGAAGTGGCGGAAGTCTTGTGCACATTGGTGCTTATTGCGTATTTTCCTACCTCAAGATTATTAAAAATCTAATTATATAGATACTTTCAAACTTGAGTGATCGAAAGAAATTTGGTTCTCATTTGGGATAGGTACGTAATAATGTTTTTGGTAGATTTTTGGATTCGTCGGCCATCTTTATCACATTCACTACTTACTATAATCATTTTAACGTCCCACTGCTGGAGCACTATTTTCGTTTGATAGACAACATCTCTATCGAGATATGTCGAGGGAATACGACCAATTTGACGTTTTGTTTCGACATATATCAAATAGATGGATGTCTAACAAGTGAAAATCGAGCCCTGAACACGGGCCTCCCCCAATGCGAGTGGGATTCATGCCATAGTCCACCACGTAGGCCCGGTGCGGATTGGCACACTTTATACATATATACAGAACTAGTCAAGTACCCTCAGACGTGCAGGTTTCCTCACGATGTTTTCCTTCACCGTTTCTTGGTGACAATGTCTGATGAAAATTTGGTTGCACGTGAAACCTAGAGGTGCGAGCCGAGGTTTGAACCTGCACACTTTGATTGCAAAGCGTGCGACCGACCACTCGGCTACCGCTGCTATTGCTAATATGTACAATACGCGTTGTATATTTCCGAAAATATGTTTCTTTAGGTAGTTTGTACTTTGTTAATAAGTAATATTATGAGGGCTGCGAAATTCTTAAATCATTCATTTGTGGGCGCACGCAATATTAGTCCTTATTCTTAATATATATTATGACCATTATAATTTACGTTAGGAATATATTTTATCTCAACAACCATTTTTTAACTTTTGAGTTGAACGTACAAGCAATAAAAGCAAGTAAAATTATTTCTACAAAATTTATTATAAAATATATTTGTATAAAAATGCATGATCGATTACAGACACCAATGCGTTCCAATTATAATATTAATTAAAAGTTATCACAATAAAAATATACTATTTCCAAAATCAACACAAATGTTACCATTGGCATTACAAGTATTTTGCATACCGAGTGTTTTGTAAAGCATATAAGTAAATGAAAGAAATTGTCTATTAATTTGAGGGTTGCCCCGCGAACACTACAACTTCAGCTTCAACATTTTTGCCAATACCAAAACGAACTCAATGCTGTTACACATAAAGTTCATTTTAGTATTGGCAATATTTTAGACGCGCGCGCGGACTGACAAATTTAGTCCAGTCGTAGTCTGGCGCCAATAGCACCAATATGAATAATAACTTAATTCATTGCAATAAAATTAAAATAATAATAATAAATAATTAAAATAAAGAGTTGTGTGATAAATAGAGTGTTTTGTATGTAACGAATTAACTCAAAAACTACTGGACCGGTTTCAAAAATTCTTTCGCCGTTAGAAAGCTACATTATCACTGAGTAACATAGGCTATATTATAAACCCGTAGGAAGCCAGGACGGACCGCTAGTATTTTGTAAAAATAGGCAATGACGAATTAAAATATGAAAAATTCAAATTAAACTCGCCATCAAATCGTCGCTCAATGCCAATGTATTAGCTCCACCGACTATTAATTCCGTATACCCTTTTTGTCTATCTAATTGGCCCATCTCTAGTCTCTCCAGTCTCTCCTCCATGCCGCTAACTCTGTCCGCCAAATCATTAATCTTGGATTCCAATTCGGATAACTTCTCATCGGACACATTAGTACCGCGCAGGCCATCGATCTCGTCGCTTATAGATCTAACATCATCCGACAACGATGCCTCCACTTTCGTTGCGTCGATAACGGAGGAACTCTGAGACAACACCTCCGGAGAAGCGGCCGCCAACTTCTGATAGAATTCAGAATTTTTGAACTCCTTAAACTCGTTAGCTGAAAGCAAGTAGCCGATCACCTTGTCCACGTTGTTAGCGTTGATATTGTCCAATACGTCCTTCAGTTTATCTGTGTATATTTTCTGGATGCTCGGCTAAAAGGAAAAAAAAAGTTCAACAAAATAGTTTTTGCTTACCTCATTGCTTACTTTTAAAAAAATAATAAAATTTATGCGTATCTGTTGGTCAAGCGACGCCATATAGTGAGCGTGGCGACGCCTTATGATGATCGGCGCGACGCCGTATAGTGAGCGTCGCGACGCCGTATAGTGAGCATCGCGACGCCTTTTAGTGAGCGTCGTGACGCCTTATAGTGAGCGTCGCGGCGCCTTATAGTGAGCGTGGAGACGCCTTATGATGATCGTCGCGACGCCGTATAGTGAGCGTCGCGACGCCGTATAGTGAGCATTGCGACGCCTTATAGTGAGCGCCGCGACGCCGTATAATGAGCGTCGAGACGTCTTAAAGTGTACATCGCGACGACGTATAGGAAGCGTCGCGACGCCATATAGTGAGCGTGGCGACGCCTTATGATGATCGTCGCGACGCCGTATAGTGAACGTCACGACGCCGTATAGTGAGCACCGCGACGCCTTATAGTGAGCACCGCAACGCCGTATAATGAGCGTCACGACGCCTTATGGTGAGTGTTGCGACGCCTTGGTGATATACATGGACACAGAATTTGTTTTGGTATAAAAAAAATACGAGTCTTGACGCCCATGTGTGTGCGGGGCTTAATAGTGACATTATATATTATACTTTTTTTCTATAAAATATCTGTTAGGGATTTGGACATGGATTTAAAGTTCTGTAAATTTTGGGGTATCCCTTTTAAGTTAGGTCAGTATTTTCGAGTCTCACAGTCAGTAAAATCTGCATTTTTGACCATACAATCTGTTCCGACTAGAGATGAAACGGAGCGTGCTTCTGCCGGATACCGGATATCCGGCAAATCGCTACCTTTTTAGACCCAAGGTTCAAGTCAGACTATTTAAGAGTTCTTAAAACTGAAAAAGCCCGATAGAAAATCATGATAGAGTATATAATAAACTCTTACAACGAATCTCGTTCTGACAGTAACAGATCGCTGTTTTCATCACATGCTAAACGAATGAAAGAAGAAGAAACTGGATCCAACTTCATTCGAAATCGGTCGACAGACGTAGGGCTCGAATTGAGAACCTACTCCTATTTGAAGTCGGTTAAAAACAATCATTTTTGTCGTGCGATTATAAAAATAAACGGTATCCACCTTTGTGGTATGATTTGCCTTGTGTAAAATAATGAGATTTTTTAAAATTTTACTATCCGGTATCCGGCCGGATACTGAATTACTATCCGGCCGGATACTGAATTACTATCAGGTATTCGGCCGGATACTGAATTACTATCCGGGATCCGGCCGGATACTGAATTACTATCCGGTATTTGGCCGGATAGTGAAAACAAGGCCAGATACCGAATAGTTACCGGATATCCGTTTCATCTCTAGTTTCGACCCCTCTAAATTTCAACTTGATATCTTCACGCGTTTCTGAGCAAAAATGTCTTGACAGACAGACAAACAGACAGTCGGACAACAAAGTGATCCTATAAGGATTGCGTTTTGTCTTTTTAAGGTACGGAACCCTAAAAACGGGCACACGAAAGTTAAATCAATTTCAAAATCCTAGGACAACATGTGAAATCATGTCGTGCCGACCTCTCAGGGCAGAAGGAACATCACATTCATATTCTACCTACGATACGTATTCACTTTTTTTTTTCAATTAAATCTTTGTAGTTCACTTCAGGATAGGGTGGGGGGCCACAGGGGTAGATTGCTTAGGACATCAAGTTACTTTAATCTGGAGCTGCCCCTGGTACCATACAACGGACGGTGGATCCCAGATACACACGTATCAAAGGTCGTCTAGCAACATCGAATCGAATTTTCAACCGCCCAATGCAGTAACTCAAGTAGCCGTTCAAATCATGACAACAAGGCGTCGTCTATACCTTCACTTTAAAGTTACCTTAAGAGTTCCAATGAGATTGTGTTCTTCATTCCAGAAGAATCTGATATTCTTCACTTTGATGGCGTCATGTAACTCCTGTACCATGATGCGGAACAGTTCGCTCAGTTTCTTCTGCCAGAATGTCTTGTCTGTTGACATCTCCTCAGTTTTCCATAGAAACAGTGTTTTGATGTAATAACTGGCAATAGCTTTCATTTCGAGCGAGTCGCGCAGTTTCTTTAGCTGCAATTGAAATGGATTAGTTACTAACCTGTGGCATTAAAACCTAGCGTGCGCGACGATTTTTTTGTCAATAACAAAACGAACTGTAAACTCGTAAAAATGCTAATTAGGGTTCCGTACCTAAAAAGGAAAAACGGAACCCCTATAGGATCACTTTGTTTTTTATAGATAAAGCGAGCAAGTTTAAAACCTTAGTCAAATTTCAGGCAAAAAAAAATCAACGCGCGCCTCTTGACGCCTCAGGTAGAGCATCTCAGCATCTCACCAGCCTGATGGTCATCTTCAGCGCTTTGCAGCCCTTGATCAGCTCGCGCTCCTGCTCCTGGAACGAGAGCCGCCAGCACCTGTTCTTCACCACGTTGTCCTTCAACTCCTTGTTGGGTTTCGGAACCACAAACCAGTCCTTCGTCTTTGCATCTTTGATCATTCTGAAAATAAGATAGGATAGATAACTCTTTATTGTTCCACCTCTACATACATACTATACATGTACGATCAAAATAATAATAATAATTAAGTGCTACAATCGGCGGCCTTATCCCTTAAAGTGATCTCTACCAGGCAACCTTTAGATGGATAAGATAAATTAATTACATAAAAACAAACTGCAAACGGACTAAGTTTTCTGCTGTCCTTCTCACGGCGGTAACGTATGAAGGAGGGGGCAATATTTTTAGCGTTTTCAAATACAGTTAAGTTGTACTTTGATGCGAACAGAATCGGCACCATTCACGAAATTATCGAGATGAGAATACTTAACATACAAGAAATCACAGTATTTCATTGTACAGTTAGCATCAAAATTGGAACAAGCAGATTGTGCCAACAACTAAATAAATTATACTACATTATTGTTGCAGGTTTGATCAGATTCCCATCAGTAGCAAATTTGATTTCCCTGGTCTCGGTGTTATTACTTCCACTCTATAGTATGGTACCCATAGTGCAAGAGTTTCTTGGTTGGGGATCATACAATGAGTAGGTGTTACTGCTACAGATTTTTAAGTACTTACTTGTATTCCTTGGGCCACCTCGGGAACATAAATTTAATGACCGGCACCAGGTCAACATCCAAGGAGAACTCCTTATTATTCTTGTCATTCCTTATATTCAGTGTATAAGCGGGGCCAGACTCCTTGTACGTGAGCAAGTACACTACATCGAAGACCGTCACGGTGCCCTCCATCGAGTTCAACGCCCTCTGGACTATACCATGCATCCACTGACGAAATTTATTCTGGAGGAAGTACTTTTCGGAATCCCGCCACTCACGTGTGACCTTTATTAATAATGGTAATAATTAAATGATACGCTTTGCACTCAAAGTGTGCAGTTTTAAACCTTTTATAAGACTTTATGTGCAAATATCATTATCATCGGAAATTACTACTTGCCAAAGGAGTGGCAGGAAAATATTGTGAGGAAACATAACTACCTAGTACTCGATATCCGTGTGAAGTGTGCTAACTCGCACGGGGCAAGCATGGCAGACTACGGCCTGTAGAGTTACAGGGTGCTGGCGAGCTAACAACATTAAGCACCGTGTTTTTACGAACATGTCAGAATACATTAAGATGAATTTCCGTGGTAAAAGACTACGCATCAAAACCCGCTCCCGTCAATGAAGATGTTTCGTTGAAGTATGAGCTTTTTCTGTTAATTCAGTTCACTTTGGGATGAGTAAACAATATTCGCTTCATGCCGGTTCACAATCCCAATTCGTTAACTAAACCCTATTTTTGGAAGCCCGCCACACATCCCCCCTACTGTTACTCCTGTAAGCTATACATATATATAGGATCGACAGCGGTGTCCCTTGAAGACAACGAGGTTTGACCCTCGGCGAGTCCCGGGGAAAAGCTAAATTGTCTTGGAACCCCCACGAATTTAATCGAAAAAGGTCTAGTAAGGAGTTGGATGAACTGTTGACTATACCTTGTGACATTTCTCCCAGTCCTGTTGTTTGTCGAGATTGTCGAACGCATTCATGATCTTGAGTTTGACGAAGCCGGGCTGTTCGTTTTCGATGATGATGCCATTCACGCCGTGCTCGTAGTTGATCGGGAGACGGATCACGATGTCCATGTCGAACTCGTCCATTTTCGACACTTTGATGCCATCGTACACGCTCCCTGCGTATGTTACCTGCAGACAACGTTTATATCGTAAGAAAATATCGCAAGACGACACATACTCATACGTATGTGTCCATACCATGGCGATGCCTTGGGGTTTCTCCCAAGCTAAGTTTGTCCTACAGTACAAACTAAAACTTGTAAAGTTGTACCTGTAGGTACAACTTTACAAGGTACAACTGTACAGCTAAACCATTAAGACCACAAGCACTAAGTATGACTAGTCGATGAAATTAGCTTAGTTAAGTGTAAATTCCTAAAAGGGCTATAGTAGTTGTAGTAGTAGGTAGAATCCTTGAAAATATGGTAAAGGAATCCACACTCATAGTTTCACAAACATATTAGCAGAGGTCGAAACAGATTGTATGGTCAAACATACTGATTTTAGTGACTGTGAGACTCCAAAATACTGACTTTACTGACCTAACTTTAAAGGGAAACCCCAAAATTTACAGAACTTTAAATCCATCTCCAAATCCCTCACAGATATTTTATGGGTTCTAAAAATAACGCCACTATTGAGCCGCACACACTGGCCTGTCAAGACACGCGTATTTTATTTGCCAATACCAACAAATTATGTGTTAATATGTGCCAATTTTCAACACCATAAGGCGTCGCGACGCCGTATAATAAGCGTCGCTTGACAAACAGATAGACGGATAACGTGAGGGTTTCTATTTTCCTTTTCAGGTTCCGTACCTTAAAAATGAATATTCGAATCCGTAAAATTTACGAATATTTGCAAGACTGCCACTCCCATAGCGGCTTTGTAATATTGAGTCCTACTGTCAGGCATGAAGAAAGAATATCCTTAGGAAAAGGAGCGTGCGTATAATAACATTACTGACTATATTCAGAAAAAAACTGACTGTTACTGACCACATTTCAAAAAACTGACTTTGACTGACTTTACTGACCAGTTTCGACCCCTGTATTAGTGGAAAGTTAAAGAGGATAAGATACCTGGCTGCTATACTTCTTAAAATAGTTGCATTGCTCCCCCATCTTTTGCTTGACCTGTTCGAATACGACCTTGAACACCTCCTTGGCTTGCGAGAAGTCATCATCCTTGATTGCTATGAACTGCCTGTATGCCTCCGTAAGGTATAAATCCAAACTTTTCTTCTTAGACGACATTGTAACCTGAAATGCATTAGAAATGGCACATACACAATGATGACATCACGCCTGTATACACAGGGGTAAGCAGAGGCATGCAGGGCACCTACACAAATGTAATTTTTATATTTATGTGTACGGGGATTACGGCCAAATCTAACATACTCAGTTACAGGCTGTTTCAGAAGTCCGAAATAATACTTTGACATTTGCATCAGTATCAGGCAAACAACTAAATGGTATGAAAATTTTATCGAAATTCGACCATATTTTTCCAATATTTTTTTCGTCGTCAATTTATAACTCTTAATATTTCGAGTCTTATGTAAAATTTGCATGTTCTGTTTTGTGAATATTGGTAGTCGCCCCTCATAAGTGTAGTTTACACTGCTGAATAAGGTTATGGATGTACCCAAAGACCAAAACATGTTACCTATGACAAATATTCTAAGGTCCATAACTCGGCACAGTATGAAAAATGACCCGAAAATCGGACGTCCCTTTTTTATATTCTTAATCGAAAGTATACGCTATTTTGAATGCTAGAGTAGAACTCCTAGAAGTCAATTCATTTTAGAACCGAAGTTATGATTTTTTTAAAATTTTCTATGGATATTCCACAAAACCCAAAAAAACGTTGTAACTTCATATGTAAGCTAAAGTTTTTAGTTTCAATTATAGCATGCTATAAAACCAACTAACTGCTATTTTTGGAATCATCTAATTGATTTCTAGGTGAACAAAGGAGAAAGTTGTGTATGTTTTTCAGTAATTCAGAAATATTTTTTTTGCTAAGTTTTCTATGGAGATTAGCATCTAATTTTAACACATAATGTTTATTAGTGTTATGCCAATCTGCCTGTAAAATATCAAATGCTTAACACGTAGGAACTCGGAAATATCGAATTTTAAAATTTCGTTGTTAGGGTTGGCACTAATCAAAAGTGAATGAATTTGAATTTAAGTCGGAATTTTTACCCGACTAAGGTGAAGCCAAAAGGAAGCGTTATGATTTTAGCAGTCTATGTATGTATGTGTATATGAACAAAACACAAAACTTGATCGTGTTACATCAACAATTGAACTCCCAGAAACGATTATGTGAAATGTGACGCATCTGCTTGTAAAATATCATGCAAAATATACGCAACCCGTAGGAATTCATTGAATTTTAATTTTTGTAGGCGCTAATCCAAAGTGAATGAGTTAGAATTAAAATCCATATTGGTCATTTTTGTTTTTACAGATTTTGAATTTAATTTTGCTGGCATCAAAAGTTGTTTTATCATTTAATTATTTGACAAACATATTAAAATAAAGAAACTACTGATGAAAGGGTATATGTGATGTAGGGAAAGGATCCGACCTCGTTAAGTGTAAAACTAAAACCCTAAATCTATACATATGCTTTGCAGGAAAAGGGGTTTGTGGCTTCATGGAGTCGTTAAAGATCCATGGAGGCACTTTGCCTCAGCAGGACCTCACTCAGCCTGCTGAGGTAGGTGTGTCTGGGCTCCGACCGGCTGACTTAGTGTTAGGAGGGCAAGGGGACGCCATCCCTTTCGCTAGTCCACGAGTGGCAATTAATAAAGCTGTGGATAACGCCACAGTCGGTGTTCTGCAACCTCCGGGAGTATCCGGAGAGCAAAAGGAGAAGAAAAAAATGAATTTACGAGACTTGAAGCCTACAAAGTTTTATTTAATTTAGCTAAACAACAGGGCAAGAGTACGCGTCCGTCAGATTTACCTTTAGAGTGTCGGACAGCTGCTATATTAAATAGTATATCATTAAATGAAGACTATAAGAAATTTACGGACGTCAAACTTTATGTGTCAAAATTTACTTCAAAATTCGATATTTTATACAAAAAATGTAAACGTAACTGGATTTTTTTTACCACAAAACACGCAAAAATTCTCAGAATACATTTTAACAGGAACTTTTCAGAATGTATAAACAAAACTCTAGAAAATCACCAAAGGAGCACTCTCGATGTTCCTGTACCTGGTCCCCAGTTACGTTCATGCTCATTAAGAACGTGTTCTAAATTATAAGCCTTTCTATTCCAAATCCTGTCATAGTCATGAATGTCTGTCATGAATGATAGCACTGAACCAGGATCCAGCTACAAGACTGAACCCCCCGAACTTGGCCCTAGTTACAAAACTAATCAACCCGAACTTGACCCCAGTTATATAAGTGATCAACCTGAACCTGGCCCCAGTTACATAACTGATCATTTCGAAACTGAGCCAAGTTCTATTACTGATCTGCTCGAATCTGGCTCAAGTTTCATTCCGGATTCTGATTCTAAATTAGAATTTAGCAATGATTTTCAATTAAATTGTTCATCTTATAACGCGCTCAGTACAAGACAACAACTTAGAAGTCGTAAACGACTATCGACGACAACTACTTGCAGAAACATAAAGTATTAGCAAAAAGCCAACTTTATTTGACGATAATTGGTCACAGCTCAGGTGCCCTATTTGCAAGCCTAGTTCAAAGGAATTTAATAACTTGAACTTAGTTTATTCCCGGCCGACAAGTGAATTGCTAATGAAACACAGATTAAGCCCCTAACACGCCTAAATTCGAGTGCAAGAATTTCTGCTACATCTAGCCTACAAAACCCAGTGAAAAAGTGGAGGTTGAATCAAAATTCTCCAGAAGCTGCAATAGTAGAATTTACTAAGAAGAAAATACAGCAAGAAGGTCTAAATTAGGACTTCTGGTGGATGTTGTTCGGCCTCGTTCTGGTACATCACATTGATGGTAACACTGCGAGATCAGCTCGGTCTGATCAAAACCGCCATACATTTGCTACAATATTGGGTCTTCCACAGTGGTTATTAGATGATCTGCACACCATATTAGTGGTTTTATCATGTGGATTGCCAGTAGACAGTAATAAATTTGGCATTTTTTTGAACTCAGTCGCGAGTTAATATGTCACAAAATATGCACTCATATCCAATGACAGTAACCTTACACAAAATATTGGTTCATAGAAAAGAAATTATAGAAAACTCTGCATTACCTATAGGTTTTCTGTCGGAGCAAGTGGATGAATCACGTAATAAATTCTGGCGATACGACCGTGTACGTCGCAGTAGGAAGTCAGTCCGCGAAAAGACAATGTTGGATTTATTTCACAGGGCATTAGTCTTCTGACTCGTTAGTTTCCAATATTAGGTTCCATCAAAGAGTAAAAAAGTTAAAGCGCTTACCCCTTTCATGCGCAGTTTTAAATTTGCTGAAGCCTTTTGATGGTAACACAGAGACTGGCCGAATAAAACAAGCGAGCCATAGTGAAACTAGCGCAAAGACTACTATTGTATACTAGCGAAACATTAAGTCTCGAAGAGTTTGATGTAATTGACCCGCAAACTCTTCTTTTAGAATAAAAATATTTTTTAATGGACCTTTAACCCCCCATGGGGCTTGATTTATGTATGATTTATAATATTTGTAGCAGCAGATTTATAATATTTGTATATGTAGCAGTGGTAGCCGAGTGGTCGAACGCACGGCTTGCAAATCAAAGTGAGCAGGTTCATGTGCGAATCTCATTTTCATTCGAGATTATTACTTGCTATGAAACGATGAAGGAAAACATCGTGAGGAAACCTTCATGTCTGAGGGAACTTGTCTAGTGCTCGATAGATGTGTGAAGTCTGCCAACCCGCACTGGGCCAGCGAGGTGGACTATGGCCTGAATCCCCCTCGCATTGAGGGGAGGCCCGTGCCCAGCAGTGGGACGTTAAAAGGGCTGAAGTAGTTTTAATATTTTGAAAATGGGACTACCCTTGGAATATCTCCTTTCCAACAAAAAAATAATGATCAAAATCGGTTCATAAACGACGAAGTTATCCGCGTACACACATAAAAAAATACGGTCGCATTAAGAAACCTCCTCCTTTTTGGAAGTCGGTTAAAAACTAGCTGTGCCCGCGACTTCGCGTGCGTTGTACTTGGGAAAACAAAAGTAGCCTTATTTACTCATTTTAACATTAGCTATCTGCTAGTGAAAGACCCGTCAAAATCAGTCCAACCGTTTGGTAGTTTAGAACAAACTGACAGATGACGGTTTTGTCTAGTGGCTTAAGCGTAGGCCGCTTGACTCACTGAACCGGGTGATTGCGGATTCGATTCCCGCTAGTGTCAAATTTCGGAAATGACCTTTTCAAAAAGGTCTAGGTGTAATTGGGATCACCCCCAGGCCATTGTACAATGGTCCATACGGTAGGTACACATAGTACAAGCTTTGTTTTGTTTGGGACTATACGTTGAGGTATGTGTTGTCTAGCGATATATGGCGATATAGACAGACACATTTAACAAATTGCGGATATTTTATATGTAGCATATTGTATAGTTTCATGTGCATTTAGTAAAACGCTATTATTTTGACATTAAACATTTCAACTTTATTGTGTACTTATTTAGTGTTGTTTTCATTATTTAGTGAACTTTGTTTTTTCTTTACTGGTTTCCGAACGAAAAATAAAGTATCACTCTTGTGGTCTAGACGAATCTAACGACACCATATTTGTTAAAATCCATCCATTCAATTTGGGTACAGCAACGACGGCTAAAGGATCACACATACTCATACATACATACTTACACCTGTAAAAATCCTTTTTAAGTGTTTTACGACAAATTCCGTGCTTCACCCCACCGGTTTAAAATATTCTCTGGTACATTTGTAATTATGTGATGGTATCAACCCTAATATCATAGAAATGGTTGAAAACCATAGAAACCTCATATCTCCAAGTTCCTGATAGGTATTGGTATGATTTTTTTTTACTGTTAACAATATAATAACGAAGAATATTTTCAGATATATATCTAGTGCTAATTAATAATGGTTTATGAGAAAAAAAATAAAATGTAAAAATCACAAAATTAAACATATTTACTTTACTGGCCTAGCTAATTCTATTTTGTTTAGCTTGTAAAATGCCCTTTATATACTGCCACTTTGCCTTAGAAATGAATGTACAAATATGATAAGCAGTTCTTTTATTTTGGCGATTTTCTGAAAATCCGTATTTTTCTAAAAAAAAATTATACTCGAGTTCTAAATCGAATTGACTTTTGGGAGTTCTACTCTAGCATTCAAAATAGCATATACTTTCGATTAAGAATATAAAAAAGGGACGTCCGATTTTCGGGTCATTTTTCATACTGTGCTCGGTAACTATTATAGTTGGGTTAAAACTGTCTTCACTGAGTATCCACATATGAGCTACCATATATGTACCCAAGGTATTATATCGGACTTCTGATACACCTTGTAGATACAAAGCCATCCTCAGATTTATGTTAGCATTGATTGATACAATAGTAGGTATACCATTACAGCACAGCAGCACTAGTCTAAACTAATTATCACTGGAACATGTTGTAGTTATCCCAATGGATTTACTCACCACTGTCTACTTGCTCGCCATATAATAGGCAAAGGAAATAAAAATAGGTACCTATGTATCACATTAAATTAAATTTAAGTTACTATTAAATTTATCCTTGGTAACAAACATTTTTAAATAATGTCTGTCTCTAAATAATATTTTTAGAAACTGTAGCATTTATACTTATGTGTACAGAAGTACCACAATATCTTTATAAAAATCAATTGCTGTTCTCCTGGAAACTCAAAAACAACGTAACTGTTTTTGTTCACTTCAATGCAGGAGTGGGGTTTTATGTTCGCCATATAATAGGCAAAGGAAATAAGCATAGGTACCTATGTATAACATTAATTAAATTTTGAGTTACTATTAAATTTATCCTTGGTAACAAACATGTTTAAGTACAGAGACTGTCTCGAAATAATATTTTTAGAAACTGTAGCATTTATACTTATGTGTAAAGAAGTACCACAGTATCTTTATAAAAATCAATTGTTCTCCCGGAAACTTAAAAACGGCTTGGCTGCTTTTGTTCCCTCCAATACAGGAGTGGGGTTTTATGTTCGCCATATAATAGGCAAAGGAAATAAGCATAGGTACCTACATATAACATAAATTAAATTTTGAGTTACTGTTAAATTTATCCTTGGTAACAAACATGTTTAAGTACAGAGACTGTCTCGAAATAATATTTTTAGAAACTGTAGCATTTATACTTTTGTTTACAGAAGTGTAGAAAAATCAATTGCTGTTCTCCTGGAAACTCAAAAATGGCTTGGCTGCTTTTGTTCCCTCCAATACAGGAGTGGCAAAAAATAAACAAAACATAGGATAGTAAAAATAAATTTTAGATGATATGAAGTTTGTCCAGTCCATTACTTTGCAATAAAAATCAAAACTTACATACATTATCCTACTAATGAGTTTAGGGACATAAAATACTATCTTTGAATGATAAGTAAATATGCACTGAACTGATAAAAGACCTTGTAATTAGAATGTATTCAAGTATTATTATAATTAATTTAAAACATATTTCATAGCAGATTAATAAAGTATTTTTGCTTTTCACAACTAATTCAATTTATTGTGATGACAGAAAGTAAGTATTGTATGGCATGGAGGCTTGAAATTGTGAAACCAAACAAGATATATAACGTTATATATAACGCTATTCAACAATCGATGTTGCATGTCTAATTAAAATGGAACACTTCAATTTTGTCTCTTTCCATCCTATGATACAAGACAGTGAAAGTGCAACTCAGTGCGACACAATCCTAGTTTAAATATACATGTTAGCCCTTCTTATCATTCTCTCCCTTTGGTAATCCATACAAGAGATTGAGAGGAGATTAACGCTCACATTTATTGTTGGAACAACTAGCAGTGCCATTAATACTGCTACACCATAATACACATGGGTATTGTGATTACGGAGGTAACTATGTATAAAAATATGATACTTACACTAATATGGGCGAACCCAGTATTCTTTTGGGTAGTGATATGTGATAGTTAGACTTTTTTCGATTAGTCAATCTCAGATCATCATCTCTAATTCAGTGCACTCGCTGAGCATGTGCCACAGAGTAACTTTTTATACTGGTGTGTGTGAGGAGGACGTGTTGACGGCATAATACAACACACCTAGCACGTTTAACTACTGAAATTAGCACTGTCAATTAAAAAGTACCAAAATATGCAATAACGCTATTAAAACAGGTTTATTTGCATATGCAAATGCATATAATCCGATGTCCAGTGATCGTGAACCAGTAGTTTCAGTTAAAAGTTGCTATGGATAACCATCAATCATCATCAAAATAATATTGGGATGATTGCGCTGACAGGCATATCCTTGGTATACCTAACCTAAGCTCACATGTATTTTGGGACGCAAAAATTTAGAACATAGGCAATTTTATCCTTATTAAAGCATACTTATTTGCTTTACTTGGTAAACTAAAAAAAACTTTGCATCTACAGATAATATCGCGCGTTAATGTTCTGAAGGATGCAATAATTCATGCAGCAGGCCAAATCAGTTGTTTGAGTTTACAATATGGACAAACCTTAGAGTAAAACTATTATTTGGGACTAACAATAAATAATCTTTATGGTTTTCATAAATTCACTCACCGGCAGATAAGTTTCTCTGACGTGTATGAGGCAGCAGGCGGCGGAAATAGTTACAAACATTCACAAATAGAACCACCGGCATCTGCTCTCGGTGGGCTACGTACTGAACTTATTTTCTTCGTAACAATAAACACGTAATTCCTGTTGTAATGGGGCCGACACCACCATGGGTTATCGGGACTTCCATCTTTAGAAAATGTCAATGTTACCACGCTTTGAAGTGATAACACTTCAATTGACATGTCACATGCATGATGCTTGTTTTGATTTTGTTTGTTTAAAGCACGTTTAATTAAAGAACTGAGAAGAATTTTCTTTCCTTACACTTGAAATATTAAGTATTCATTTTTTTCTATATTGTTAGACATATTTTTTACAGAAACATAAAATAAGACACAATGAGAAACATAAACAAAACAATAATTTAAAAAATATTCAACCAAATGAAACTCCAAAATGGAAAAATTGGTATTTGCGGGGTTAATTTTACACCTACAATTAACACAGGTAAAAATTCTAATTTAATTTCATTAGATTTCTTCTTCTTTTACAAAATGATGAAACTCAATCAAATAGACGAGGAATGGTTCCATCTGCGATGAGCGGGTATTTTAGTCAGCATTGAGTAATTAATAGCAAGAACAAATTCTATTAATACACATTATAAATAATAACAAAAACAAAAACCGACTTCAAAAACCTAGGTGATGGATGAAATTTAACGAATTTTACGGTTATTTCTAGCTTTTTAGTGCACCTAGGTTTTTGTAGTCGGTTTTTGTATTTTGTTAATTTTATTTTTCACGCTTTTTAGTGTCAATAATCGTTGGAAATATGCAATTATTAAAACCTCATAACAACCCTAAAAAAGTAAATATTTACAGCGAAAAAAAAAATCCTCCCCACACCCCCCTTTTCCCTCCTTTGGGGGTAAGTTTCGATGTTTGTTAACAATCCGTATTAAACCTAAATGAAAACTCCATAAAAAGCCGTATACAACTACATCATCCAAGTAAATAATGATCATAAAAATGTTCATAAAATGAAAACTGCTTGGCTGTACAATTTAAAATTTTTACGGGACCAAATGGCATCTATTCCGCATCAGACAAAAAAAAGAATCACGTAAATCGGATCATAACTCGCAGCGTAATCGGTGTACAAACATAAAAAAAAAACAAAACATACCGGCCGAATTGAGAACCTCCTCCTTTTTGGAAGTCGGTTAAAAATGGGCGATGATAGTGATAAACATGGCGTGGCGGCGGCGGCGGCGACACAGGTGAGTGAATTCAGCTGGTTTTTATTTTGACACACGTTTAGAGAATAGAAAAATGT
The DNA here is from genome assembly GCA_914767695.1 of Ptilodon capucinus. Taxonomy (NCBI): domain Eukaryota; kingdom Metazoa; phylum Arthropoda; class Insecta; order Lepidoptera; family Notodontidae; genus Ptilodon; species Ptilodon capucinus. The sequence goes on from OU611812.1 coordinate 11,583,669, forward strand.
GATTATAGAATCTATGACATCGACTTAGGGCTGCCACTTTTTTCATAAAGTTAATATTTCCAGTTGTATGCGTTACATTAAAAAAATACGAGTCGAATTGCGATCCTCCTCTGTTTTTGAAATCGGTTAAAAATAAACGCTGGCAATGTGTTTTCGTTAATGCCAAAAACGTCAACGAAATGAAGTTGTCAAATTGGTCTGTCAAGGACTTATTTTTTATTTTTATTAAAAGTAAAGTAAGGTGCGGGAATTCCTCATCTTATTCCATTAAAATATCACCATTCTATTCATTTCGTAAAAAAGAAGAAAGTAAATATTACTCTTAGACTACCTCCATGATATTACTTTGCATGGCTTAAATGGTCTTTTAGTCTCAGTCGTATATTATTAATGACTTATTTTTATTAAAAGAAATAAAAATGTTTGAAAAAAATTAAACAAGCTATGACCTTTTCATGATTTTTTAAAATAAATATTGCCCATAGCTTTTTAAAGTATATGAATATGAAAAATATTAATTAATGAAGTGGCAAATTAATCTATAATTTACGGCTTGAAATAGGCTTTCAATTAAAAAAAATGCAATTTCAAAATGTATTTTTCCTCTTTCGAGGGATTTCCCCTAAGTTCAATGTTGCTAGTAGAGCATATTGTACCATTTGTGGTGTTATTATTTACAATATTTTCATATGCGAGATGAAATTTAACAAACAATATGTGTGTGTGTATGTGTTGTTTGTTTGGGAGTTTAAACAATAATGATCTGAAAATATTCCCATTATACAGCCACATTATTATTATGTAATTTGAAATAGAAGATTTGTACATGTAACTGGTAACATTGCAAGATTGCAACACACTGCTTAATACTGCTTATGCTTAAGCACAATCGTGCAGCGTGATAGTTGGATCAAAATCTTTCTATTTTAAGTGATTACTTGCTGTGGTCGTTCCACACAATTGTCGGTCGTTGTATACAGTGTACAATAAAGTACAGTGGCATATAATTATCTTTTTAAATATTTTTTTCACATTATTATAGTACTTTGGAATTTAAATTTCTAGATACTATTTGAATTCATTACAACAAACAAGTAAGTCCGATACTAATATTTCATGCACATATCTAATACCTATGAAACTTAGTTGCTTTTGTCGTAAAACAAGCTAAAATAATTGAGAATGGTAGGTTATGGAAATATACCCGGTAATGGAAATCCATGACCTAATCTACAAATTGATTTCCTAAGTACTTACCAGTACGTACTTACTCCTTTTTTTCATAGTTTGGTGTACAATAAAGAATAGGTACTCTATAACTACCAGACTAATCAGTCTAAGGTAATAAAAAGTAGGAACCATGTTAGGTAGGCCGTAGGTAAGTATAAAATAGGTACCTAAACTAAAACAAAAATATTTATGCTTGTTTTGGGTTTCATTTCACTTTTATTTATTATCTAAGTACCTAGATACTTTGGTTGGTAAGTATTTAGCTTGCCATCTAAAGTTACCTTGAGACAATAAGGTAAGTAAGTACCAATTTTTGCATAATGGTTCTCAATTAGGAAATGTAGCTTTTAAATAATGTAATTAGTGCCGCCACTAATCCTTTATTGACAATTCCTTAAAGTTTTATTTTTCTTTTACTAAAATAAATATTATCATTCATCCATCACCAACACAATTGAATTGGTAAATTAATGGCTGTAGAACCTAACTGAAGGTAAAGTAACTGCCATCTATGTTAGGTTGCATATAGAAATGTTAATGATAAGAATAAACATACTAATGTAGGTGACCTAATACAAAAATGTATTTTACCCCATTAAGTACCAATGTTCTCATTGGTGAAGACCTATTAGTGCATTTTCATTTTGTTAAATATTTTTTATACCTATGTTTCTTAATGTGTATATTCTGCAATTATAGTGAATTTCACTTAGCATGGGTAAACATTATAGCAAAAAGTTGGAAACTGGAAGAAAAGAGTTTTAATGTGAACTTTCCTATAGGTTTTTGGATGAAAATAATTGTGAAGCCGCCATATTCGTTTACAAATATTGAAAGTCGTCATTATTGTTACATTACTAAATCTCATAATAAAAATAAATATTAATATTGCTAGACAATAAAAATAATCATAATTTGATCCCAAACTAAACAAATTCGTACTACTGGTATTGGGTACCATATAATGGACTGGGGCAATACCAGTTAAAATGCAGACCAGGGCAAATTCTGAAAAGGCCATTTCTGAAATATGCCACTAGTGGGAATGGAACCCACAACTACCTGCTTCAGTGAGCTGAGTGCCCTACGGTCAAACCACTTGGCCAAGCCATATTACTTCCTTATAAAAAAAACTGGTATGAGGCCTTTGTTAGAATTAGACACATGTCTTAGTTTAAAATTGTTATTTAAATGTGAATGTTATTTGCATTTTTTTAAGGTAAACATGAATAACACACATTCAAATAACAACAGAAGAAATGAGTGGGCAGCTGGTGCTGCTGTCGCCGGGGTAGCGGCCTTGATCGGCGGGGCGGCATACTACTACACTAGGGATTCTAAGCCCCAGACGGCCACTCCAAACAACCCTAGTACTCCTTGTAGTATTCGAACACCGAATTCTACAGGAAGTACTGTGTGCACTACAAAAAGATCTCCCGGTAGTACTCCAACACAGAGTACTACAGGAAGTACTTTTGGTACTACTAAAAGTACTCCCAGTAGCACTCCAACACGGAGTACTACTGGAAGTACTTCAGTCTCATCATACCTTACTAATATGATTTACAGAATGGCTACGGTCAGGTAAGGACACATGACTTTTACTAGTTAAGATCTGCACCCACAGGCACCTCGACATGCGCGCGACGAATTTTTTGCCATAATCAAAATGAACTTTATTAACTGGTTGTAGAAGCACATTTTCCAATGAATTGTGACCAATGATGTAAGTGAATTTAGATGCATGGTCGCATGGCTTTTACTACATAAATTCAAATCATTATGTAACACTGATACAGAGTGATACTTTAAATAAAAATCCTACTTAAGTGTAATAGGCATCGAGATTGTCCTAGACCTTCATATGGTACCCATACGCATACTATTACAAGCTTATTATTATGTTGCAATGTATGTATGTCCGGGTGGAATATTGCGACTGAATTTTAGATCAGTTATCTTTAACCGATTGAGCTGAAATTTGGTACACGCTTATTTTGGATGACAATGCATGCTTAGCTATGTGACGTCATTCTGATTCCATTATGGCGCATCATCCAAGATGGCGGACTAGTTACACTGCACTACCACAATATGGGTATCAAATGAAAGGGCTTGCTGAGGAGAACACGAAAACGAATACAACATCACATTAAATCCAAATAACAAAAAAAAAAATTAATGGTAATGGTATTTAAATAAAAGCTTGTTAGGGTTCCGTACCCAAAGGGTAAAACGGGAACCCTATTACTGAGACTTCACTGTCCGTCCGTCCGTCCGTCTGTCTGTCACCAGGCTGTATCTCATGAAGCGTGATAGCTAGAGAGTTAAAATTTTCACAGATGATGTATTTCTGTTGTCGCTATAACAACAAATACTAAAATACAGAATAAAATAAATATTTAAAGGGGCTCCCATACAACAAACGTGATTTTTTTGCCGTTATTATAGATAATGGTACGGAACCCTTTGTGCGCGAGTCCGACTCGTACTTGGCCGGTTTTTTTTTTAAAAGGTTTTTACCTTAATTTTTTTTATATATATTAATATGATGAGTGGGATTTGTTTGGCTTGTGATACTATTATATCCCCATATTATTATTAATACATATACTCCATATGATAATATATTAATTTCGATTTACATTGGCATTTTTCATTGCCTACAAGTGCTGTGTAATGAATTGAGAAATGAGGCAATATTACGGCATGGATTATTAAACATTTAAAGCTTTTTTTTTTATGGGGCGTCTTAAGTAATCTAAAATCTCATTTTAGTGGTAGTACTGCAGCGCCTGTTGCAAGGAGGAACAATGCACCAGATAACCCAGATATAACCAACCTGAATTCCTTACTGGCTGACATATTTGTGAGGTACATACAACTCAAGGATAGTGACTTTGAACTGCACTACAGAGTGTTCGACAAAATATTCCAGGATCTACATAAGAAGATGAAAGAAGTGGATCCCTATTACAAGAAATATTCTAGCACAGTATGTATATTTTTCTATACTAATATTATAAAGAGGAAAAATTTGTAATTTTGTATGTAACGAATTAACTTTAAAACTACCAGATCGATTTTAAAAATTCTTTTACCGTTAGAAAGCTACATTATCACTGAGTAACATAGGCTATATTATAAACTCGTGCGAAACCGGGACGGACCGCTAGTATTTTATATGACACTAGTGGATACCCGACGTGCACACGTACGTTGAAAAAGAAATACATTTTGTTTTTTATTTGGTGGTCTAAAACCATTTTGATGTTATTGCATTTCTAATGAACCTCGTTTGGGGCACATCGGTTGGTTTCAAACTCTATAATGTTCATAGGTAGATTAGTTAGACACTTTTTTATGTTTTATATATACAGATTTTGGTTTATTATCTGTTAGTTTATTGTTTATGAAACTTGAGTTTTCCAACTCTTAATTTTGTTTACTTAACTATATGCTACTACTTATCGATACTAACATGACTGCCAGTCTCTTAATTAGAAGAAAACAGTATAGTATTTATATTCATGTTTTTTTTTAAATTTTATATCTAGGTCCAATTCGCCGGCAGCCATTATGACAATTTACGCATAAAGAAACCAGACGAATTCGATATGGACATCGTTATCGGTCTGCCTTTGAATATAAACGCGAACCCTTTGGATTCCAACGGCAGTGATATCATAATTGAACAGAAGAACGCTGGATTTGTGCAGCTGAAGATGGGCGTACAATTCCAGAAGTTGCCGATGAGAGATGGAGAGGAATGGCTTAACAACAAAGCGGCCTACGAATGGAAGGACGAGAGCAACTACCTACTGCGTTCAAACTTTACAAACTGGTTCAAGAGTGTCGTGAATAGGGCTCTCAATCGCTGCGAGGTCAGCGCTGACTACAAACCGTTATACTACGTCGACGGCGTCCCATACACGATCGATAAGTCCGAATCGGGCCCAGCTATGACTATTTTCATCCGCAATAGATCGAGGAACTTCCAAATGGACGTGGACTTGGTTCCCGCGCTGAAGTTCCCTGAAAGTCGTTGGCCAATAGGGAGGGCGTACCGTGAAATACCCTCGCAGTGTAGGAAGGGGTACTGGATGGTTGTGGGCAAGCCGAACAAGGCGTCGCCGTTCCAACACGATCAGAACCGCTCGTGGCGTTTGGCGCTTCACAACCAGGAGAGAGAGCTCATGCATGACTCTTATAACTTGCGTCAGGCGATACGATTGGTAAGTCCATTGATAAATAGCACAAATAAAGTCAGACAGATCAGAGTTTCTTGTTGTCTCGTACTTTGCAATGGGGAAAAGTGGGCCGTTTATTTCTGAGCTTCTGTGGGGACCTTGGTATTGGCAGAAATTTGACTGTTGACTTCTCAGTGTGCTTTACATTCTTTTTTTAATCGAGATTAGGTGTACTTAAGCGTAAATTCTTTACAGATAAAGAAGCTGCGCGACACTCAAGGGATGAACAAGGTCGCCAGCTACTACATAAAGACACTATTCTTCTGGGAAATCGTGGAGAGGAACGACCAATCTTTCTGGATGAAGAACAATCCTGCCACACTGTTCAAACTGATGGTTGGAAAGTTCCACGCGGCCCTGGTGGCGGGTAAAATACCTTACTTTTGGAACAAGACCAACAATCTTATAGGTTCCGTGGATAGGAGGACTCTAGACCAGTATGCGGCGAAATTGGTGTCTTTAATGGCGGTCTTAGAGAGACCAGCTGATTATAAATTGGTAGCTAAATATCTGTTGACACCGCAAGAGTTTGCTGACTATAACGCTAGGTTCTTGCACATATAAAATTATTGTTTTTACTAAATCTTCTTTTAAATAGTACATATAGTCAGAATGGACTATAATGACACAGTTTTTTTTTATTGATAATTCCTTGCACCTACGATGATTCGTGTTTTTGAATTAGATAGATTACATTATTATACTAACGTTGCTTGTTTTGATAGCAATTACGTGTTTCCAGATATTTTATTTTACTTTCAAAGCACAGACCAGGTATTTGGTCTGTGTTTCAAAGTGATAATATTGAATTTGTGGTAATTTAGTGAGACTAATTAATATTATAAATGTATCTTATGATAAAAGTAGTTCTTATGAACTACTTACTATCGTTGATTAAGATGTTTTTAGTGCCTTAGGTAAGAAAAGAACTGATGTTTTAGTGTTAAGCTCATAATTATTATAATCATCTTATTAAGATTTTTTCTGTTAACTCCAGTTAACTAGAGTTTAAACGTTTTCTGTTTTTAACCGACTTCCAAAAGGAGGAGGTTCTCCATTCGATTGGTATATTTTGTAATGATAAGAATAAAAAAAAAAGTAAATAAACGCGATAGAATCCGTAAAATAGTTTTATTTCAAGAATAAATTGTTTAATTTCAAAGTTGACGACGTCTGGTTAGATTGTTTATGGCGTCTGCAACCGAGTGTTTGCTAGTTGTACCTATACTAGCTCGATGGTTTAAAAAAGCCGCGTCGCATTTAAATCCTCTAATTGTCGCCGCCGGCAATTACGAGCCAGACCCCGCGCACACATCATCAACTCGTCGCCGCCGTCCGCGGCACGTGTTGATTGATCCTCCCGACACGATCACCGCCCTCCTCGACCCGGGCGTTGAGAGGGCCACCAACACACCTACACCAGCCTCAAACAGACACCGATCTCGCCGGCGAGGTCGAGGAACCCCCTCTTCCGCTCGTAGGTGCATCTTTGCACCTAGGAGCGCAGTCACTACCTCTCCCCTCACGGTAACTGCCCAAGCCGAGGTCGTGCCCTCTGTGGCGCCCTTGAGCTAGTTGCCACCCCTTTCCGCCCTTAAGGCCTTGGTTGGAGTGCACTCTGCGCTCGCCACTCCTCCGGTAAAGCTGTAAAGGCCACCTCACGGCCAACAGTGTAAGTCCTTCAAAAAAAAAAAAAAACTAGCTCAATGGTGTTTGCGGATTCGATACCCGTCAGATTAGTCGTCACTTTGGCGATGCTTTTATTTCGTGAATAATTTGTTTATTTCTATTATTAACGACTGATTAAGTACCTATTCTCTAATTATTTGATTCGAAATAAAGGTATAACTTTGTTTATTTCGTCATTATTTGTAAGAAACTCCTCGCTGTTTCGTGAAATGTGTGCTTTATAACAGCCATCAGGCAGCGTAATATCAGCATAATAATTTTCAGAATGAAGTCGGTAGGTACTTTAGTTTTTACGTGATTACACTGGCTATAGTCGTAGCATTCAAAGCGAATATAATTATTCTGCTCTTCTTTTTTTACGAAATGCAAAAACTTCTTCTTCTTTTTTTACGAAATGAGTGAAATGATGATATTTTCATGGAATAAGATGAGGAATGCCTGCACCTGCGATATGCGGTATTTATGGCAATGTCGAGTAATTATAGCAAGGACAAATTCAATAAATACACATTATAAATAAAAATGGATGGTGACAGTGATAAAGATGGCGGATGACCCGCAAAAACTTTAACTCTTGTAAACAAGCAGATAGAAATGAAGATGACAAAGAATTTTTTTATAAATTTATTATTATAGAGGCATTGAATGTCAAAGATATTTCATAATATATTTTTAGTGTATGCTCTCTGGCGGCGTTTACGTTAGGTACTTGTTAACTCTATGGTTACTTGCGACAGTTGTGTAATTTTGATATAATAGCACTAATTTCAATTTGATTTCTCTCAGACATAAATTACGTCCGACTAAACTTAACTATTATTGTCTTGCTCACAGATGATGACCGATTTCATTAATCTTCTTTTTTAAATACTTGTAGAAGGTATTTAGGAAAAAAAGCCTATTATTTCAAACGAGAGAAAGAGATAAAATTAACATATTCCGTAATATAAGTCTAGTGTTGACGCAAATGCTACAACTACACTTCGACCGCCTAACAGAATTAGCACCAATGTCATTATTGACAGAATCAAAGCTTTTTTTCATGTATAAAATGTAAAAAAACATGTGAAATTAATAGTAAATATCTCGTATTATGCTATGAGTAACCGCGATGATAACAACTGGGTGCCCATCGTCGCCGGCGTGGTCGTCGGCGCCGGGATCCTGACGCTTATCTACAAGATGTTCTTCACTGGCGTCTGTGTCCAGAAAAACAAGAATCAGAATCAGCAGCTTTGTGTGCCTTACAAATGCACATGCAAGAAAGGGGACAAGAGTAAAGTAAGTATGGAAGAAAGTATTATAAGGGCATCTTTACACGTTCACTGTGTATCACACATAATCGGCTGGAAAGATGCGTATTTTGACTGTCACCGCACCAGATGAAAGTTTATGATTATTTCGCTGTAGCTAACAATTTTTGAAAGCTACATATGCCGGAAAGCCGGCACGTAGATATTACGCTAGACGCACAGCCACGCACGCTTATTATATGTAATCTCAGCAGTTGGGACATTTCTGACGGGGCGTGGTTCGGCATACGAAAGAAACATGATGGGTAATAAGTTATGGGGTAGCATAGGTAGTAAATAGTTACGTAGGTTTCAAGAATGGTTCGAAGCCAGTTATTTGTGCAAAGAGAATCGCAATAAGTCGGTGAGCTCATTGTTAATGGATTTGCATTTTTACCTATTGTAATCGTGGTAAAGGCGAAGAAACCTGAAATTGTTCTAAGTTTGGTTAGTATCCACACTGACTTCTCGGTGGCTTTATATTTGTTCGCGGGGACTGACTTCGCCACATGTTGCCGATGGGTTTCCGTTCGAAACGAATAGCCTTTAATAATACACTTCTCATCAAAAAAATCGAAACACTTTCGTTTTTATTGTTTTTGTCCTAATTTTTAAAATTACTCATCATACAAAATACGAAACCTATGAAGACTTAATTTGAATTTAGAACATTAACATTAGGATTTATAAACCTCATACTACTCACTATTAAATGACATTTTACATTTATTCCTAAATATACACATTTTTCTGATAATCCTTATCAAATCATAAACTGCGAGGTGTTTCGATTTTTTTGATGAGAAGTGTATATCAACTGGATTTACCTTGAACATACCACTGCCAAATACCTAAGGTTACTTATGAAAGCTGGCCATAAAATTGCCTGAGCTGTGTGCCTCATATGGTGCAAGCTTGTGTGCGTCCATAGGTACAAGATAGATCTGACTCGAGTATATGTCGGTGTGCTGTAAGTCAGTATCTCACAGCTAACATAGAAGATTTATGTCATGATTTAAGTCGCGCTTAGTTACAATCGATATATTCGCTGTCATAAATTAGTCTTGGAGCGTAAGGGAGTATTAGCCTTACAGCGGATGGCAGACAAAACGTGGACAGATTGATCGTTTTATCAACTCCTTTTATCTGTTACAATGTAGGTACTATAATGAACCTTTTTTCCTTTGATTCCCAGTGTTTACTTCACAAATGCGCTGGACCAAAATAAAGAAGAAAACGCGTCAAGTCACTGTCACAACAAAATGTCAGTGTGAAGTGTACAAAATGGCAAAATATAAAAATATCACCTGAATAAAATAATATTTAATTTAAACTGTTTATTATTTCTACGTGTTACAAAACCCCATCAAAATGAACACATGGCGATAATTATCTTATTATAAAATGTGTGATTGGTAAGTTTAACGGTACTTAAATAAATTTGCTATAAAGCTCTATATGTAGGTACCTAATTGACCTACTCTCAACAAGTACCATAGTTTGTGTTGTTCGTACAAATAAGCTAGGTCCTACTTTGATAGTATTAGCTCGAGTGTCGGTGCTCGTCGAATTGTTCTAAGCAGATAAGTAGGTTGTGTTTGTAGCAACGAAATCGATTTGCCGCCAATAGATAAATAAACGCTTGTTTTCCAAAGGATAGGATTCAAAACGTAACTACCTATTTAGCTGGCAATCTTTGTTATTTGTAGACAATGTAGACTGATAGATATGATTAGGTATGAGTTTATGTATATGTTCTAGTGCCGAAGAGCAAGAAAGACGCAGGAGAGCTGATCTGCAGAGTGGGCGTGCTGGCGGCCGTGGGTCTGGTAGTGGCCCTGGTGGAGGTGGGGGGTACGGCCCTGGGGGAGGTGGGGGGTACGGCCCTGGGGGAGGTGGGGGCGGCCCTGGGGGAGGTGGTGGTGGCCCTGGAGGAGGTTGGGGATACGGCCCTGGGGGAGGTGGAGGGTACGGCCCTGAGGGAGGTGGGGGTGGCCCTGGGGGAGGTTGGGGATACGGCCCTGGGGGAGGTGGAGGGTTCGGCCCTGGGGGAGGTGGAGGGTACGGCCCTGGGGGAGGTGGAGGGTACGGCCCTGGGGGAGGTGGAGGGTACGGCCCTGGGGGAGGTGGAGGGTACGGCCCTGGGGGAGGTGGACGGTACGGCCCTGGGGGAGGTTGGGGGTACGGCGCAGGGGGAGCCGGCTCTTGGTTCGGCGGCAGTGGAGGTAAATAATGAATTTTAAATGTATATAAGCGGGGTAACATTTTTTCCGTAGCTTTGTACTATGTAAGCGGTTTCCGTCCGACTTGCGGTACAGATTTCATAAATAACAGCAACAGAGGTGGCAAAGCAGAGATCAATTTTGTGATCAAGCGGTGATATTTGGGTTGCCTTGGGGTCCACTGATGAGGATTGGACTGATACCAAGTATCATCTGCGGGATCTGCCCACGTAGTTATGCAAAACGGAACCAATCCACAAAAAAATCAAAAAATACTTAAGTATTTGACCAAACGGGAGCCTTTTCAAAAAAGATCCCATCGAAAAATTAAAGCAAATAGCATTTTTACCACCTAGGTTACCATGTCATATTTCAAAACTGACTCGATGTGGTTTGGTTCCTTTTAGTTTATCTACGTCCAATTTATCTACTACCGTTGCGCCTATCTCTAGTCTTACACAACAAAAGAAACGGAAAAACAGTTTCATGGTAGATAACTAAATCCGTATAGCCGATACAAATTAATCAAATTAAAATTTACAGGACCTGATGGCGCCGGCGGCGGTGGATTCGGATCCTTCGCTTTCCGAGTGTTCTTCGGAAGCTCTGCTTTCCTTGTCGGCATTCTGGCTCTGCTGCACAAGTATCTCGACATCTTCGGCCCTACGATGGAGAAGTACGGGTTCCGGCCGAAGAAGTTTGGTGAAGGGAAGAGGAAATATCTGGATCCGAACGACCCAGATCCAGAGAGGTGTGACGGGCTGAGAATTGATCCGGCCAAACGAGTAAGTTTATTTTATATTTTTTTACTGCCTTGGTAACAAACTATCTACATTGCTAGACCACTTGGAGGACTTGGCTTGGTCTAGTGGAATGAGTGTAGGCCGCTCGGCCCTCTGCACCAGGTGTCAAAGTCCAATTAATTTATTTTGGTTAGGCCTATGGGGGCACTTACAAATTGTCAAGTTTACATTTGATTTTCTGATACACTACTACCGGATCGAAACGCAATCTCAACTGAGAAGATCCGGCAAGAAACTCAGTGGGCTGATCATTTTTTTAATCGCAAATACGGTTGTTACTGGAATCGCCTCAAGACCATTGTATGGTACCTATAGTTCAAGCTTTAATTAGTTGGGATCTTACGGTGGGTAATTGGGATTATTATACTTGTATATAGGTTATTGTGGCTTTGTAGAAATCTAACTAGAGACCGCTATGAGCGTAAATATTAAAAAGAGATGACATATACATAAATTGCTTACCTATGTCTTTTTTTTCCAGAACTGGCCATTAAAAGACAAAGAGTAGTACGAAGCACTCCAAACATACTAAATTAAAAGTTAATAAGGCATAAAAATAGTATTTGTCACATTTGTTATAATTTATTAGGGCATTGAAACGAGAATGTAAAATAAATTTGTTACTTCCATAATTTGATAATTTCATTTCTTAATCAAACGTTTACAGTCTAATCCATTGCAACACGAAATAAAGTAAGTCGATGGCGCACTATTAAATATTGTAATTGACACTTCTTCAGACAGTAAGTATCTACCTACCTCCCAATTCATAGCAAATCTCAATCTATCTATAAAGTACCCATCATCAATTTTGGTGCAAAAGTGTTCTACAATACTTCTGTAAATGGGCCGTAACATACTATACCATACAGTCGATTTTGTTGTCACCAATCTAAATTACGCTGTGTTGACGTCCTTCGTAGGTAATTGTATGAGCAAAGCGGCCATCATTTTCGAGCTGTCGAATATATTTAGACGTAATTTGTGTGCAACAGAATCGGCATCAATGCTTGGGTGTACAAGTTATTACGAGCATATCAAAGAGGGAGCTTTTTACAAGCTTTATATTAACTTGCAATGTATGTCCGGGTGGAATCTTGCAACTGAATTTTAAATCAGTTAACTTTAACCGATTGAGCTGAAGTTTGGTAAACACGCTTATTTTGGATGACAATGCATGCTTGGCTATGTAACGTCATTCTAATTCCAATATGTCGGGTCATCCAAGATGGAGGAATAGTTATTTTTTCTGCACTACCACAGTATGGGTATCAAATGAAAGTGCTTGCTGAAGAAAACACGAAAACTTAGGGCAATTAAATAAAAGCTTGTTTTTAAAAAGTTTGCTTTACTATATTTTTTTTGTAACATAGGTCCAATTTTGTATGTGACTGACGACTACGTAATCTACACTTCTCATCAAAAAAATCGAAACACTTTCGTTTTTATTGTTTTTGTCCTAATTTTTAAAATTACTCATCATACAAAATACGAAACCTATGAAGACTTAATTTGAATTTAGAACATTAACATTAGGATTTATAAACCTCATACTACTCACTATTAAATGACATTTTACATTTATTCCTAAATATACACATTTTTCTGATAATCCTTATCAAATCATAAACTGCGAGGTGTTTCGATTTTTTTGATGAGAAGTGTATGTCAAGATGTATAACACTTTTAGGTAAAACAAATTGATCTCTTCTTGGCACAATATCATTGGTGTAGGTAAATAAAACACGAGGCTTGAAACAAAATATATTTAATACGACCACCACTCTCTCGGCAGCCGCCGCCGTCGGCGATCAACTATCATTAATAATAAGTCTGGGTTTGTAAATGACACAACCGTATAACAAAATGTTCTACAATAATCCGTTAGTGCCTTACAAAACGAGGAACGTTAGGAGCTATGTACACGACAACTTATATTTAAAGTTATAAGCAGAAGCGTCAGCGATTAGTAGGTACTTCATCATTTTCCACTAGACCCTGGACCCAGAGTCACCTAACACTATTGAGGACTTTTAAATACATTAAACATTTTTTTTTATTCACGGTAGCTAGAATATCACCAGGGAATCCAGGGACCCAATTATCGCAAAATCGACATCTATTAATAGATATATGCCGAAACAATACGTCATATAGATTGTTTTAATTTGTTATGTTTCGACATATTTTGTCGAATTAGAAATGATTTCGATCTTGCGCGAATTGCCCCCAGTGTAGACATAAGACATAAGACATTGTCACCTTGAAGCCATTTAACTAGTATTTTCTCTATCATTGATAAAATATTCTGTATTCATGCATAGCAACTCTTAGTCTGAAGTCCCCGATAATTGGGGAGTTGCTATGGCTTATGGCATTTAAGGTAAGAATACAACGTCTTTTATCAATTGTAGACTATAATCGTATTAATGATAAGACTCTTAAACGAATGACCGCTACAAACAGCGACAGAAGGAAGTTACAAAACACGAGCACAATAAACAGCTCTGTTATGAAGAATATGCTCTATTAAGATAAGAATTGTTGTGAAGCAAATGGATAGGGTTTCTTCTCAGTATATTATCAGTATATATATCAGTATATATTCAAATGGTTTTGTCGGACGGGTTTTTGTATGCCGGTGATAACCAGCTATATAAGTAAATTTGAGCGTTAATAATTATATTTCCTTCTGATATCGTGGTGAGACAGGTGCATTTTAAAGTGACACAATGCACTTACTGTTAGCAGGTAATAACTAATAGTTAACTAATATACCAAAACCAACTGTATTGACTTATGCAAAAAACAGGTTTTCCAATGAAATGTTATCTATGTCGTGATTCGTGAGCGAATTCATTCGCGTGTCGTGTGACTTATGCCCCAGATATTCTGTCCCATTAAGACATTGAATAAGTATATAAAACCCGTGTAGTTGTGGTAGGTACGCCTTCCTTTCCGATTTGGACGCACAACAGAAAATCAATGATAATTGCCAACATCTTGTCGTCCCCCAAATTGACTCATTTACGCCGCGGCCGCTTAGCCTCAACTAACAAATTTGTATGAAAAAAATCTGTCTATGGTTTTTTTACGAAATGAGTGAAATTATAGCTTTGAATTTTACTTTATGGTTTGAATCATAGAAGTAATAATCGCTGACGCACCTACCTCTTTTATAAACTAAATTATATCAAAATAACTAGACATTACCTAGACATTCTGAAACTGATATGCTTATTGCGGTGTCATATTTCACTCACGAAGACTCATGCCTCGCTTACACCATCCATCCACTGACTACTTATCGATTAAACACAAATTAGTATTGAAACATGATAATTTCGACAATTAGTGCAGAATATATGAAAAATATAAAAAAAAATGAAAAATATAATAATAGTGACTGTAAATGAAAATAAATATAGCAACGAGTAAAATTAACCAAAATTTTCGATACAATTGTATTTTTAGGCTTTAATGGTGGATACCTAAAAACGTTGTGTGCTTTCGAGAAAACCAAAATATTATTCTGCGAAAGGAAATTAAATTCAGATTAAGAGATTTAACTAAACAATAAAAGTAGGTAATGACCCCAATTTAGTTGTACGCTAACTACTAAACTACATTTGACAGCTCTAAAAGTATTGCCGTCTTGCTCAAACATTATGACCATGAGGAAGAAGTTACTAGTACTTGCCCCCAAATATATAGAAAGCCATCTACATTGGAAGTTTTCAGTATAAACGTATTTTTAAACGTCAATTTAAATGGATAAAAAAACCAATGAATTTGGAGGTTAGTATAGTGTCACCAAAGCCATATACTTACACATTCTAAGACAATGCTTTGTAAAATCAGTCGTATGACAAAATTTCTGTAATGCTTGCCCCCAGTGGGCAGGCATAGGTGTACGATACAGTTTTAAAGTCTCACTTCCAAATTTATGATCAATTAACAATGGAATTGTAGAACCACTTTACACTGGAAGATACCATTGTAGATGTGATTATATTTAAAAGAAAATTGGGGTTAAATGATTCCCACTCAAATGGGAAGATCTTCAAGAAAGGCAGGGTCTGCTAAGCCCTCTAATGAAAACATCGGGATCTTGTATAGTTAAGATGGTTGATAATTCTTCCACCGCGATTCAGGATTGAATATAAAATCGTTGTTTTGTATGCAGTGTGTTGCTTGACGCGCCATCTATTGGCTTATCGTAGAAGTTCTGTTTGCGGCAATATATAGGGGTCGCCACAAACAGGCAAAAGCTACTTTTTACGTGTACCTATTCGTTAGTTAATTATTTCATCGTCTATCTACGGACGGACTATGTAATTGCTCCTTCAAACGTATCAATATCATGTTCCAACACTAATCACACCTCACACATCTAGTATCGATTCATATTATTTAAATTTCTAAACCCGATTCACACTATCATGATAATAATTGAACTTACTTTTAAGTGTTATCCGATAAATTGTGTTTTCTTGGTATGAAGTGAGCGAACGACTGCGGAGATTATGTTTTTGTTGTTAAGTTATAGAATTTCGGTGTATCACAGCGGTACTCACTACTCAAATGCAACTTGAAGGCTTGCGACAACAGGCAGTTCAAAACGAGCTTCGCGTTGCCACAGAAATTCAATCAGTAAATGGTGCATTTTCAAAAAAAGTAAAGTTAATTCAATCGCTTCAGTAAGGTCCAGGGTGTAATTCTATTTTATTTGAATTGTTTTAATTTCGTTCGCTCACCCAATATGGGGCCATTCACCAACGCTTATACCCAAATGAATGTTTAATATGATTTAACGCCAGTGGAGTTTCACTGGCGAGAAAGAATGACGCTACTAAAATCCCTCCGGTTTAGTAGATGGCTACGTCAGTATTATCCAGTTGCGACCCTTTACGGAGATTAAACGGAAGTTAATCAAGAAATAACGTTAGTAGACGATTCGGTATTTTCTAAAAGCCCTCAGCACACAAAGGCGTCAGAAAGCGCGCGTCAATATTTCTGCCATTACCAAAACGAACTGTATTGACATAAATAATGTCTATTCCTGTACGAAATGTTATTGACAGCGCAAGCGACGCATTGTCGCGTGTCTATTACCGCAGAAATTAAATCTGTATGTTTATAGCTAGCTTCACACGGTCCGTGATATCGCGGACGGACGCGGACCAGCTCGCACGACACACCGTGGGAAGGGTCTCGTCCGTGGTAGCACAGGCGGTGCGCCGGTATCCGTCGCGAGGCGGTAATTTCAAAGGTGCGGTCAAAAAGTAAAAGAGAACGTATCACGTTCTCTTTCACTTTGCATTTTGAAATGATGCTATCAAAAGATCTACACAGACCGACAAGCACCGTTGGATGAGCCTTGTCTGTGTGCCTTGCCGTCCGTGGCCGTCGGCTGTGCGTGATGATCCGTAGAATCGCGCACCGTGGTAAGCCAACTTCAGATACACGAGTTCGTTTTGGTAAAAAAAAAATACGAACGCGTCTTGACGCGCCAGTATGGCCAGGGTTGAACAAAACCGACAATAGTGTGATACATACATGAATTCACAATCTGAGTGATGATATGAATAACACTTATCTTTTGGCACTGTTATTATAAACTGCGCGGAACACCTTACATCAAGTATTTTTTTACACCGCGAATACCCTGCCATTAACAATATAGACATGATTGTTGTTAAAGTAGATAATAATATTATATTTTTAATAATTATAAAGATGACGATGATTTTTAAATACACCATGTTAATACTGTATTTACAAAAATATGTTGATATATATATTATATTTATTTTTAATATACTGTTTTCGTGTTGTCGATGGTTTTACAAGTTTTTTTTCGGACCTTTTTAATTATGTATTATGGCGTGCGAATTGTCAAAGACAATTAAATTAATTGATGCTAGCAACACTTGTAGATAAAACTGTCGGCAACACTGAAAACATATATTTTTATAGAATGGTCTGATATTTTGACACATATTATTTTGTACATTTCGATTTTGTTTTCTGGAAACACAGTAAGGAAGCCCCCCACACACTGGAGCGTATAAACCCGTGCGACGAATTTTTCGCCAACACTAAAACGAACCGTATTGACTGATAGAAAAAGTTCATTCTTCAACGAAATGAAATGATGCGTCACTTTTATCATGGAAATTTGATCTTCATGCGTATACACAAAGAGTTCCTTTTGGTATTGGTAAAAACTTGGAGGCCCTAGAATGCGGGAGGCTTAATAGATCAGTATAAACGGTGAGAGTTTACCACTGTTTTAACGTAGTCACCACGTCAACGAAAAAACATTACCTCGTACAGCGCCTCTAGCGGCGAATAAATGAACGATTCCCATATAACATCTCATAAAGCTTCGGCGCGTTCGATTTTTAAAACAGTGATAAAGCGACACTCTGACCTCGTTATTCTGGATCATAGTAGAAAGTATTTTTTTGAATCTTGCAACACAACGTAAGTGCGCACTTAAATGGTAGAAAAAAATAAAATAAATGCATACAATTTTAGAATAATTGCGTTATATTAATGTAACATAATATGTTAAATATTATGTACATTACAAATTACGTTCGTGCCCAAATATAATATATTGTGTTATAATCAACGTGTAATTATTAAAAAATTACACATTATTTATTTTCTAATTACGACGGATTTCAAGGCGACCCGTTTTAAAAGACTAGGAAGTTACGCGTCGCCATGTTTCAATATATTTTTTTTATAAATATTTTTAGGACGTTATCATCCCGTATATTATGTAAAACATAAATATCCCGTATATTATGTAAAACATAAATATTAAAAAAAAAGTGTTCCTCTATTCCAAATAAATAATTATTTTCTTTTTTAATATAAAATAATAATTAGTTATGACTGTCGATGCGTAAGGAAATATATAGCGATTGATATCTTTGAATTCAGGATTGTACGTTACAAGACTCTAACATTGCAATTACAATGCACATAGAGTAACTAGAGAACACATATCGACACCGCCCTGCGAATTTTTTTTTTACGTTTATTAACATCCGCCATTGTAGTTATCACATAGTTACCTGTTACTATAAAGCAACTACAAAGGGCAACTGAAATGGCGGATATAAGATAAACGACAAAAAAAAATGCCGCGGGGTGGAGTTGATAGGGCATCTCCGTTATATATCTCGATGATTGTAACCCAGAATTTTATAGTTGAACCGGGCGCTGCGAAGTTTTGCCAATACAAAACGAACCGTGTGTCAATATATATAAAGATTGAAATTCAGTGGTAAGAGCCACGAGACCATGCTGCAATATTAGCTCTCGCCGTTAATGACATTTCGTTGAAGAATGAGCTCTTTGTCAGTCAATACAGTTCGTTTTAGTATTGGCAAAAAGTTTGCTGCGCGCATGTTTTCGCTCCAGTTTTCCCGAGGTTTCAAAGTCAGAAATTTTTATATCCTTTTACCAAACAGAACTTAGGTTTTACTAGTCGGTAGATGGTTGATATAATATGTAAAAAACATACATAAAGATAACTAATCTGCGTCAGACCGTCAAACTAGTCCACAGATTAGTTGTACAACTGATCATGCCAATAATCGCATGTTAAACTTGTTAAAAGCAAATTTATATTAAACCCAGCACTAACACGTCGGCAATTGTCGTAATGAAATGATATGAAAGAAAAAAAAATATGATGAACAATTAAATTTAAATTATGTACAAGCTTAAGAATATTTTTTTAAACTGGCAAGTAATAGTTTTAATACTGGAAACATAAGAAATAAATTAAAAAAGATAATTTAAAATTAATATATATTTATTTACAGGGCATGATTTCTTTCTCACGTCCGAGATGAAATTAAACGGTAAATCCAACATAATATACGGATAGGCCACATTTCAATACTATCCAACCGCACATTCTACTATCATACATTTCGACTAATATCCGTTTATACAACCTTCAATTTGCAATCTCAATCAATTCTCGTCTCTATTACACATACAAATAAAGTACGAAGATACAATCAGTCAAATAAACTCGAATAGGTATATATTTTGTGTTTTTGTTCTAGTAAATGTTTTCGTCTTCATTTAGACGGGAGTATTGGCACGAGCCTTGGGTAAATACAGTTTTATCGTATGCGACAAACATTATATATCATCACTTGTATATTGCTCTGGGTGTGTCTGTACGGACAAAAATATAATCTGTAAAAACTACGGAAGTCACAGTACGCGGCGAACGTCGTCTATAACGTCTATACGCGCCATCTTATATCATTCAATACGTATTTTATCACACACGTATAATATCGATACGCACATTTATCGATAACGTATCGCAACAGAAACGCATTTCATAAAACACGTATCGTAACCAAACATATAATATTTTATTAGAAACGTACCATTCGAATACGTATTTATTTATCGAACACGTATCGTATCACTGTAAATCGTATCTGTCATTCAACACGCGAACCGGTCGCCGGTGATACGCCGTATGAAGTCGCACGACGCCGCGGCGACGCTCTATCGCTACGACTTCTTGTCGAACAGCGGCAGCTTGGACTTGACCGCGCCCTCGCAGATCATCAGCCGCTGCTGCGCCACGCACTTCCTGCCGCAGCCGTCGTCCGCCACCAGCTCGGCGAGCCGGCCGCGCGCCTTCACGTCCACGAAGTACTCGCGCTCGTCGCGCCGCCCGTCCGCCCGCAGCGTGAACCGCGACCGGCCGCGCGCCGACCGCTCGCACTTGAAGTCGGCGCCCTGCCGCTCGAAGTACTCGACTATCTTGGAGATCTGCGCGGAGCGCACGTGCCGCGGGCCGCGCTCGTCGCAGAACAGGCTGTCCGAGCCGGCCAGCGACGCCACGTCCTCCGAGCTGTCCGTGTACACGCTGGACGTGCGCTTGCAGGAGGAGGGCGGCGCGTGCGGCGCGTGCGGCGCGGGCGGGCGGCGCGCGCCGGCCTCGTCGCCCGGCTCGGCCACGCAGCAGCAGCGCGCCAGGATGTGGTACTCGCCCGGCGTCTCGTCGCGCTCGCCCTCGCCGCACAGGAAGGCGGCGCCGGCGGGCGGCGGGTCGCGCGGCGCGCGCGGCGGGCGGGCGTCGAGCGCGCGGTCGTAGGCCACGAGGCAGACGCCGCACATGCGCACGCGCGCGTCGGCCGCGGCCGCCTCGTCCGCCTCGTCCGCCTCGTCCGCCGGGTCGTCGTCCGCGCCGGCCGCGCCCGCCTCGCGCCGCCACCACCAGCAGCGGTGGCAGCCCACCAGCGAGCACGGGCACACGGCGCCGCACAGCCGGCCCGCGGCGCCGCTCTGCGCGCACAGCTCCTCGTTGGCCACGCTGAAGATGCCGCTCTCGCAGGAGCCGCGGCGGCGCGGGGGCGGGCTGCCGCGCCGGCTCAGCGCCGGGGACGACGGCAGCGACGACGCGCGCGGCTCCTCGTCCGACAGACCGCCTGCGGGCCGTACACGCTCGTTATACACCGCGTTTCGGATGATACGGAAATATACTTCCACGAGTTTAGAGATCGATTTGAAAAAGAAAACCAATCGCTCGTTATAGTTCGTCACTAAATGATAATCTAACGTTAGAAGCCACAAGGATAACGTAACAAAGACAAAAAAAACGTACCTATAATCCTCCATTAATTATATAATCCTCAGTGATTCATCTTTATGACCTTCATCAACAATTTTTGTTTATTAAAAGAATCCAGGGAAATTAATTACTTGCCAATGACAGAATACCCCCTAATGGCAGAAGAAGAAGTAGTATAGAACAGTAAGATGTGTGTAGGTACCGTCGAGCGGCCTGGAGGCGGCGGCGTGGTGCGCGGGCGGCGAGGGCAGGTCGGCGCAGGAGTGCGCGGGCTCGAGGATCTTCTTGACGCCGCGGAAGGTGTCGAGCGTGCGGCGCGCGGGGTGCGGCGCGGCGTGCGCGTCCCGCAGCAGCATGATGTGCGCCAGGCGGTGCAGGCGCGCCAGGCGCGGCGGCGGGCCCGCGCCCGCCCCCCCCCCGGCGATGGCCCAGGCCGAGCGGTGCGCCGCCCCTCCACTCGGCCCACTCGCGACCCCGCCGCCCCACTCCAGCTCCGACAGCGAGCGCCGGTGTTGCACTGTACACGAACGATGTTCACAATCAAACCACATTAACTCTACACTCCTACGATATTCTGTACTCCTAGTACTTTTAAACTATTTTCTTAACTCATAATTTCATTTTTAATGTAATTCAAACGTGTTTGCAAATTTAATGGAAGAGCATCGTTCGCTACAAATTAAGTGTATACAATCAATAAAATAAATAAACCAAAAATTAAAAAAAAAAAACTTTTCCTTCTTTGGTCCATACGCTGAGATAAATTCCTTGGGAATATAATTGAAATGCAAATACAAAACTATTTGCTATTCTCACTGATGTTTGTTACAATGGAAATTTACGTTAAAATAAATATTAAACAATTTTTCATAGGATTGTAGGTTTGTTTTAGAACGTACCTATGGAACAATTTTATTAATATAATTCAACAAACTACATTCTGTTCAACACGATGACCGCATATTATGAACATCCAATCGTTATAGTAACAAAAATAATAATAAAATCCAATAAAATTGTATACAAAGTAAAGTGTTAGATTGTTTTAGTGTGTTATGTACTCACGTTGGTCGTGGTGGTTGCGCGGGCTGCCCTCGGAGCGGTACCGCTGCGGGCGGCGCCACGCGTACAGCCCGGGGCACGACCGCGGGCCCGACGAGTCCAGGTCCTCGCTGGGACAACACACACTACATTCAATATTATTTTACTTTTGGGGAGTGTGAAGAACATGGTGTAAAGTTGCTTATCCACCATCGAGTCGGGAGGATCCTCCGACCAGACGGGTGTTGTGCATGGCTGGGTTACTGCCAGACAGTTGTTGTCGGGCTCTTGTATATAATATGTGCAATCGCTCGGATCACTTTAATATCGCGATGTAGGATACGTCAGTTTTTAGTTCGTATGTGTTGAGATAGATGTCGCTACATAAGTATGTACACAGTAATTATCGAAAAAGAAAAAGTATTCATTCATATTTTTTTTCGATAATTACTGTGTAATAAGGTTTGGTGTGATATGATATGGCATGGGAGCTTCGATATACGTTACTGTCGATATGCTTAATGGCAAAGATATTACAAAACAAGTTTTTACAACAAACTAACGAATTATTATCTGAATAAAGTTAGTAGTAGTAAAGTAGTTTAAACTTTAACACCGAACTAGAAAATTCAAAATTGTAAGGTTGTTACTTCATTTTAAGGCTGAAACCAGCATCAAAAGTATTATAATGATTGGTGTTGTTGTCTAACCTTTCATAGGTGTTGTTGTTGGTGAGCGAGCCCCAGGCGGCGTCGTCCAGGCCCTCCTTCACCTCGGCCAGTTTGCTCACTATTTCAGGGAATAGTGGACGCGCCTTCGGCTCGTACTGTTCAACAATCAATGTATATCAATGTTTACATGCACGTAGCAGAGTGAGAACGGATCTCTAATTTTTAGGGTTCCTAATACCTAAAAAAAGGAATAAACGGAACCCATATAGGATCACTTTGTTGTCCGTCTGTCTGTATGTCAAGATCCGTTTTCTCAGAAACGTGTCAAGGTATCAAGTTGAAATTTATAACAGAGACTTGTAAGCTCACAATAAATGTTATCATTATAAATGATTAAATTTAAGCGCAAATAGGCACGTCAAACGGCGCAAAAGTGAACTTTATTAAATAATTGAATTTTGAGGGGTATTGTTCGATATTTTGTTTTGTACGGCTAGCATGAGAACTAAGATCACACCACTACGGAACATGACGTCAATTTTATCTCCTTTGAAGTAATAAACTGAGTAAGCGACTCGGTGGGAGACAATCCGTGACAAAAGAATGTTCTTGGCATGCGTGCTAGCCATGCCGCATCTATATGGCAAAGGTGCTGTCTACTCTCATGGCGTTGCTGCTCCTGACAATGTATTGCTCGCAATTATCATTTTGAAAAGAGTAACCATTGAGTTTCTTACCGGCTCTTCTCAGTGGAATCAGCATTCCGAACCGGTGGTAGAATCTGACTATTTGTAAGTGCTTTTTGGCCTACCCAGAAAAAATCTTTGATTTTGATTTTATGCGGTACTCACTATGCAGCAGTTGAAGGCGAGCCTCAGAAACTCGGGTACGGTATCCTCGTGGCAGAGCTCCACGAACGCCATGTAGTTGAGGCCGAAGTTGTCCGTGCGAGGCAGCACGTCCGGATCGGCGTCCACCTACACACAATAACCATCATTATAATGTGTCTTTCACTCATCAGTCCACTCATTCGAGGCGCTCATGTTAGCAAATTGAACGAATTACACGTATTCCAAACATGGAACCGCCTCACTCGTTCACTTCCTGAAGTTCCATGTAAAGAGTTGCTGAGAAAAGTCTTAATAGTGTCGCGAGTGAGTGAGTAAGCGAACGAAGTGAATACGCGTTCAAACGATGCCTAACCTCAAAAGAGGTTTTCATTATCAGCGGTGATCGAAGAGACATTTAGATTGTACTTCCAGGGACTTCGGTTATTTAATATCGTTATAAATTATACATACATCATCATCATCATCACGCCTGTATGCCCCGAAGGGGTAGGCAGAGGTACACTGTAGTGCGCCCACACTTCGCCGATGTATTTTGGTCCCAATGTAATAGGGGGCGAGCCTATTACCATTATACCGGGCACATTCTCCCTCAATACGAGGGAGATTTGGGCCATAGTCCACCACGCTGGCCCAGTGCGGATTGGTGAACTTCACACGCCTTTCTATAGACGTGCAGGTTTCCTCACGATGTTTTCCTTCACCGTTCAGCAAGTGGTAATCATTGTTGAAAATGACATTCGCACATGAAAATTATCTCAGAGGTGCGGGCCTGGGATTTGAACTTGCACTCCTTACGTTCAAGGCGGGCGTTCTTGCCCACGAGGCTACCACTGCTTAAATTATCAAAATCCGTTTAGTAGTTTTTGCGTGAAAGAGTAACAAACATCCATCGATCCTCACAAACTTTACACATTTCACATTTATAATATCAGGGGGATTAATAGAAGGGCGACAGCTGAGTCGCGTCATTGTGTGGTATATCTCTGTCACTCACCCTGGCGATAAGTTGGCACAATATAATTCCGTACGAGAATATGTCGGATCGGTGGTCGTACCAGCGGCCGCGCAGGCACTCCGGAGACATCCACCACGGGGAGCCCACACTCGGCAACCTGTAGCCGTTACTGAAAAAGCAAACACCACATTATAGCAAAAGGTTACTACTTGCCCAAGGAATGTGAAACTTTCCATCATCATCATTCCGATGGTATTCACAGTAGGGGTAGGCACACTCAGCTTTTGTATTTTTGGTCAAATGGCATACATGGATAGTACTATTTTTTATATTAAATAATAATAAACAGCTCGAAATTGTTTGTATACAGGTTGTATCAGAAGTCCGAAATAATACTTTACCGTTTGCACGAGTATAGGGTATGTGGTATAATTCTTTTTATGGAATTTCGACATGATCTTTCAATTTTATTTTGGGCGCAAATTTTAAATCTTTAGTTTTGTGAATATTAATTAAAAAGTCGCCTCTCATAGATGAAGTATACATTTTAGGTTATGGGCGTGCCCTTAGGCCACAACTAATACGTGTGACAAATACTCAAAGCTCTGTTACTCAGACACTATGATAGTTGGATGAAGTCTGCTATCACTAAGCTACTAAATTATTATTTCAGACGACTGATACACTTTGTATGGATTTCTAAGATTTTGGTGGCGATTTTTATAGTGTACATACGATTTATATATATTACGTATTGCACAGGTCAAATATTCTTGGTATTTATTCTCCACAAAAATATGTGGTTAGTGAAAAATTATCATAGTTAATGATCGTACCTTGGCACGCGAAATGGCGTGACACACACAACGCAAGGCGTGTTTCTGTCACACGTCAGGTCTTCTTCATATCATTATAATACACACGTTCAATAGTGTTGTCAGATAATTAGTTCTGTTTGTTTCTTGGGACCATAAGTAAATAACACTCTGCGTATATAGACGCGTCAAAACGTACGCGACAAAGTTTTTTACCAATAGCAAAACGAACTTAGTCAAAGTCTTTAGCGGTGGATGATACATTCAGATACACGTCGGGGTCACCACTTTAACGGTAAAGGGAAGATCTTCGTGCCAGACTGGTGGTAGGTATGCCTGGCGGGGTCCGCTACTCCCCAACGGTTATTGTTGGGAATTCGTATATATTTTTTAGATCGTCGATGGAGATGGTCCGTCAAGTAACTTAGTGGGTTATACCCACTAAGTACTGACTGTATTGACTCATGGTACAAACTCATTCTTCAGCGAAATGTCATTGAAAGCGCGAGCGAATTTTGACGCGTAGTCGCGTGGCATTTACCACAGCAATTCAGTCTTTATTTATATTGTCTCAGAGTTTGTTTTGGTTTTGGCAAACATTCTGACGCCTGAGTTTTGAGGCCAAAGAAATGTCATTCACTACGCGAGCGTGGTCGTTGCGCTTTTATTACAGTAATTCAATCTTTATGCATTTTGATATAAAGTACATTTTCAAAAAAAGTCAAGTCAGTTCGCTCGCTTCGGTGACTGCAGGGAGTTGATTGTTACTACGTTGTTGTTGACTGCATTGTTCGCAGTGATGAATGTGTTGATGCAAACACGCAGCTCGCTCAGATTCGTGTATGAATGAGTTTGAACCATAGCTGCATAGATATATAAATACGCAGATAGATTTTCTGCACACGGCGAAGGTAAACGTCGCGAGGAAACCGACACGTCTATATCGAAAGGATGTGTGAAGTACACCAACTCGCTGTGGGCCAGCGTAGTGGACTGTGGCTTAATTCTACCTCGTATTGAGGGGGACCGTGCCCGGTATAATGTTTTGGCCGTAAAGGGAAGATCTTCCTGTTAGGCGGGTATGTCTGGCGGAGTCTGCTACGCCCCCTACGGTTAATGTTTTTGGATTTGTATATATACTTCAGATTGTCAGAAACACTTCCATCGCGATTCAAGTTTTCTATACGATGATGTATGGCGGTTCAGTTTTTGTACGCGATAAATTCGTATGTGTTGCTTGTAGCTCCATCTATTAGCGTGTGGTGGTAACTCTGCATTGTGGCGAGTTTAGGGGTCGCCACAATGTCAATCACTCGGCCCCCTATTATATTGGTACCGAAATACATCGGCAAAGTGTGGATGCACCTGCCTACCCTACCCTTTTAAGGAATACGTGTGTTATACAATTTATTTGACAAGCTTTATATATTAGCTTGCAACGTATGTATGTCCGGGTGGAATCATGCAACTGAAAATTAAATCAGTTATCTTTAACAGATTGAGCTGAAATTTGGTATACACGCTTATTTTGGATGACAATGAATGCTTAGCTATGTGACGTCATTCTAATTCCAATATGGCGGAATAGTTATTTTTTCTGCACTACCACAGTATGGGTATCAAATAAAAGGGTTTGCTGAGGAGAACACGACAACTAACGGCAATTAAATAAAAGCTTGTTTTAAAAAGTTTTTTTTACCATTAATTTATTTTATCTATACTGCTCGAAACCGTGAAAACGGAAAACGTGCGTGTACGCAACTATCGCACGCACACATCATCGGTAGTATCGATTACGATAACCCAGCACCTCCCGCCTGACTTACATTTCATAACTGTAACGAATTTAAAACGCGAATTTTAATAGCGTGCGTATAATTCAAGGCATTTTCTTCGTGCCATAAAATATGCTCATAACAATCTCATGGGTTTAAGCTATTGTTATAGTTTCAATCATGTGACTGATTGCCTTTATAAAGAGAGAGACAGGGCTATGCAAAAAAAAAAAATGAACCGTCCTCATTTCCCAATAACGGTACTCTACTCTTCCTTAAAACACTTCCAATTGCTAGTACTACAAACGCTGTCAAGAAAACAAAAAGTAACATTACAATAATACTTCAAAAGGGAGGTGGTGGCGGTTGGTAAGTGATTTAATAAAATATACATTAACATTTTATTTGAAACAAAAAAAAAATTGAACTAAAAACACTCTGTGCCTATATAGGTACAAATAGATTGAATGTCTATGAGAAAAGCCACGAGGCAACGTGAATAATAACACGCGTCTTCGATGACATTTCATTGAAAAATGTGCTTTTTCCATAAATTAATACAGTTCGTTTTGGTGTAGGCAAAAAAATATTCGCACGCGTATTGATTGATGGGTTCGTTCGGAGCCTTGAGCTTTATTGAATGGATTGGATATTTTTAATACTTATAAATGGTCCTTATAAATGTATGTAGTAGTATTACAGCCCTTTTAACGTCCCACTGCTGGGCACGGGCCTCCCTTCAATGCGAGGGGGATTTAGGCCATAGTCCACCACGCTGGCCCTGTGCGGGTTGGCAGACTTCACACATCTTTAGAGAACTAGTCAAGTTCCCTCAGACGTGCAGGTTTCCTCAGGATGTTTTCCTTCACCGTTTCATAGCAAGTGATAATCTCGGATGAAAATGAGATTCGCACATAAATCCCAGTGGTGCGAGCCGGGGTTTGAACCTGCACACTTTGATTGCCAGGCGTGCGTTCGACCACACGACTACCACTGAGATATTTTTAATACTTATAAATGGTCCTGCTTAATGTATACAGTTTTGACATAATGTTGGAATAGGTACTCACACAGGATGAGGTATTCTCGCAGCCAAACCGAAGTCGGCCACTACGGCCATGTAATCACCTTCACCATACTTTCTTAATAATACATTCTGTAACAAAAACATAAGAAAACTGTCTTATATAGATGTACATTTTGGTGTAAACAAACCAAAGTCGAGGCTGAGTGTGCTTTCCCTGGTAGGTGTATTGCTTGTGTTTTTAAAGTAAATTAAAGGAGTCGTTGTACAACTAAATTCCGGTCTAAAATAATAGCTTAAAATTATAATTTGTATTTTTTTACTTGTTAAGTAAAAGTTGTAGACCTCATTAAAGGAACATACTATTATATATTGCAAAGGAATTAAGAAACAACCTACTTTCCAATTCTACAGTAAATTTAAACGCTATAATTACAATAATTTACTTAATTATAGACAGTAATTATGATCATAATAAGTTCATATCGAAACATGCATTTAAAATTTTTGTTTTGAAATTGTGTATAATTTAATGCAAGAATAATCGAAAACTATGTTTTGGAGTTTTCTGTTTGGTAATACTCCACTCTACGTTCCTAATCAAAATTGCAATGTTTTGACACGTTTGACCTCTTTACGAGGATGGAAGCGGCTTCATGTGCACCTTAACATTCTAAATGGCAGTTTTCTGGAACAATGTCCGTTATTTGCCTATCACCATGAGAAAACCCGCGGCTTTCGATGTGCTTAATAACGCAAAAATGAGGAAAAACTAACAAATTTGCCGCTGTTGAAACAAACCTTAGTAGTGAGGTCCCTATGGAAGACGCCAAGGGAGTGTAGGTACATCATGCCGTCGGCCACGTCGGCGGCGAGCGAGATCCGCAGCGGCTGGGGCAGCGGCTCCGGCGGCTCGCCCAGGATCAGCTGCTCAAGGGACCCGCCCTCCATGTACTCCGTGAGCGCGTGCAGCTGGCCCTCGTGCACGCACACACCCATAAACCTGGAATCACAGTGAAGACTTTGAGCCTTGAACGTAACCCGTGCTGATGCAGTAGTATGGTAATACAGCTGGTTGTGACAAGACAACATGTGAGATATCTCGCATGAATTACAAAAGTGGGATAACTAGTCAGTGGGACATAATCTTTGTCGAAGCGAGTGTGACAGTCGTATTATAGTCAGGTTACTGACAAGTCCTGTATCGTAATTGGTATCGAAACTAGCAGATTTTTACACTTAAGGGCTTAGCCATGGATGTAAGCATTTGAAATAATATTTAAGTTTTCCCTATAATTTTAGCTAAGTTAACTGACTTTGATGTAATTAGGAAGTTTTATTTTTTCATGAAAAAATTTCATAATAATAGTTTCTATCAATACGTATCTACTATATATATATTCATGGTCCAGTAAAAACCATAGAGAAAATATTTTACCATTTTATTTATAGCAACAAATTGCAAGTTATAAAAAAAGGAAGCCCGTCCAATCAGGGAAAGTGAACCAATACATCATACAAGAGGGTCCCGAGCGAAAAACTGTGGAAAGCGTTCTGAATGCCATCACAATACGCCCGTATTTGCAACAAAGCACCCATTGATGTTTACTCGCAATCAACTCCACGATTTATTGCACCATTGTAATGTTTACAAATGAGGCTATAACAAAAATCATCTTACATTAATTACACCACCCCATTCAAGGTTTTTCGGAGCAATGCACGACTTGCCTTTGGAGCCGATGTGAAATCTAGTTTAAATTTTGAAATCAAGAATCACAGATGCATTCCGCCAATATTATCCCAAGCGAAATAACAAGGTCGATGAGCGCTGATAAATCATTAGAAATCCGATTATAATGACGGGCACAATGAAAAGAGCGATGAAGCGCATGCGCATGGACACGAAATTAATCGGGTAAAGATTTGAGAAGCCATAATAACGATGCCTGCTGATGCGGCCACAATAGGAGGTGGGTCCGCCGGACATGCTGATAAGCGACCTGTCATAGATTGTACAGAACAACCGATTGATATGATCTCATTTAAAATTGACTTCACAAATATGGCAGACTATATACATGAACTTGAAACACTGTTCATTTCACGTTCGTGCATACGAAATCCCAGAACGAATTTTTTCCTCGCCTAATATGTACAGAATTATTATTATGCTGATCGCGTATACCATTAACCAGAGTGACGCGACCGGTGATCGTGTATACGAAGACAAAAATACTTATCACGATGCGAAGACATGTCTCTCATTTGTGGAACTATTCAATACATAATTTTCTTTCGACCATGAAGCGAGGAATATTGATGATTGTGTTGAAACGGACCGAGCCGAAAGTGATATATACGCTGCCTGTTGCTTAATAACAACATAAAAATCGCACAATTACGATGTGATTATCTCTCAATGATCGCGCAATGAGACAGATGTCAAGGTTCCACTGAGTAATCATCTCTTAATCAATGCAAATTGCCAATTAAATAGTTTGCGTGCGGGCATATCAAAATGGCATTCAATAATAATGGGACAGCCATTGATGGGGAGATAAATTAAAAAAAAAAACATCAGCGGTAGTGAAAGCAATGTCTATCATGTCTAGGAAGCAATGTTTATAGGCACGCAATAAAACTGAGAGTTAGGGTTAATTGACACTTTAAGTTTGTTTAATGTTGGTTTTCATCGTAAATTATACTTGGTCATTGTGGCAGCGGTTGTTCGGAGCCACATTACACAACCATTAATCAAAATGCGTTTTAATGCTTGTGTATAATTTGACGTTTAAATTACCATTTCATTTCTTTGAAAGGTGCACCGTACCAATAGACAACATACATCTATGAAATATTACAGTCCTCTAATTGACTAGGGGAGACGCAACAACGTATGTAGTTTACGATGGTGCTTAGGCGTGAATCCAATCATTCACTTGCAGCATATATGCACTGAAGTAAAATACTTCTACTTTACAAGTACGAACATATAGCATGGTATTATTTACCGTTTGTACATATACATGAAACCAAAGAAGGATCTATGAATACAGCTGCGTTAGATGGATGAGAGAAAAAAAGTGAAGCAAACAATCGAAACAGTGCAAGCATTGTTTTTATTTCCAAAGATAAGCGTGCAGGAAGCCGGCAAAATGGGGGACGGCGGGCGCCATTGTTCGGATCATCTCATTTCAATTTCGTAACATATTACGCAAATCCGTGATGATGCAGACGGGACAGGAAGCGACTAATATAAAATGTCGTGTTAGAGAAATAAAAGCACAATGAGTGCGCAAGAATGAGAGTACACTGGTATGCGTATAAGAAATCAGGAAGTCGGTTGTAGTGAATGTTGATAAGTAATTGTAATAATAAAGTTAGATATCCAACAAAAAAAAAGCGATGATCTAAGAAATAAACACGCAATTTAATGGTACAATTCATATAAACCGCAAATGAGATCGTTCTAGTATTATAATCGGGAGCGCGTCATAAAATTGCCAATACTTGGTAGAAATTTTAAGGATTTGAAATTAATCTGTCAGTACAGATTTTACACTAAAATTCATTTCAACATAGGTACATTATACTCTAATCCGAGGAATGAAATGAATTAACATTCTCTGCTGGTAATGTTTCCTTAAGTCAGACATAACTAAAGGTTAAAAGGCCTTTACTTTTTATGAGGCATAAGACGATACTTCGGCGAACTCCAATATTTAGTTACAGGGAGCATATCTTCGCAAATATAATAAAGTTTCAATTTCTCGTCTCCCAGCCGATGACGTAACTTTGAACAATGTACGCAAACCGGCTTCGGCTGTTTGGTCAACACAAACACTGGAAACAAAGGGTCTCGGGGATCGAATTTGAACGTTTGACCCAGTAGCAAGGTTTTTGTGAGACATACAAATAATAGCGGCTCAAATTTTGCTGGAGTGTGTATACGAGAAGCAGTGGTAGCCGAGTGGTCGAACGCACATCTTGCAAATCAAAGTGTGCAGGTTCAAACCCCGGCTCGCACCTCTGGGTTTCATGTGCGAATCTCATTTACATCCAAGATTATCACTTGCTATGAAACGGTGAAGGAAAACATCGTGAGGAAACCAGCACGATTGAGGGAACTTGACTAGTTCTCGATGTGTAAAGTCTGCCAACCCGCACTGGGCCAGCGTGGTGGACTATGGCCTGAATCCCCCTCGCATTGAGGGGAGGCCCGTGCCCAGCAGTAGGACGTTAAAAGGGCTGTAGTTAGTTAGTTAGTGTATACACAATAAAAAAATATAGTTGATTTTTCAGATGATTTAAGGACGAGTCACTGGTTCGAGTTTAAGTCAAGGGAACTGAATAAATAATTTCTTTAATTGCCCTTATCTATATTGTAAATAACCATCAGATAAATATCAATAAAATGTATGTTGGAATAACTTAAGAAAAAGCTCAAAATCCTTATGAGTATTTTCCATGGCACAAAACAAACGACGATATAATTTTATCACGCGAACTTGCAAAGAAATGTTAGATTAAACTTAGCTTTTTTTTTTATGAGATAGGGAGACAAACGAGCAGACTTTTCACCTGATGGTAAGTGATCAACGCCGCCCATGGACACCTGCAACACCAGGGGCATCGCAAGTGGGTTGATATAATATATAATAATATATATAATATCTAATAATATAAGTATAGATAGATATAATAATATAATTATCAATATAATATAAGTATAGACCCCAATTTACTTGTACACATACTGCAGTAAAATCAATTTGAAAGCACTAAAAGTGTTATTGTCTAGCTCATCACAATAACGATAGCGAGAAGGACGGGGCTATACACTCAGTTTAGTTAGGTGCCAACAATATCGGCACCATTGTCTCGAATTTTACAGTAATTAGCCGTACCAAATTGCGTCTGCATATTCTGCCAAACGAGTTTATCTTGAGACGACGATCGTTAAATGATTTGATGTGTCTCGAAAGACGTGGTCGCCGCCACAATGTATATAAGACTAAACGGTTATTGCGTTGCTTCCTCGCCAAACTTCTTCATTACATTGGGACCAAAAATACATCGGCGAAGTGTGGGCGCACTGCAGTGTACCTCTGCCTACCACTTCGGGGAATACAGGCATGATGAGGAATTATTATTATTTATTCTTCGCCAAAACGGATCACATCCGAAGCAAATCGTATCTTCGAGTTTGGAGATTTCGATACCACAAGTTTGAAGATTTTGGAGATTAATATCGCCATTATTATGTATTATGGGTACCATACAATGAACTGGGGGCGATCCCAGTTACACCCAGACCAGAGCAAATTCCGAAATAGCCATTTATTACACCAAGCCGTTGCGTCAGTAATTATGAAAAAAAAATGCGATTTTATGAGCGTATCCATAGATCTTGATCCATCTTTATCGAAGGCCCATCGCATTTAAACCTTTCTCATAACTCGTTTGATACACCAATGCCCGTATAAGAGATAAGAGACTGGCGGTATCGTCACAGCATATGGTATCGTGGTCCGTAGTATAAATATAGCCCGTCAGCATCTTAGTGATCATGCAGTGTAGTCAACTCGGATAGCCGCCGTATTGACGTCATATGTATAATTAGTTACAATGAAGATTGCTGTTCGGTGATAATGCGCACGTCATACCCACGATGAGGGTTTACGGCTGGCAACCAGATTTGGACCTTCCAATCTTGTATGATTATCAGGAGGATTAGTATTGGCAACCCGATGTTATAGAGTTCAATTTGCATTATTTATTGCAATAGTCCTAATCCTATCTTTGTAAGACTCACTATTTATAATAAACAACATCGGCATTAATTTACAGAGTAGTTTCCTACAAATACCACTTTGAGTATGGGTTGGTAAGAGGTGGAGTGGTAGTCAGACATTTACTGTAAACTAGCTGGGCCCAAAACTTCGCTTGCGTAGAATTCAGCATAAAAATGCTTAAGTTACTGCCTTGCAACATCAGACAGTCTTTCACTGCCTTCCCAGTGAAAGACCTCAGCCCTCAGCCATCAAATCGGTCCAGCCGTTTCGAGAGTTTACAGACAGACAATTATTTTAAAAAATGTGTTATCGTTATGTTTAGCGTATATACTTTCATATGCATTAGTAAAAAGGTGTAATTTCGACTTTAAAATCTGACACTTCAATTTTATTTCTTTGTATAGATTAGTAATAATATTTTTTAGTGTCACGTGTGAATCTCTTAATAATTTTATCAATATAGTTAAATTAATCTGGTATGCAAATATGTTTATTATTGTTCTGTCATTAACATGTTTAATACCCTTCAAACATAATTAGTGTGAAGATAGCAATTACTTAAATGTCAGTTGATTCGATTCCCAGGTCCGTTTGTTATGTTTAAGGCGGAGACACATACGACCAATACTAGCAGACAGTCAAGTTTCCCAATATGGTTCTGAATTTGAAACTTTTAAGGATAGTACCAGGACGCGAAGGTTTTTAACGGAAAAATTTAGAATATTCGTCCTTTTGCATGCATTTAATGTAATTCAACAAGTACTTGAAGTAAATTAAAGGTTAATATGTTGGTTGGTTAAAAACGCATTTGCGATAAACTTGTTTCAACTAATGATGGCACAAACATTTTTTTTGTAGATGTGAAGATAGATGATGCGATGTGGTTGATATTTAATCAAAATTAATGTATTTAGATTGATAAATTATAACTTCCCGACAGTAATAATACAGCGTTAGCATTTAATAATGCAAATTCAGCCATTATCCTTACAACAGTTAATTAATTTTTAAAATGTTCAACCTTGGAATATATACAGGGTTTATCGAAAGTCCGAAATAATACTTTGGATACATATACGGTAGCTCATATGAGGATGCTTAGTGAGGACAGATTATACCTAACTATCATAGTTTCTGATTTATAGACCTTTGAATATTTGTCACAGGTATTGTGTTCTGGCCTTTGGGTACATCCATAAGCCTATTCAGCAGTGTAAACTACAATTATAGGGGGCACCTATCAATATTCACAAAACAAAACATGCAAATTTTACATAGGCCTCGAGATATTACGAGTTATAGAAATTGACGAAAAAATAGATGGAAAAATATGGTAGAATTTCGATCAAATTTTTATACTATTCAGTTGTACACCCGATACTGATGCAAACATCAAAGTATAACTTCGGACTTCTGAAACATCCTGTATAGAAGCAGGACATTAGGTATTGGTTACAAATAATTGATGATTATTGGAGATCCATTCGTGGGAGCTTTTTCCGGACAACCGTAGCCTAATTAATAAGTGACATATTATAAAGATATATATTATCTCCATAGAACATTCTGTAACTATTTGTTATTAAAACTTACGTGTCTAGGATGGCATCAGAGGTATAGTTCGTAGTATAAAGGATAGGACACCACATTGAATGGAGACAACAGTAACATCATGAGAAAATACTTACTACATGGGCTAAAGGCGACTTACCCAAGTATGTTGGGGTGTTTCAGCTTGTTCATGAGCTGAACTTCACGGAGCATGTTGGGCCGGTTCGCCCGCTGCTGGTTCATCTTGAGCACCATGACTTTGCCCGATGTTTTGTTCGTCACCTGAAAGTGACAGTTGTGACAGTTTAGTAATGCTGATAATTTTCCAATAAAACTATGAAAGAGAATGAGTCTGATAGGTTGTGGTTGACCAACTTTCGTTTAGGGTAAGCTATAGACAAAATTTCTGTAGACATTTTCATAGTTTACGTCCAATTAACAAAAGGTTGGTAAGAATAATAAAAACCAAGAAAATCTCGTTAAGGCTCCTTTCTTGTCATAACTAGTGAGCTTTTAGTTATATGGCATATTTCCCTACACATAAAATGAGAATGATACAGAAATTTACGTACACTTAACAATCTTCACCGGTGTAGGCAATAAACTTCATCAAGAGTGGCCCATAAAGCGCGTAACTCGTGTAATCTCGGTGGCATATTTATGACGTCATTAGGCAGTAGGTACGGCGCGCAAATTAGAAAGACGGATGCCCCCGACCGGCGTAACAACGTTTGCCAAAATCCTAAGCAGGGCTTGTCGTGAAAGTCTCAGATTAGAATTTAATTACATTCCTGTTACATCTCCCATGAAAAGTATTTCATTAGGAAGATACTTTAATAAGAAACTAGACTGACAAGACCGTTGTGCTCAGGTGTTAAGAGCGCATGCAGTTTAATCAAAGGCAGGTTAAATAAACCAAATATAAATCAATCAGGTTAGTATTGGACCTAGCAGTAATACTACTTATACAGAAGATTACAGCTGCATAAGAGTGTTATATTTCCCCAATGTTCCACACATAGAATCGCCATCGATTCCTCGATGCGCGGTAATATCGTGAACAATGTAAGTGTTCGGCGCGGGATCAGCAGTGTATCTGGGCCGAGACGTGTTCCAGACTAGATCGGTTTCTAGATTTCTAGACTGCCGTTTGAATTAACCGTAACGTGGACGTTTGCTTTATTGCGCTCAACAGCCGCCGGTGGAATGTACGGATCCATAATTAGTCTGGTTTCAGTGCGGATAGACACTAAGTCATTATAATTTTGAAGTTGCATTACCCTCATAATTAAAAATCAGCCATCTATTTTGATCAGATTCATGAATTGATCAAAAAACAAAGCTTTCATAATATGTATTGCAGTTCTCAAAGATGCGATACATCAATGAACACATCACATCAATGCATTTTTTTAGGTCTTTTCCGCCTTCGTGGATAGCCTTGTCAGAATTCACATGTTTGGAATTAAATAAATTTAACTAAATTGTTTATTTGTAATGAGTAATAAAAAATATCTCCGCGTACATGCAATTAATCTAGATAACAGAAATAATGGTCAAGCCAATACTCCTTGTTTGTTCTCAGAGAGGAATGCCAAGGAGAAAGATAAGGAAGTGTAGGATACGATTGTGCATGGAAAACATATTCAAATTGAACAATTTATTTTTCGATCAACAAAACTATTGCGTGCGAATGAGATTTTTAACAAACAAAAAAATCGCGAAGTATACAAAAAAAACATAAACCGTATGAAACAAATTTGAGGTAGGTAAACGGTTCCGCATTGGGGAACGATAAGTACGTAACTGATGCTGAAAGATTCGTATAATTTCATTGTCTACATTTTATTTGCTTAATTATCGCAGGAATTCGTAATTTTGATTGGCCGTTGTATACATAAGACGTTAGCAAACGCTCAATCTAATTCATATTTAAATTTACAATGGCCTTAGAAATAATTAGATGGAACCAAAATGTTCAGGGATAATATATGGTTAGCGATAGCAAAAATAGTACCAATTCTAATAACTTTGTCACCAAGAAACATAGAAATTTCGAACACGATTTCGCACATAAATGGAGGAACACAATTCTTCCGCATCGGACCGTTGCATAATATCATGTATTTTTCATCGGAGGTATCCTGATGAAGTTGGTTTACGACTTTCGTGGTCTCATTGCGATTCGATATCGTCATTGAATAATGCATTTTCATCAAGATTGGCTTATTCCAATACGTTTATTCCCAACGCAGCTTGTGGTTTATGTAATGTAAACAGTTTACTGGAATGTGCAAAGTCAATAATCAAATTACCTGTACGCGTTTTCGACTCATTCAGCAAATTTGTGCGGGTAAACCTAAGTATTTAGAATGGACTTGTCATTGTTAAATAATTGTATCATTAATGGTTATATGTCTTTAATGGTAATATTCTAAATAGCCTTACTACTTTACGTAGACAACATAAAGCTTTTACGAAGATAGGACCGCTACTCCTCCGGTGTAGATCTTAAATAAGATGTGACAACGATCAATGATTCTGAAGTCTCAGGGTCGCCACTAAAGTATGTTTTCGAAACAGACGCTCCTCTTTCTGTCGTACGAAAAGTAAAATTGAGAAAATAACACGTAGTGAAAATTTCACCGTTTTTAATCACATTTTTGCGTCATGCCTACCTTAAGTGTTTGAATATCTTCAAGCCATTGGTCCCCTTACCCTTACGCAAGTAAGACATCAATAATCTCGCCTTTCCGCAGTGAATGCACACTCATCGCTTAGATTCCCCCTTGGTGGGGTCACGGGACGGGGTGTCGCTTGTGCGTAAGTCGTGGTCGCATTAAATAACAATTTATATTGAGGTGTCAACCGCATAAACTGTATACGTTTATTACAGCAAAGCATGAAGTTTTGATTACATTTTCCGTTAAGATATCTTTCATCTATGTATTTCGCTTTGAAATACCTTCAGCGATTTCTCCGTATTCCATTGCCTCTCAAACTAGTTAAGGTATCTAAGACTATCAACTTCTAAAATTCGGTGCTGACCTGTGTAAGACGGAATAATTGGTCTACGTTGGAAATTGTTCAGTTTCATAGAAGATTTAATATCTTTTATCTACGGGACATCACCAAGGTTTTCATTCAAGGAAACTGTGGTATTATATATGAATGACTTGAGCTCCTTTATTATATTAAAAGTAATATTGAAGCAACTTTAAGGGAAGCAGTTTACTTTGGTAACTAGATAGATATGAGCAAAATATATATATTTTTAATGTTTTTTAGGTAATATAGAAATTGAAATGATATACATTAACTGAAATAAGTAGATACGATGAAGAAATATCGGCGATGATAATCGACAAAATCAGGATAGGTACACTGAAAGACGTTTCCAAAGAAATAAAAAGAAGCAAAAGAAACATTGCAGGGACTCAACTGGGTCCATGACTAGGCACAGTAATATCAAGTTATTTCATAGTTTTATTACATAATATGACTTATTTTAGACGCACTTGCGATTATTTCGTTGACGCTTTTATTTGCTACAATATTATATCATAAATTCCAAATGATGAAGCCGTCATCAATCGCTTGATAAGTATGTCACTTCTTATGACACGTTACGTCATATCACTAGCCAGAAAACTATAAGTAATTATTTGTATACTGTTAGGGTACTTTGCCAAAATGTTCACAAGGCCCATCTATACAAAAACCAGGGCTAAAAGACGATATCGATGAAACATCCACAAAGGTTACCCACGAACGTATTCAAGTTTATTGATAGCCCCAAATCCCCACTCCCTGTGGGAGACTCACCACTCCCTGTGAGAACATAAACTGCAGCAAATACCTGCCTAATGCGAAGCTTAAACATTTTTTCATCCCGAATGCCACCTACTAACAGTACTTGACACCCACGCTGCGGTATTGACTCTGTTACAGACAGCAACACATGTGTTTTATGTAACGAGCCAGACACTATTGCATTCTCAACTATATTTCATTTGGCTTTGGGTTGAAAATGGCCTGTAGATTTCCAGGTATTGGATGGCAATTTGTGAGGTTGTCCATCAGATCGCTAGACCACTTGACACGGCCACGCTAACGAACTGATGATGAGGCTTTACGAGTAACAACCTCACTTGAGAGGATAACCGACGCGACGAATTCCATTGAAGACTTTTTATAAGCAGAAGTTAAATAAATATGTCCCTCGTATTTTAGTTTTGACGAGAATGATTAAATAATGAAAAGCAACTGTAAATGCACGTAGGGAAGGTATATTTTTAATTGCGTATGATTAAGTGAAACAAAAGTTGGGACTAATATAAGCAAATACAATACGGTCTTACAGCAGAAAACTACGAAATCCTAGTAAACGAATATCCAACTGATATAGGTACATATCGTAAAACTCTCATTCCGTGCGCATTTGCAATACTTACCATAATGTGTACATCAATAATAATAATATTATGAGGTTAATGATGATAGGATGCTGTAATCGTTAAACCCTTAAAGGATTTATACCAACTGCGGCAAATATCTCGGAATAATTTCTCGATTTTATTGGCAAATCGAGTAACACCCTAATCGAGAGACCGTCTGGAATGTCTGGTAAAATTCTTTCGCAGAACACGGGCATTGCGCGCGCATATTATGCTCTGTAAAAGGCCCAGGGATAGGTGGCGGGGCTTGTCGTTAAGCCGGTTGTAAAAATAAAGCTATTATCGTAGTGCACACTTGATGCAATGGAACAGCGGCGTTATGCAATAATAAGCAAGTGAGCTTTGATGTCTCTTCTTTAAAGCGTATACAAAGAAGATTGTAATGTTTCGAACAAAGGATAATGAAGGCGACGTTAATTTTAAACAATGCTTAACTTAATTTACTTTAATATTTTGTTGGTTTTAAAAAAAAATCACACGAATGTTTCATTTTTATTGGGACTTGGGCCGCTCTATTTCACTACTGATAATCATAAATTATCATCACACCTGTATTCCCCGAAGGAGTAGGCAGATGTGGCCTGTTGTACTCATTAAGCCCTTAGTGCGTCATAATGCGTGCGACCAATTTTTGCCAATACCTAAACGAACTAAGTAGAAAAACGCTTTTTTACGAAATGTCATTATGGACACGAGAAAGTCAACTTTCAAATAATTAATGGTAAAAAAACTTTTTGAAAATAAACTTTTATTTAATTGCCCTTAGTTTTCGTGTTCTCCTCAGCAAGCCCTTTCATTAAGCGTTAAGCGTTAGCAACTATGGGCGTTAAGCAACTATGTTTGCAGACACATTGTGATAAGATAAAAATCCGCAGTGCACGACGTCAACCGCATGACAAATGAAAGGTTAAAAATAAGTTTATCGAACAATAAGAAGATAGTTGCATTGTGTAGAGAGAACTCGGAATGGAATTGTAATGAATACTATAACTGTAAATAAAGTGACATTTGTCATTCATAAATAGATCTCTGATACACTGAGACTAAGTATGGAATAAGATGTGACAATAAAAACTGGTTGTACCGGACATTACATTAGGTACAAAAATTATGCGCTGTACTAAGACCAGAAGGTTTTATTACTATACTTTTATTATTACTATAAAACCTCCTTCTTTTGAAACTCGGTTTAAAAATACAGATAAAAGTATATAATAAGTTGATGTTAGACGACCCGATATTTTCTCCTATAGGCAAGCTGAGGTAATCAAATCTCTTAAATAAGTTTAGTTGCGAGATCAGTAAATTCATAACTTTATACACTATTTCCTAACGTGATATTCCCTACAAAAATAATTAATGTTATAATTGACATTATTGGAATAATACCAGCGCTTGATGTTCCAGAATTGGAAAACATTACTTTAAGCAGGAGACCACCGCAGAGTTTTCTGAACGCGTATAATTTCTATAAACGAGAAGCGCTCAAAGGTTGGACATGTTCCAATAAGTACAATGATGCCGCTGCACTGCATTAAGATATAAGATGTTATGCTAATAAATACGAGAGTTACGCCTATTTTCACGAACACTAGCCTTTTTCAGTGCATCTGATAATTGATTCATATTTAGGCGTCTTCTGGTCTTAGTAAAAACAGGCATTAGTGATCCAGTTAGATGTAAATGTACTGAATATTTGATGGATACGTCGGACTATGTATATAGGAATTTTGTTTCACTAGTTACATTTTTCTTAGCTCCCTTTGTAATACCCGGAATAATGTTATCTTTAACACTACGCATTGCCTTATATTTTAATGTATCAGGATACAAGGATTGTTTCATACTTGTTAGTTCGTAAATCAAATACATATGCATTTGTAATTATGTTCTGTTGTTTAAATAATATCACCCATAAATTGACTATTATGCAATCAATGACATTATGACATAAAACCAATCTTCAATTAAGTAGAGTAGTAGAGTAACAAAGTATATAAAGCTAGAATTTAATTAAATAAAGAAGCAGCGTATCAAGGGAGCTGTAGTGTAGGTTGAAAGGACTGACTAGTTGTAATTTAATTAAGCAAGCTCAACTTCGAGGGATACTCTACCCTAAAGTCTCGAACTAATATATTTATATTCCAATCAGGCCTATCTGGTTTTACTACGTTAACGTTTAGCAGGTGACTTTATAATTAGGTACCTAATTAAATTATTGAGAATAATCATAGGCAGAGCAGTCCCCCTTCCCGCCACTGTATAGCAGTATTATTTTCTACTTAATTTACGAAATTTTGAAATTTAATGGGATAAAACGAGGAATGGCTCCACCTGCAGTTAGCGGGTATTTCTTGCCATCTTAATAGACACACATTATAAATTAAATTGTGTGATGAATGTGATAAAGATGGCGGATAAATCCAGTCAATCTTTTAATATTCCTAGATTTGTTTACAGCTTTCCTTATAAACAAATTGTCCAAAAAATCGAAGTAATACTACAATAGAGGTACGCTTTGTGAGTTCGTTCTCACCACTATTGCAAATCCGCTAGAACCACCGAAGGCATATTTAATCTTACCAC
This sequence comes from Ptilodon capucinus, assembly GCA_914767695.1. Lineage (NCBI taxonomy): Eukaryota > Metazoa > Arthropoda > Insecta > Lepidoptera > Notodontidae > Ptilodon > Ptilodon capucinus. Next base: position 11,626,307 of record OU611812.1, read on the forward strand.
GTTTCCAGCGAAAATTTCCATAATTGCGCGAGCATCAAAAGCAACAAGCACAGGCTGTATATAATAAGGGTTCACTTTGACCTCAAACCGGCCGTGCCCTGTAATGCTCTGCACAAATATGGACAATGGAGATTCTATCTCGAGTTTCGCACGGTCGACTATGAAGCTCGGATATACAGCTGCAATTTGAAGAGCCATCTTAAATTGGGCATGCTGTGTACGGATTTGTTTTGAAACAGTTTGCTAGACGACATAGTTTAAATTGATGGTTTGGTAATTTAGAATATGGGTTTCCTATTATTCATTCTAAAACAATGAAGATATGATATTAACTCTCCATGTGACTAGAACGAAGCATATTACTGTCCGTTTATTTGGACAACATTAATCATAATGTTTTAATCTTTTCGCTAATATTAATACGGCAGGATTCCAATACCGGAATTGCTTTAAACACTCCGGGAATAGAGTATCAGGTTATCGCTCCCGCCTTTCCAGATTTATAGAACGATGATTTAGATTCGAAACTTGTATTTTTCAACAATAGACACGTTTCAGTTGTTCAAACAGCGCTGTCGTGAGTGAACGACGAAGTGTTTTGATGAATACGCATCGACTCTATGGACACCCATTGTTTTGGCCTGCCATCACTTATCGTTACTTATCAAACCTATTTATACATATATGACGACACCTGATACTGTTATCTGCTTCAATGTTTTATGTCACTTTAAAAGTTGATACTACGATTGTGCAAACTATACTTAAAAAATTAAGAGGGAGATACATAGAATAATAAGATGTGTGTGTGTGTATGTTCAAGGCGGCATAAAACAAACTGATGCAAGGTAAATTCGGTGTAATTATTAGCAAGACATTTGGCGTTGACTGACATTTATATCTTTGGGAAGTAATTTGCAGAGATTTATATGGATAAGCTGTGACAAAGAAAGATACTTTTGAGGCATGAAAAGAATATGCATTAATCTGAGTCACAGGCTCTTAAATAAAAGCGGGAAGTGGTTAATAAGACGGTGTTGAAGACATGCACGCTTGCAGCGGGCACGTTCACGCCGTATATGGTGGAAGCTGGACTCCAGATTTTGCACGCCTGTGTTGTTACCATATATTACCGAGTTGATGGGTCCCTTTGCATCGCTGGCCACCGCTCGTGTCAGCCGTTTGCATTATATGGTTGTAAGAAACTTAACCGCCGGTATATTTTTACAATGTGAACGTTGTTAGCATGTTTAGTAACACAACAGAATAAATACCACACCACCACGCGTCAAAACTCGCTTACGTCCAGTGCCAGATTTGCAGTCTGAGCCGCCCTAGGCCCTAAGCCATAAGCCTAAGCCCTAGCTTAGGCTAGGGCTTAGGCTTATGGCCAGACCATATAGACTACAAAATTGTTTGATACGATTGGGGCCGCCCTAGCTAGACCCGGGCCTACCGGGCCTTAGGGTAAATCCGCCACTGCTCACGTCACCGATGATATTTCGTTGAAAAAATAGCTTTTCTATGAGTTTATACGGTTCGTTTTGCTATGGACCATAAAATGGTCGCGCAAATTTTTAAAGGCCTGAACTTTATGATATAGGCGCTAAATGGTATCAACGGATTTGTACAACGCGACGTAAAAATAAACTTTACAATTTGTTGATTAAATTAATAAAATCTCGACCCAACATTGAGAGGCAACATTCGAATTCCATATAAACTCCGCATCGCTTCCGTATCAAATGCCATTACAATAACAGCGTCCATGTTCTAAACGGCCCGAGTAACGGGCCCGGAATCAAGATGTACGATAAGAGGTCCGCAATGCCTCGCGAAATGTGGGTGAGCCGCGCATTTTTCAAAATCACCGAGGGATAATACATCAATTATATAGGGGTACCGCAATGGAGGGTTTTAGGGCACCTATAGGTACATGGTAGATATACAAGTGAATGTAATTTACACATACGAGTAGCATCCTTAAAGTATTAAGTCAGTGTTTTGTTACGGTTGTTCAGCAGTGTTGTGGAAGATAAAAGGAAGAGAGGATATTTAAGAAAAGTGCAGTTTCTATCCTCATCAAGATTGAATTGGAACACACCAGTACAGCAAAATTATGCACAATTGAGTAACATCAGAAATTTATGTAGGTATATAAATATTTCATTAGAGACTAATAAATTATCTAGTTTTAATTTTAAATGTATGATATCTTAATGTCACATCATAACATTTGAAAATATTAAGAAATGTACAGATTATGCAAAGAAGCAAAACTGATTTTAAAATCTTCAAGTGTCAACATCATAGGTAATAATTTTTAATAGACGACAAACCCGCATGTTTCTCCGCACGATTCTCGGAGAAAATCTGTATGTGTTGAAGGCATATTATTCTCTAATAGCAAAGATTAAACGTCTGATCTCCCAACAGCACACTAACCTACATCGTTCACTCCGCTGAATGCAACAGCTTCCAATTGCGTGGTAGTAACAGTTGACACACAATACATTGCTTACGTTAAATGGTGTACAATTTAAACTTGCAAATAGCTTGCAATGGACGATACTTACTAGTTCGTTTCCCGTCATAGATCTGTCTCGAATCTCGATCTAATGTGATTTGGTTATAGAAATAAAAAATGCAAGCAATTAAAAAACATTTCGACATCAAAAATTCGAGGTGACGGAATAAATTCTACGAATAGAAACGACGCTCTTCCCGTTTTTATTTTAAGTGGTACCCTTCCGTCGTCGAGATTATAAAGGTGCCGATACAAATACATCGGGAGCGACACACATCGACTATTCCTGTCCGGCTAAAAATAATGGCGGTCCGGTATGGCGTCGTAGGGCCGTGGGCGATGCAGTTCTAAGCCTCCCGCACACTGGACTGTCAAAAGTAGCACGTCAGAATGCTTGCCAATACCATAACGAACTCTGTGTCCAACATACATAAATAATACATTTGTGTCGTAAAAGCTACGCCCCAACGCGTCATCGTTTTGTTGATGAATGAACTTTTCCTAGGAGTCAATACAGTTGGTTTTGGTAATGCCAAAAAAACAAAGTCAAAGTCAAATCATTTATTCTGTATAGGCCTATGGGGGCACTTACAAATTGTCAAGTTTACATTTTTTTTTCTTATATTCTACTATGCTACCACCGGATCGAAACGCGAACCAAAACCGACTTCAAAAACCTAGGTGCACTAAAAAGCTAAAAATAACCTTATAATTCTTTACATTTGGAGTAGGTGCCCATCTACGTCAGACTTCAAATGTAATGAATTATAAGGTTATTTCTAGCTTTTTGGTGCACCTAGGTTTTTGAAGTCGGTTTTTGTTTTTTGTAAATTTTTTTTTTTCACGCATTTTAGTTTAATAATCGTTGAAAATATGCAATAATTACCACCTCATTACAACCCTTAAAAAGTAAATATTTACAACAAAAAAAAAACACGTAACTCGCAGCGTAATCGGTGTACATACATAAAAAGAAACATACCGGCCGAATTGAGAACCTCCTCCTTTTTGGAAGTCGGTTAAAAACGCTCCAGTGTGCTGGGGGATTTATGCATTGCGCCAAAGACACAAGTGGCGGGTTATGCGGCGGACTTTTTATCTGATATTATACAGAAAACATGAATAAGATAGTAATCAGTCAGCTCTCAAATTTATAGATTTTTCAATCTATCTATAAACATTAACTACCTCCGTATTTGTTGGAGTATGAGCGGCAACTGGTGATATGATTTAAATTCTTCCAACGATATCTTCTTCAAAACCTTATTCTGCAGATTGAGCCATTAGCTATTCTATCACATACCCTGGTATTGACATAATATAAATAACTTTATATAATTATTTGGAACATAAGAAAAAGTGTACCAAAATCACACATCTTCAAAATCTTCATTTTGTTACTGCGTTCCAAGAATACAAAAGTACCAATGTTATGGCTAACAGCATATACAATATCAACGCACCATTCACACACACGCATGTATTAGGTACAATAAAACCTTATTGTTATTGAATTCGTGCCGTATCTTTGGATTTTCTTTTTCCTATACAAGTTTTGAAATTTAAACTGTTTGTCGAAGGCCGCAGCCGGCCGGCACACATAGCCAAAGTTCTTTATCCTACGAAATGGTATTTAAAAATTCGCAATGCCGTCGGAGTATGACCTAGAAATCTCGCATTCGGCAAGTAACATACTCGGATCTGCAGTCGTGATCGTACATTTAATTAATCTGATCATCTATATATCTGTGTCCGTATATGTTCGTATCGTTTCGATTGGTATAAAACATGCCAATGCATTATGTAAGACGTATTGGTGTTGCATAAGGAGAAGGAAGTATTATAAACATCTCAATTGCTAGTGTTTTTATTGGACTACAAGTCCCACACACTTCCACCACTGTTGGAAAGATGGTGGTAAGGGGGCTGTAAGCACAATCTTCAAGTATCTGATTAAAATCCTTCTGCAGTACCTATTACTGGAATTGCGAATTATCAGCTTACAACCTTCTTGTTTTTGTGGTAGGCAGCATATGCCGTCCTTTTTCTCCCGTTTTGCAAATTGAATATATTTCTCCATCTCCTAACCTTTCTTTCCTTTGAATTCGCTCGGGTTCCAAGATAATTTAGCTGTATCCCGAGACCCTTCGAGGGTCAATCTTTAGCGTGTTTATTGACCAACGCAAGATGAATTAGTTGGACGAATATTGCAGAGGTTTGAAAACATATCTCGGAGATTACCTTGAGTTAAGGGTGGCTCATAGTAAGTTAGTATCAATCAATAACTTCTTATACTTATTGCGTCAAACACTTTTAGGACTATCGTGATTTACATTGTGTAAAACGAGCAAAACAAATCTTATAAAGTTGTGATAGTAAAGAATAATGTGTAGGATTTTATACTAAATGCAAAGAATCAATAACAGGACTTAAAGTCGCAGACATAAGTCATATAATACAATACTTGACGTCGTCTTTATTCAATAGTCACAATTAGTTACTACTCACAAGCAAATGCATTGCTTAAACTCGTGATCCAAATCGTGACAAGCCCAGCGTTTAGTCATATCTCTCGTTACAAATTAATAAGCTTACTGGCCATCAAATGTCGTCACAATATTATCATGTCACTCAAACTATATTAGTTGGCTACGATTAGTTGGCCGTTAAAAAACGGAACTTGTGAATGTTAACACACCGTAACAATTGGTAGGAAATAAGTTTTAGACACGCACGTATTTTACTGTATACATTAATTTACTATGAAGCATTTAGTGAAGTTAGCGAATGGTGGAATCGCGTTTTGATCGATAAAGGTTAAAATTCGAAAACTGTGGTCGAGTAGATGTAAAAAAAGTGTTAGTCGATATAAAACTATGAAGTTCGCGAGATATTCTCGTATAATGTTAAGAAACGTCTCTATAACTTGTTATTCAATGAAGAAACAAAAACTATTTGTATGTTTCAGATGCAAAAACCTATTCACATACAAATAGAGAAACGGTAAAACGGACTTGACCACAAGTACTGGCAAACTGACGCGAGTTAAATAAACGTATTTAATTAAAGACTCTGGCATTAATTTATAGAGCTATTATGGAACTTCGGTACTAGGAAAGATTATTATAAATGGATTTAAATTTCTAAAATTTTTAAGTATGTTGTTAATTCTTGCATGCACCTTTGAAAAATCTGCTACTTATAACAATACAATTACGTTTCGTAGCTGTTTTTTTAGCGCCTAGATAGACAACCCCTTCTCGTGGAGACTAATGTCCTATTTACTACAGACCGAAAATAGAATGATAAAAATAAACTACAACTGATTGAAAGTAAACTTTCAATATAAGATACCGTTCTATACCATAACACATCTGTTGGCACGCGACCCAAACGCCAATAGACACGCATTCCAGCTTAGTAGGGAATTTCTGCGCTTGCGCATCGCGCACGTAATTCATTCGTCTTGCTGAATGAGGTGGACTGTCACGTTAAAGGTATTTATTGAAACCTATGAAAAAATTTCAAAATCGTTGAGCTTTTGAAAATATGATGGCCGTTCTTTGTTTCTTTTTTTTTTTGAAGTAGCAAAGTCAGTGTTGATTATGTTAGCACTTAAAGTATACTCCATAAACTAGGCGTATTGCTGTCCTTCTTCATTTTTAATTTTGAGTTGTTTCAAAGTATAATTAAGTTGTAGTTTGGTGTACAACAAAATCAACATCAATGTCAAATAAATCTGAAGCCGTTGTTCACAAGGGACATATTGTGAGCACAGAAAATTACATCCTTAATTAAATGTTATAATTTTAAGTACCCATCCTTATTGCCTCATTCTCATGTTCCCGGCTAATGTACCTAATGTTATGTTAGCCGCTGGAAATAGTTTTAATACCATTCCTGACAGCCCTGAGTACAACTGCCGGTGTTTGTCGAGCAAACAGCAATTTAGAGATAGTCAACAGCACGTTAAAACGATTATGTAAAGTTGTTATGTGACAGCTGAAATGCATAGCATTCCCATGCAGGGTGGTTTCTGAGGACTGCTGATCTCTTTCCGTACTAATACTTCTTCAATAAGAGTGACAAGGACGGCTTGGTAATATACATATGTATTTAAATAATTGTGCTGATGAGATATCGATAGTGAACTAGAAAGAATTCTGTGTCAAATTAGGTACATAAAGATTGAATCTATCTCTTTCCATACTAATACTTCTTCAATAAGAGTGACAAGGACAGCGTGGTAATATACATATGTATTTAAATAATTGTGCTGATGAGATATCGATGGCGAACTGGAAAGAATTCTGTGTCAAATTAGGTACATAAAGATTGAATTTACGCTTTAAAATTCGCTGGCACCGGCAATGACATTCCGTTGAAGGATAAGCATTTTGCATGAGTCAATAAAGTTCGTTTTAGTATTTGCAAAAATATTGATGCGACCATCTTGAGGCCTCAGTGTGCCCGGGGTTTTATACAGATAATGACGAGCGTTAAGAGCATTCAAGACGAGCAAACAACAACAACAGAACCCTGGTTTACAATATTAACAAGCTTTAAACGGTACAAGCAGTAGATGGACACTTAAACCGCCAAATTTTTAAAACAGCAAACGTAACATAGCTTATAAATATAATGAATGCTACCATAACCAGTAATTCGCAAAAGACTTAGCAATCTAAATTACGGTGCAATAACGCGTTACATCAATTAGTGGAGTTATTTACGAGTGCGAGTGTGGAGCGCGCACGCGCCGCGGCTAGAAATCGCGAATGTCCAAACGGCACAAATACGACGCCCGTTAGTCGCTTCGCATCACACGCCGATACATCCGCGCCGGGTGATTCCAGAAGATGCGGTAACGAGACAGTTTAATAGAGAACGCGCGGTAACACTAACTGTCCCGGAATTTGTACCAAGGCCGAGCGTTTCCAGAACACCGCCAATACGAACGAGCTAAATGTGAATGCAACACGACGGGTAGCACGTGTGCCAATGCAAGACTCATGTTACGGTTTACGTCGCTCTCTCATTTTTATTGCAGATTTTTTTTAATGGGACTATGCTCGCCTGGCACACATTCCTGCCAATGTTACTGCTGTAAACCAGTATGTACAGCGTTATCTAATAAAGACGCCGAGGTTTGATCATCGGCGCGTCCCGGGGCAAAACACAATTTTCTTGGAACCCATATGAATTTAATCAAATAAAAGGTAGAAAGAGTTGAAAGAACAACTATCTTTGTGCAGATGGTTATAACTGTGTACAGTGTCTAAGTGTTGAATTCAATTTGGCGAAACAAGTGTGGTTTTAAATTTAGCCCGGCCACCCCGATGATGCGATGAAGGACAATGAATGTATGATCGCGTTGTAAATTTGTCCAATAACATACAGTCCACGATGACCTCTGGTACATGAAAACATAATAAAGATGGTTAAAATATATCGCAAAGTTTTTAACATACGGGTGGCATACGCGTGGGAGGGATAGGACCGTGCTTGTTCACTGCAAAGCAATGCCAAATTTCATGATTAACATCCGAAATTGACAAACAGTTCCCGTGAGAGATTTCTAATGGAACATTGAAAGCAAATGTTATAAGCCTTAATGATCCAAATGAATTTTTGGCAACAATAAAGTCACGAAAAGTGTCATGGCATTTCGAATCATTAAGCATGTCAGCCGGGTCTAAAAGTACAATTTGGAAAGTGGGTTAACACAGACAAATCGACGACAGGAGATTCTTAAGATGTTTTCAAATGTTGGCCGGTTACAAGAAAATAAACAAGAATTACATACTTAATAAGTGTGTTCTAGTAGGCGTTGAGGTATTAAATTGATTAGATATTTCTGGCACAAGTACAAGACAGCATTAAGTAGATTTAGTAATGTGTAATGAACTACAGATATTTTTAATCTAGAAACCTAAATGAAACCACATGAAAAGACATTTATTTATTCCACTAACTATGGCAAACAAATAAAAAACAGCTATTTGTTAAGAACTAGAAAGGATAGTGAATTCCATTACCCAATAGACAAAACAATTATGATTCGATATAGGCGTGTGAATATCGAGGAATCCGATGACATCACTAGTTTTATAACCGAAGCAATCATTCAATATTGAGCCTTCAAAGAAATCGTCAGTTGTTTCGTCCCGGACCATTTTACTATTGTAAATATTGTATAGTCTTGTTTATTCAGATCTTGAGCGGATCGTAAACAATGATCACAAACAGCATCACCTTTGAATGATTTGAGAATGGTCTCGATCTAGAGTCCGATTATTGATTTGACTGAGAGTGTCTTTTGATTGCAGTGCTCTGATAGATTTGTTACGTAAATATGCTCGTTTGGAAAGGAAGTGATTTTGTTTATATAATGGCGAATACAATCGATGTATTTATTTTTAATGGTTCGATGAACGGATCGTTTATTTTAATACTTGATGATTATCTGCGAATTCTGTGACATGTTTTTGACACACTTACATCGAAAAATGTTTAAATCATTTCAGATTGACTAATCGACGCAATTAATCTCTCAACATTAATATACAACGTTTATCACAAACATTCACGAATTCATTCATTCACAAAAAAAATTTTAACAAGTCCATCGAATTCGTTAGTTCCTACAAAAAGGCAAACGAGCGAAAGATTATTCCCGTAAATGGATTAACTGGATTGCAAGCTGAAATTTGAACGTCATCCAGAAACGGCGTAATGCAGTAACTGCGTCACGAAGCCTTTGATAAGTTCCAAACGTATTCAAACTTTTGAGATCTGTAAATCGCACAGTAATAATGCTATTCGTAAATATGTTACGTATGTAGATACAAATTCGAATGCACATATAACACAGGAAACAAACAAATTACAGCATACGTTGATGCAACACATCAATGGCTACTTACGAAATGCATCGAACGAACCTAAATGTAGCGCATGAATATTTTGAAGATGCAACAACCAAAATAAATAGTGCCTTGAGCCAACTACATATCACACGTAGTCCAAATACCGACGAGCTTAGTTATAAATAAGATGCCACATAATCTTCGTGCATCTGACTCGTGTGAAGTGGACCGATTTCGGCTGGAGCCGGTGATTCATCGCGGGCGCATCCTGCACTTCCCCTGGGATCGTCCTTCGCCACTTGTTAATGGACATTTATAATTAGATTTAACGTTTTGTCATGCATCATTTTAGTCGGTGGAAGTTAATAGAATCGTGCAGCAACAAATTGTTGGAGGATACTAAAGACGGTGATTCGTGTCCGTTCACTAATGGCTTCAATAAATTTACAAGTGTTCTTGCAATTCATTATGTCCTAACATTATTAATGGCAATCCAATCTAAGAACGAATTACTTAAATATTATATTGCGAGCGAATAAATAATTTGGAAGATTCATTAGTAGGGCACAAGCAGAGTAAATAAATCAGTGCAGTTATTAGAGTTTATATTATACTGTTCATAAAACTTAATGTTGTATAAAAAAGTCGTACCTACTTAGCAGGAGTTACTTGAGGAGAAAATAATACACATATTATTTAAATTACATCATCCCAGAGTACATGACCTCAATATAGAAGTCAACAGCACAAAATGTATCAACAAGTCATCTACATAACAATCCATACATCTCAAATCGTTTTTTTAACAATAACTCACCAGAACAATGGGGTTTTTGAAGGGGTCTAGCGATAGAGCACGAATGTAATGTAAGAACAGAAGTCATACAAGGACCACTACCAGTAATGATTTAATGTCAATAAATAAATACATGTCATGGCATATTTAATTTTTAAGGCTCTCATGTGTGCTAAATCAACATTTGATTTCATTTTTGACACAACAAAGAGATTCGTTGACGACAGTTGCCTGAAATTCGTAGGAAAAATCATTGTATAAATGAATTACGGTAATTTTGAGTAACTATACCACATAGTCTTCAATGATAGTTAAATAGAGTACAAACAAATGTCGATCTTATTTTTTTCAATGGAAGCGAGTCGACAAAGGGCCAATCTTAGCTCGGATCAAAGTAGGACAGACGTGGGCCCTAAGACGTCGGCAAGGTGCTTCTGTTGTAACTTCCTTTGCCCCCACCACACAGACGAAATAATGGTTAGTAAATCGTCGCGATACTTCTTTTTTTAAATGTTTAACGTATGAGTTATGCGTGAGCGCAGGATTACTATTATTTTAATGTTTTTTGTGTAGAATCTGTCTATTTTGTAACAGGTACTATTGCGTATCACGTATCTGCAAAACTCTTTAACGGATTTTTGTAATCTGAATGATTGATGAACTCTATGTTGTCCGATATGCTTGCAGCAGATAGACTTGACGAGATGAAGAGTATCTTAAAATGTTTTAAAAGCATATAGACAGGGTAGTAAAATAAATTCAACATCTGATAGAGAAAATAACTGCAACGACCAATGATTAAAAAAAAACAGCCTCCATTACAATCTACCTATGAAAGTTAACAACACGGCTTGCATCTCGGCGTATGTAATTTTACTTTCAACACATGCAATTATTATTAGTAATTGAATCTCAGCTATGTTCTCTTGCATCCAACAATCAATCGGTCATTTCATTCGATACTAGAGCGGCGCGTCTAGTGCTCGGGATTAACTAGGGATGTGATGGGTATAATATTGTGTGAAATCGATTTAGGGTAACAAAAATTGAATATCGCATATTCAAACTTATCTCCAAATATATAGATACTTGAATCTGTCTACAAATCACATATAATTAAGTTTTTCCGTACAAATGTGTAGGACCCAATACCACTGTACTTGTTTTTTAAAGGTATTATCATATAAAAAAGTGTTATAAAAATAGATAGCAAGAACGGGGAAGACATATAAACGAAGAAAGTCAAAAGCTTCTTTGGATAGATTTCCAATATTTAGTTTCAGACTTCAGTAGACCTGAATATCAGATTTTAGATATTGCATAATTTTATGGTATTTATTGACACACCCCTAGGATTAACATTGAGGCTAGGTTGTAATTCAAGACGGCCTGTGACGTCACAAGGAAACTAGAACGTGCTGAGAATAATGTGTACCTTGTTGACTTGATTTGTACTGGAGTCGTAATAAGAAACAAGCACGAAATCTCACTTAATACAAGTACAAAACAAGTACTTTTTTCCAAACCCTTACGATTCGGTCGATGTTACAATTTCTCAGATGTTGCATACGGGAATAAAATTAGTGCTAGATAAATATTTGTAGGTTTCATTTAAGTAAGCCAGCAAAGCTGATAAAAAAAAATGATTTTTGTAACAAAATCCATACATGCCAAAATCAAAATTCACTCATAAAAACTAACACGGCGAACGACAAATATCACGAATGGTGCTAATATGTAACGATGACACAAAGAATTAGATCACACCTGTATACGCTTATCAATTGTGTGTTATATAGGATATTTTACTATTTTTACAATTATAGGGTAAATAAAGACTAATGCAGTGTAGAATGTGATTTTGTAACCAAGCATCCTATCCGTCAAATTTAATAAAACAAATGAACTAATTGGCTCAGCACAAAAACGACACACCATCTATGTAATGACTGATGATTACAACAACAATTTTCCCACATAAATTCTCATTCGAGATGAGACTGAAGATTATCATACAAAACCGTTAAGCAACAATATTTCAACCAGATCGTAGCTTGATCACAATTCCAAATCCTAAGCATAAACGAATAAAGTTCAGATTAAAAGCTCATTAGTATTGCATGCTGTCTTGATAATAAAATTCCGTGTGATTTTTCTCAAGGCACTCAAGGTGTAAATGCATTCGCTCCAAGATCTGATGCAACGACCGCAACAGACGGAGGCGTTGATGGCGCCTCACACCCACACGATATCGCTCAGGTTATAATCCTAAACACTTTAACAGGTTTAGTACTAAATGGTAATGCATACCAATCACTTTGAATAATCGTTAAACTGTAAATTCACGAAGAGTTAACGAAAGAGGTATGCAATAACGATTTATTACAAAACTTAATAGTTAGCGCCGACGACGGCAGAAGCGATTTATAGCATGTAAGTTCTGCAACATTTAAGTAAATATATAATGGATAAACAAAGATTCAATTGCGTACATTCATGACCCATATAGAGGAGAAAATAGCGGGACTAGTTAAACTTTTCAGCAAGTATGATTGACCTACTATGGGCATGAATTGGTAAGAGTGAAGGAAGGAAAGAGATACTTATTCATAGCAGTGCAGTAGTACAATAAAGGCTAATTATAAAAAAAAGTTCCGCAATTGAGACCAGACAACATAGCGGCAGGCCGAGCAGGAGGTGGCAGGACTATACAATACCTACTTAAATAAGATACTACTATTTGGTAATCAGTGATCACAAAGTGTGAAGGAATGTAAGACAGACTTATTCCCAGTGCTGGGATATTAATACGTGACGATTTTGGTTTCAAATTTCAATATTCATAAACGTAAGGTATGGCCGGGCCCTTGAATGCATAATAATTTGATGCAAATCAAATAGACGAAGGCGTCTATGGCGCCTAACTCCCACATGGTTACCACGGGCGATTACATAACATACTATATAAACAAAGACAAAAAAGCGTAACGTTTCAATTAAAGTTATATTGTGGGCGTAGCAACAAAGAATCACCAACATTATAACAAGTAACGGCGCTCTCGAAATTTTCACTCTCAACCCAGCATTATTACAACTAAGGCCATCTGAATAAAATTTCACTACTTAAGTAGCCTTCATTGTATTAATTACCCGTATTTAAATATAACACTTATCAGAACGGATAGGCGTGTGTGTGTGTGAAATATATTACGAGTTGATCTATATAAGTATTTGAATAGTTAAAGATGTAAACGAATGCACGTAATATAATAATAATTTCCGACAGGGATTGAAACATATCATCATACACATTGAAGATGAAGAGATATAAATAAAATCAAGATGTAGATAATTATAATGAAGTCGAAATTATTGAACATAATCCTAATGAATTAAGGACATCAAACGCGGTCTGTCTATCAGGAATAACTAATGAAGTAGCAAAAAGTAATAGGTATACATTCTTTTTTTTCATTCAATTGTTTTGATAATCTTTAACCACATGTCAGAAGCTATGACACATGAGTGACATAGATTTATTGTTCTTTGGACAACTAAGACCAGGTTTTTGCGTGAGCCATTGTTTCATTCACGGGGAATAACGATCCAAAAAACCTAGAGTGTATATTACAGCTTAGCAAACAATTTTGGAACAGGTTTTATATCTACAGTTAAAGCCTTGTATGCCCAGGCGTACTGAGACGATTAACCAATTAAATCTTGCAAATCATAACAAACGACACTTGGACGATGACGGAGAATTTCATATACTATATCTGGCACTGAGAGGTAATTATGAAATAAAACATAATGTGGGACGACAAATTCTCCACGCTCCGCGTCAGACGCATCCATGTCGTAAATACTAAGCTAATATTGCAAACGTGAGGCGGGCGGCAGGTGCGCGGGCGCATTTATTTTCGTTACACCTGCCTTCAAGTTGAACACTTCACTCGAGTGTAAAATATGAACGATAACAGACCCCGTAATGTCCTATGGGAAATCCAAATGATAACGTAACTAAATACCTAATGAAAACATGAACAAAACGACAAACGATAACGTTACCCATTCATATGAATACCACTCGAAGAACGACTACATTGCACAGACGGAATACATTGCTCGTTCACAAGCATACGACTCAGTGTTAAGATACAAAGCTGTCAATGTACACGCATCTATTAGGGACTGTCGCTAGAATTGTTTTGATAGCTGGTGGGTAATAAAAACTAGTAGAAAGTGCCAGAGAAGTCATCGGCACTTGGTGTTGGGCCAAACTGTGGCAAGGTCATTGGTTGTTTGATAATAGACGTTATGAAGTAATAGATTGTTTGTTTATATTTTTTCAGTATACATTGTACTCTAATAATCTATTCGGTGGAAGGTTATTGGTTTTTGTTAAATGAATATTCTCAATCATGTTTCATTAATCCCCCTTTGTTGCGAAAGCATTAGTTTGTGTTCCTGAAGTTTTGTTTCCTAATGGACGTTGGGCAACCCGGACCATCAATAAAGAAGTCTTTAAAAGGTTCTTTTATTTGTGCCAGTCTTCCCTGTTTCACAAGCGAAACCTCTGTTTCCTCCTTTACGATTGATTAAATCTATTATTTCGATTTAGCTATACAAAAACTAAGTAATTGCACGCATCCGTTGTTAGTTGGTTCCTTGATTTCTTCATTATATTTCGCTAATGCATCCCTTCCTTTGCCGTTGTATGTGAAAAACGTTTCATCAACATTACTCATGTGCAAGGGTAGCGATCTGGTTGTGTTTTTGTGTTGAACAAATATACAATGTCGTTATTTTCTAGATCGTCTGGATTTCTATTAGGACCTATTCTAAAATCGTCCAAAAGATCTATATTTGACAAATAATTCTACTTAAATACCTATATTGAATTGACAGTATTCAACCATTTGTCTGGGGACTCAAAAATCTAACTTTTGTTCAATAAAATGTTATCTATGATAAATGATTGCCTATTGATTTTAAAAATTGTATATCTAGTGGAGAAAGTCATTTAAAATCATGTATTTTCTATAGACATACGGGGACATTTATAAATTATCAAGTGCATTTATATTCGTTATACGTTATGGTCGGATTGAAACGCGACCTCAACTTTACTGAAAAAATCCGGAAAGAGACTCGGTGATCTTATCATAGCTAAAACTGACTTTAAAATTCATAGCCAGCGTTGATGATGAAAATATGATTATTGCAATACAGACCCAAGACACTGAAGATAAACGTGAAATGCACGCATCGGATTCTAGCCAGTTAGTGATTAGTTTCACAGCAGAGCGTGGTCTCGAGGTCGCGGCGACATGTGACATGTACTGCGTTATACTTAAAGCTATTTACTCATCAGTATTGAATACCGTCTCGTGAGAGCTATAATCGGTAGCGTTTATTGTAACAGTTGTTTAAGTGGACAAACAATCTTTAGCATTACAAGGCCTGTTTGTGATATTGTATAAAATTTGTTGGAATATATGTCATAAATACGACGATTCGTTCAGTAATATAAAAAAAGCAAATGTATTTTAAGCTTTGATTAAGTATTATGAGCGACAAAATTGGTTGCCTTCTACATGAAATTAATGTTAGTAGCAAGAAAAAATGAGGAATAAAGAATGAAAATAGGGCAGGTTACATTTTCTGTACAGTTTGACTTATCGGTCATAAGTCACGTAAAATTACCTCTTGACATTTGACGCGAACAATGTAAGAGTTTCTAAAGATCTAGAGACAGCATTTAACAATAAAAACAAAGAAATCATAAAGTCATGCCTTGCAGTTGTAAGCTACGTAATATATGAAAGCTATTGTTTACTCAAACGAGGAAATTAACTGGGCAGAAATTATCTTGTTATTAATAAGCATGTTAGTTCCATAATAGCAAGTTTAGTAACGCAACAATTTCCTTGCATTATGATCTGCACAAATTATACAGATTTTACTGTTAAAGTTTGCCATTTGCTTATCCCAAAACAACAATTTCAAAATAATTTTACAAACTCTTATAAATCATTCTTGAGGAAGTGCGACCACTATATTTAGCTTAAATTTTATGCTTCATCACGGACACGATGCAATTTTCGTTCCTGCGCACAATAAAGTAATACCCTGCCATATTAAAATCATCATTGCCATAGTGAAATAGCGTATTTAATCACGATCTTTCCAATTGGTCGACATAATACTTAATACTTTCACGTTTTATGTAATCACGCGCCTCTTGGCTCGCCCATCCGTCATACTGCCTGCCTGTTATCTCGATCTAAACTATGAAAGTGTACAAATATCTACTCTTCTTTGTAGAAAGGTGAAGATAAAGGGGCCCCCGACGCAATGTGAGGTGGTTTTCACGTTTTTCACTTTGATATTTTAATGTTCCGAATGTCTTATATGAAGGTTATCATTATCTTAATCACAATCTACAATACAAAAATAACGTTGACGCAATGACAAGTGATCATAACAGTGAATCGTCCCCGACATTGGTCTTAGAAATAAAGGGTCAGTTTCCTCAATAAAAATATGATTAACCATGCAAATAACGGCCGTGGAGTGAGCGAGACCTCGGAACTTCGGTGGAAGTCTTCCAAAAACAACGCAACGTGATAACAAATAGTCAACAAAAGTACGTGAGAATAATCTTAGAAACTCAATAGAACTAAAGCGATTACGAAACTGTTACCGACTGTTGTAAGAAAGTCGTTTCGGAAAATCAGATCAAAGAAAACACGAGAATTTCATACAACTGGAATAGGTTTCGGAAAATATTTGGGCTTACTCAGAGGCTTAGAGATTGAACGCCTAAATCCGTATGATAGTAGGAAGTAGAAACAATATCACAGAACGTAGTATGAACACGTATCCTATAAAACGGACACAATCTCTTTCAATCGGATTACAGAGCGCTTTGAAACCTTACAAGCGTGATGACTGGGTCAAAGGCACTGGATTTATTTCGCTGAATTTGTAGTAAACAAAACATATGGATCAGCTGCGATCTTCTTTATAGGTCAACACGAAATTGTACAAACGGTACTTAAATATTGAAAGAACACTAAACATGGCTTTGACTAGTTCTGTTTTAACACCTGGCAACAACGCGGTGTTAATAAAATATGCGGAAACATAAATATTGATCGTTATCTTGTAATTGTAAAAGGCATAGGTACACCCACTTTGGAGTTACAAACTTAGCGAGCTTCCAAGGCCCTTGGATGATACTCTGAATAATTAAATAGAGCCTAAATTAACCAAGAGTTGATAATTGGTTGTCTTGGCATTCATTTTAGTCTTGTTTAATGCCAAAAGATGTGATGTGAATCTACCAAAAAAAAACAAAACAAAAACATTAATTCATTCGAATCACAACCCTTTTACACCAATTATTTCGTCAAAAAACTGACTATTGTTATTACATTGATACGTTCCTAAGGTCAATCATGCGATGTGAAGACACCATTGTTAAATACTAACAAGCGGAGTTGATAATTACCGAGCGTCAGTCAATTGTCGCATTTATATGTCAGGATACAGAGGGCCCCTTAAATTCAGCGTTTATGAATGAATGAATGATTTGTATATACTTTGAATACCTTATATACTTTGAATTTCTTTGTTCTGAGAGCAGAATTATGACCCTTGCAGTATTTTGTAAGTTTGCCACATCTTTAACCATTAGCTGTTAAGGTCAATAATTACACGGCCGATTTATTTCAATCTTATAAAGTCTCTTTTATTAGCTTTGCCGATATGATCGACAGTTAGAACTTGGAATTTTAGGAGATAACTGGTCCAAAGACTACTAAGAAGTCAAATCCGACTCAATTCTTCCCGAAATTATATGCGAAGACAACATTATCATCTTCATTGTATTGTTTTATAGATGTTAGGACCATAATTGCGCCATCCTTGATCAGTTGTACGGAATGCTCGGTCATTTAGCGGTCATTTAGGCCTCGTTTAGACGCCACGCTTCATGGTGCAGAGTCAATGTCGCGACTCACTTAGTCACTTCCCTACAGTCTAACCTCGTGAGTCACCCGTATCGATATTATGACTACGATCCATCGTGCTATCAATCATTGGAGATCGTTTTGTTTTGTCACATTCGATTAAATAACTAGCGTCTGATAGCAGCTGTCGGCCTTTGATATGAAAATGTTTTTTCTACTGCGATTTGTTAGACCTCTCAAGTGGACGTCACTTGTGTATAGTATCGTCTAGAGAAACGTCTATTAGATACGATTATTTCTCAAATATACCTACAACTTTATATTCCAGAAGAGTATCGAGTTAAGTATCGTGAGACAGAACGTAAGTAGTGCCTACTTACGCATTGGGTCACACTAAATCTATTAACATTTACTGTTACGCCGCAGACAGTCCTAGAAATCTAATGGCGTTCTAAAATCTAGATTTTTAGGGTTCGGTACCCAAAGGGTAAAACGGGAACCCTATTACTGAGACTTCGCTGTCCGTCCGTTCGTCCGTCTGTCACCAGGCATTACTCTTATGAACGGATATAGTTAGGCAGTTGAAATTTTCACAGATTATGTATTTCTGTTGCCGCTATAACAAGAAATACTAAAAAACAGAATGCAATAAATATTTAAGGGGGCTCCCATACAACAAACGTGATATTTTTGCTCGTTTTTATAGATAATGGTACGGAACCCTTCGTGCGCGAGTCCGACTCGCACTTGGCCGGTTTTTTTAGACCCGTGTAACTGATCTTTTCTTTGTGCTATCAATATTCATAAGCCTAGTTACATTGAACAGCAGACGGTGCCTGGTTTAGTCAGTATGGGTTATTTCTACGCCTGTCTATCATATCGGGTCATAGAACTCTGAATTTTTATCAGGCTCTGTGAGAGATGTCATTTTGCCAATATTTTGATGGAGTACTTGACGGGTTGTTTTAGAATGCGACGACGATAACAATGTAATGTATCCACAAAAACGCTTCGGATATGTTACGCACATGACCAGGGTATTTAAATGTTTATTTAATTAAATTGAAAGAATAATATTATTTTGTTCATTTTCTATTTAAACAAATTATACGAACTGAACACTAGGTGATATCATAAGACGCAGTCAAGTTATTGGATACCACCTGACCTGAATAGATTCGACACGTTCTGCCTGCGGTGGATTCAATACTATTGTTCGTCTAGCTAGTGCATCGTAGTAGTCTACTAATAATGTTGTAAAGAATTTACACTTAAGAACATATAGTGACAAAAAGTGCTTGTAAACAGCTCTTTCAATTGCTAAATTTGTAACAAATAACAAGTCCCGGAACTGTGACTTAGACGAATACTAGTTGGAGAACATTAAAAAAATGTAACGGAAATTAAATTGGCTACGCAGGTTTATTATTCTACGCTTTAAATTCATCTTCCTGAATTAATATTGAACACAAAAAAGCCCAACTACTCAAAGCATAACCAAATAGTAACGTTGAAATTTCTACGAGCACTCAAACCGCATTTATGCGTAAGTAATGAAAGACGAAATTGAATTTTTATACTGGACCATATCAATTACTGTGGAGACCACAGCCCATTAAGCCGGTCAAGATTCGCACGGCTGACTTTATAGCTAGCATTATTTAAGGTTGAATAATGTAACGTTTTATTGGTTTTATGGACTTGATGGTGTCGGGTTAGAATTAAATGATATTGAATTATTTCTAGAAACGGTACACAGCAAGTCTGGTGCAAGAATATTATCAATAGAAGGACATTATTGAGAAATGCATAGTAAAACACCAAAGCTATTATTGTCGCCACATCCCATTTATCATATCATCTAAGCCTTACACAAATGACATCAGTGATAAGTGAAAGTATAACAGTAAACAGTGCGGAGTTATCTCATTCTGATAAAGGCGACTTTGGTGCCATCTCGATGGCGAAATGGTACAAAAAACGCAGATAAAGACGGCTTACTTTCGTCACGTTCTAAAGTAAGTATTTTAACAATTTACTGAATGCACATAAAGTATAAAGCTGAAGGAGATACTAAATAATCTAAGCATTAAGAAAATTGCGACTGAGCAAGCGGAAATACAGTATTTTTTAAGCAGTATCAATTACATGCCCTATCTTCTTCTCCTATAAATTAATCTGAAGCTGAAATCTGTGTTAATATTAGAAAGTTTAATGTTTTAATCATAACTTGAGGCTTAATTTGGACCTGTCAACGGATTGAGTCGACGCAGTGTGTGAAAATGGATGGGTGTAGTGACTGTAATGCTCTGATAGGGGATTGCTTGGTATCTCTCAAGCTAAATCTATATTTAATTTAAAAATATCTAAGGATGTATATAGTTGGTAAGAAGTAACGTAACAGTGATCAAAGATGTTTCACTTAGGAATGAGCGTAAAACCACCTACAAGCTTGAAACCGACACCCGTTGTAAAAACTCGGCCTCGATCGTGCCGGTGGTGTGAGTCCCCGCTGACAGCGAGATGGCGATAATGATGAGAGAAAAAATGCAGTCATAGTTCTCAAATTTAAAAATAAAAGTATAAAGGAAAATTAAAATGGAAATAACAATAAGTGATGAATACGGGTCAAACATAAGATACATTTCATTTTATAAGCCATAGTGCAGATTAAAAATAAACTTGAGAGAACATCGAAGAAAGACGTTCTTAATCGAATTTAATAAATGGATGGATATATTATTAGTAGACAGGATACCATGTTTGTGTAATAGATTGTCATTCATGCGTACTTACTTATCTATGAAAGGAGGACGTTGATAAGATAAATGATAGATGGCCTAATGGAATTTCAAATACATGACCACTATTTTCGACTACTAGTTTGAAATTGGTCTGGACTGACATGGAAATATTAAAATTAAATTAAATGTTCAAAGGACTCATAAGCTGTTTCTCAGTCGTTGACACTGCCACCGCACCTTCTATCAACGCATTATAAGCGCACGCGTGTCAGTGGCGCCATGTGGGCGATCGAGCCATCTGTTGCGGCCGCCCAAGAAACTGCGGCTCACCTGACCGGAATACTAGGTACCTACAGCTGGACCGAACTTAAGTGACCATTCAGTGGTTGTGAAACTATTTTGCTAAAGAATCGTGACCAACCAGTAGCATGCTACAAGCTTTCTGCAGATTTTACCATGGTTGTCATATAAAGTACTTGTATCGCGAATTTTGGACGGACATCGGCCACACGAGGATCCAAAAAATTTGCCGCTTACAAATATTACTCTATACATATAACTATGGATACAAATAATATAAAAGGTAATTTTTTAAGCATCAACTTTTCGAAGAAATATTTTTGTAATCATCCAACCAAGAAAGTTTAACATGTTTTTCAAAGCAATAAGTCAGTCAGATCAGATGTTATCATGTTACGATTCGGTGATTCTTGCATACAACGGAATAGTTGGTATATTACGAAATAATAAATACACGACAACTAAGTATTCTTACAATTTAAAACTTACACATTTTTAAGGAACCCTTTACCGATTAGATGAAACTTACCTGAAACAAAACAAAAACAAATTAATATTATACAGAAATTGTTGTTTACTCTGGTTTTTGTGAAGTGCTTGTGAACATAAATTGAAATAGCGAAGAGAGAAGCAATAAAAAGTAGTTAGAATAAATGAAAATAAAGAAACTTAGCATTCTAGGTCAACACGAACTGGAATAGACAGACGTATAGAATAATGTGTTTATGTTATTCTAGAAATAGGTGAGCATAATTGAAAACCGACACGTTTTCACTAAAATACAAGTGAATAATAGCGTCAAGCAATATACTAAACATCTAATGGTATGCCATTATACACTCTATTGGCCTTGTAGCGCCGTCCGGTAAGCATGGGATGGTTGAATAACGGAAGGGCAAGGCGGCTAGATAGATACGACATTGAGAATGCGGTCATCGCTGACGCTTAAAACCTTACACAAAACCGTTTAAAACTTCCAACTCCAACGGATATTTGTTTCGAAGCAATCGCTGAGAAATTGCAAGAAACAGAACAGCGTAACTGCGTAAGCCAGAACTGTTGGTAGCTTTAAAAAATCATAGCGAAAAGTATATAAAATGAAGGTTATTAGGCACAATGTAGTTCATACGTTTAGAAATTGTTTTAGTGATACAGCTCCAAAGATATTGAATTATTTTTGCAGCAAGTATAATCCAACTAAAAGACACTCCAAATGCATACGACATCAAGTAACGTATCAAATTAAGTGGACATGTAAAGGCTTCTAACGACGTCCATTATGCAGTACGGCGGGCAGCCACGCCACGGCCACTCCCCTCGCCTTGAGCACCACCTGCTCTAACATATGATGGTTCAGCACGCTCCGTTGAATATGGGGCGATCGGTTCCGATCCGACTCGACCTTCCTTATTGTATAAATTAGTTTCAAAGAAAAAAACTACGATGGAAGTTGTAAACAGTGTTATGCATACAAACGGTTAACGGGTATGTAAAATAAATTCTATACAAACATCGTATGGAATATGACAGGTTTGACACTATTGTTGGAGAAATACTATGCTAACACACTTGCCTCCATTTTCATATGAATGTTTTAGATGAGATTCAAAATGGCTGCATTTTTGTATAATTCGAGATAATTTATATGGATTAAGTAAACATTTATGTTTATCTCATTCATAATTTACTGTGCAATAGGAAGGGGTCGAAGGATATACATTATTATTATCTTACACAAAATAAGTTCTGCGTATAGAACCTTGGTTAAGTTACTGAAGTATAAATGAAACCATTGGATAACTCTTCTCCAACGTTGAAGAGTTTCACTCACATTAGCTTTGATCTCAGAGATATCAGAATTCTTTAGGGTATAATCCCTAATCCCTTTGGAAGTTTTGAAGAAGCTGTGTTACGTCATGGGTAAATCATAAGTAAAACTTTGTTTCTTGTACAGGTAATTTCCACACTACGGTGATCGCGTCTTAACGCTTTTCTAAGGCATGTTGATTTGAATAGAAACGTTCTGTTTAAATTACACTTAACGTACAACGTATCGCAGAGAAATGCAACAGGTGATAAAGAATTACAATTCACTTTCCACTATAATTTGCATATTAAGATAAAATCTAGCATTAAGTAATGCTGTTTAATCCTTATACGGTGTTACACAATGTGTTTATCCGATTACGACGATAATGGTAATATTTTTTTGAACGACTTCAAATAGGAGGAGTTTCTTAATTCGTCCCGTACATTTATTTGACATAGATACTGCGAGTCTAATACCTATAAGAATATGACGAATTTGATTGAAAAAGAAAACAATTCTAATTTTGAGTGAAGTGGATTTGACCAATCATATTTGTTTAACCAAACCTATTTCACTCTAAACAAATGAATGTTGTGAAGCTTAATATTCTTAACACAAATTAACATTTAATTATCCAGGTTTTTTTTTTCATAACACGCCCAGGCAATTTAGCTGAATCAATATACATAAAGAAGCATAAAACAGTTACAACATAATTTCGCAAAACCAAATGTGAGGCGTGGGCCGTATTACTTGTCAGCTATAGGTACTTCAACTGTATACAATGATATAACAACTATGCTACAAAACTGGAACACAGCTTGGGCCAATTTAAGTGACTGTAACTTTCATAAAATAGTTTGAAGATTTGAAGATCATAACGAGGTATATTTGGGCCAAGTCTACCACTCTGGCCTACACTGGTTGAGGAACTTCACACGCCTTTCTATAGGCGTCCGATTTCCTCACGATGTTTGCTTGTACCGTTCAGCAAGTTCAGGAAAATTACATTCGGACATGAAATCCGAACATCCTTGACTTGCCTTTAAAGTTCTACCAACCAGGCCACCACTAAATATTAATTAATTAGTTAACCACGAGTCATTTGGTTCCACAACCAGATATACCATATACAATCACAGTTACATAATACATATAAGTATGTATAATATAATATGCGTAGTGTTACACATCGGACGGAAGCTGCCTCATCAAACTGCGGATAGTTTGACACGAATGTACGAAAGCTATTGACCTCGTCGCAATATTATGCATGCAGTGTGCGATTTGTTTTCAAGTAAAACGACCTTAAGGTTGAGTAACTTTGAATAACAAATTAATATTAAGGTAATGTACGAACAAAATATTTTTTGTTATGAAGAAAAAAAATGTTAGCAATTTTGACATTTAAAATTTTATGTTGCAGCTAATGTTTAAGGTATGTCAAGTTATTATTATTTTAATTAGTTCTACTGGCACATGCCCTCTTCTTTATGCGATGGGGATTCAGGCTTTAGTCAGCCAGACTTCATTTTTCAGGTTTCCTCGCGATGTTTTCCTTCGCCATTATTGCAAGTGATGCTTTCGGATGAAAATCTGATTTGCTCATAAAATTCTAGAGGACTTTGAAACGCACGTTCACGACTTGTCTACCACTACTTTTTTGGCTTTAAAAGCGTGGATCTTATAGTAATAACATTATGTGGCAATTCCTTGGCTTCTTCAAGTCGTTGGTGTTATTAGACTTAATTTTCAAGGATTGTGTAAATTTTAAGGAAGACTAAAGTGACGGAGCAGGCAGCAGGTTTTACGGACTTAGGAATACAAAACCCGCTTTCCAGCATAAAAAACCAACATCCTGCTTTGACTGCAACAAACAGAGCATTAATAGAAAACTTTCACATAATCATATTTTTATTTTTGTTTAAACTCAACAACGTGCCATTATTTATACATTATGTAAATCATTTACAAATCGGAAAAGTGAATGTAAAAATGATGGACTGCGAACGTTTTTTTAAAGAAAATATTGGAACACTTCCAACTGTGATCGAGTTAAATTCAAATAGTTTTATATATTGTTTGTAGGACGCAATTAAAAATGTGGTGATTTAAGACGGTTTGTAATGAAAGCATAATAAATGTATCAGCTGTCATGTACGAAGATGTACACTGGATATAATTTGTTTTTCACATTGAAGTAGACCTCAAAGATAACTCGACTTTTCCTAAAATTTATTTTAGGTACACCTACGAGTATAGATACCTACCTACCTTCACCTACAACTATATATAATGTTGATGTCTGAATGCAGATTGCAGTCCATATTCAACAGAATGACATTGACAAAGCGAACGAATTCTGATTTTTACCATAGAAATTCAATCTTTATGTGTCTTGACACAAAGTTCGTTTTAGTATTAGCAAACATGTTGACGCGCAACTTTAGTCGCCCCAGTCTTGATTGAAGTATATTCCAGAAGTTGCCGCCACCCAACAGCCGTGTCCGCGCCTTCCGACATCCCAACCGCCGGACGACCGGCGACGATCTATTTCAGTGCGACGTTAACCCACATTCGTAGCGCGGAGCACTACACAAATTATCCAACTACAACACTAATCAGCCGAACATTCCGACTGGAGCGCGCATTGTTTGCGCCAACTGCGAATCGGGGCCGAAAACATGTCAGTTAGCAAGTACTACGCATGATGTGTGTGCGTGACACATTTCTGTATTGGTAGCAGCACGTGGGCAAAGACTAGACTTGTGTCACGGATCCTATCGCACGAGCACCGAGTCGCTCTCTCACTTTCGTAATTCACCAGACCAAATTTACATTTCTCACATTTTGTCTTGTCACAAGCGGCCGTGACAAGACAAAATATGAGAATTATATATTGTGTCTTATTCCCTCGTATGAATTACGAAAGTGAGAGAGCTAATCTATGACGGACTTTGGGCACTCGTTCTGGTCTAACTCTTGTAATTATGATGGAGTCTACAGCTATACCAACATATAGACATTTCACAGTTAAAACTTATATCATATTGTTTATTTATTTGACGTATCTATTGACTTTAATCCCACAGATTTATATTGAAGCCAAAATTCATAACTCAATCTTACGTAAACACAAGGAAATAGTGTCATTTTTATAATTCGATAATTTTATGGCTCTTCATGTAACATCGGATTTCCGACTTTCAAATGGACGTAGTTAAGTAAAATGGACAAACATGAGATAAGTTTACGGAACAACGGTTCCTAAAGGAGGCCTTTTCAATCAACAAAAAAGATCCCATCGAAAAATATAAGCAAACAGCATTCTTACCACCCATAATAGGTTACCATCCCACATGTCATTATCAAACTTCAAGCTGCTATATCTCAAAACTGACTTGATGTGGATTGGATCCTTTTTGTTTAACCACGTCCAAATGAAAGTCTGAATGCAGAAGGGATAGTTTTCGGTAAAATAGAAATTTATTATGAATTAGCATAATTTTAATCAAAAGTAGCGTGGGACGATGTTCCGTTACATAGAGCAATGTGTAGAGCCGTGAATTAGGTTTTTTTTTTGGGATTAGCATACATAATGTTTAGATAAAACGGTTGCCTGCCCCTTACAACGTCTTTCTTATAGTAATCTTTTTCAGCACAAATTATCACAACATATTACAGTTAATACCCGTGATGATAATATAAGGCTAGGATAAAAAAAAATAATCTCGGGACAAGACATGGTACAGTGATGAAGGATGAATAGGCAATTATTTTGAGGATAAACACGCTTGGTCATGTGCTGGTCCGGTTCCACAGGAGCTTATTTGAGGGATGTTAGCTATTTGTCCCCTTTTCCTCCTCGTTCCTTTAAATCTTGCACATCACGTAGTTTGTGTAGTTATTTAATTGTGTTTTGAGAATGTATAGCCTCATTAACTTTATATTATATAAAAATGTTAATTAAAAAAAAACACATACAAAAACGTAAATCCTTATTGGAAAAAAACAACCATGGAGTTTCTTGCCCATTCTTCTCCATAGGAAATGCATTCCGAATGGGTGGTTGAGATACTATTACTATTATTTATTGACGATTCATAAATGCCTGTATTGGTTTACATGAATAAAAAGAAATTCTGATTCTGATGACATTTAATGAAAGACATCATTCTATCAATCAACAGTCATACAACTTGTGATTTCAAATAGCGAACGCGTCAAAAGATAATACAGGAACTTATTACTTAATTGGTGGTTGTCTATTCTCACGGCAGCAAACTCATTACAGTTATTACGTATTTCCTTTTCTTTTTTCTGTCGTACCACACAAAAGGCACAACTTTAATGGTTTTATCCTCATATAATTAACATACTTAATGTTCTCTTATAATTCCACTTTAATTTTACGTAATTTTTTTGGAGACTGCCTTCCGTCTGACCCGCACCAGAGGAAAAAAAAACATCAAAATAATAAAAATAAAAGATTGCAAAAAAAATAAAAACGCAAAATACTAATTTACACAACTCTGTAAACATAATTGATGATGTCCGTTATTGTTGTTTCGAAATATCAATCTTCGATCAAATACATGAGGAATTAAATCCCGAGCACATAGGAGCATTCGGAGTGGATGTCAGTATGACGGAAAAGCGAGATGAATGGAAGAAAAAGACATACTGCGCCGACCCCAAATAATGGGACAAAGTAAGGCAAATGATGATAGGAGCATCAGAATCAGATTTTTTTTATTCATGTAAACAAATACAGGCATTTATGAATCGTCAATAAATAATGATAATAGTATCAAGACGCACACAGCAAAATGTTTGCCAATACAGAAACCGACTGTATTGTCTAATAGAAAAAGCTAATTCTTCAGCAAAACGTCATTAACGACGCGAGCGAATTTTTGGTTGAGGTCGCGTGTCTTTTACCACAGAAATTTAATCTTTATGCTTATCCAGTTCGTTGAGGTAGTGGGAAAAAATTGTTTGGGGGCGTCAAGACGCGACTTGACGCCCCAGTTTCCCAGGGTTTTATAATTGACGGAAACAATGGTTGCATGCGTGCGATTTATCGAAACACCGCCGCCGCCGCGCCGTGGGTGATAGAGACAGTTCACTGCATCCAGTTCCCGTCTTGTGGCGTTTCCGAGCGTCGTAGTTGCGCAAGCGCATGCCGCGTGTCCGCAGGGTTACCGAGCTCGATATAATACAATCTTCTAAGGATCTTTTTAATTAACAAATACGAAGAAATATGTTCCCTTGTATTATTTTAGTTACTTAGTCAATGTAACTTATGTTCGAAGATATTCGATTACATCAGGCGTTGTATTTAGTGACTTGGATCACTCTTTACGCTAAAATTTTATATAATGAGGTTTTTCAATTTAAAAAAACTGGCCAAGTGCGAGTCGGACTCGCACACGTAGGGTTCCGTACCATTACCTATAAAAACGGCAAACAAATCACGTTTGTTGTATGGGAGCTCCTTTAAATATTTATTTTATACTGGTTTTTTAGTATTTGTTGTTATAGCGGCAACAGAAATGCATCATCTGTGAAAATTCTCTGACTATAACGGTTCCTGAGATACAGCCTGCTGATAGACGGACAGCGAAGTCTTAGTAATACGGTTCCCGATTTGCCCTTTGGGTACGGAACCCTAAAAATACATTGTAACTAACATGCATTGTTTAGTTGTAAAATACTGACGCGGTTTCCGAACGTAACACAACCCTGATTGTATCCTATATCTGCGCACGCGACCGCCAAGTGACGGACCGGAAACGTTGTTTTTTTATTTACTAATTCTTCGCAACCGTTAAACTCGAAGCGGTCGGCTCTGGCGGTCGCGTCGTGACGCTCGTGACTATAGAAGATTTTTTAATGAAAATTCACGAATTAGCTAGATACGAGCGAACTAATTCGATTGTGGTCCGATGTTTTTGTTGTTGCTAGTTCAGTGAGTTTTTTTATATATGAAAGTGTTGGCACAGAATTGACAGATTCTTTGTCGATCGCATCCGAATTCCAATATCATTGCACGACATCAGAGCACACAGTATGTACACTTTCTTCCGATAAGATAGGAAATACACTGTGAATATTAATAGCGGATAATCAGAGAAATAAGCTAGCATCTGCATTAGACTTGGTTCGATTTTAGACCTACAATACGTCATATGTTTTTAATGGTACTTTCACCGTTTTTGACCCTGACTTAGTACAAAATCTGTCAAAATAGATATGTATTATAAATATATAAACACTACTATCGGGTGGTCACAAAGATCCAGGATTGGTCGTTAAAGACAAATGTCAAAAGCACTCATAATTGGGATCTTGTTTAAGTGCGCACCTAATCGAAACCATTGATTTTCTATTGTTATTTACTGTCTAAGATACGCGCGGTTCTAAAGATATTAAAAATGAATTCCTATGAAAACTAATAGGTACCTATGCTTTGTCAAACCTAGAATGTTGTCGACATAAATAAAAGTTCAGACGTAAGAAAGGTGTAACTGTAACTAATGTTATTGCCGTATTGTTGGCCATGCAACAAGCACTGAAGTGTAAATACGACATTGCTGTAGCGTGCAGTAACAAAATACTAATTTATTGTATTGCACCGGTCTCGCTACCCGGGGCGGGCGCACCTATTAACAATTTCATCAATACAGCCATCGGCATATACATCTTACTACACTATTGAACACTGTATTTCTTCGAAGACTACCACATTACAATTCGCAACGCATCGCTGAAAATATAACTGATGAGTGTTATTTATACCCTAAGACCTCGAGCATATTGGCGCAAGCGAATTCACTTAACTTCTTTTGAAAATATACATACTATGTAAGTAAACATTGAAAGACTGTGGCAGAAGTCACGAGATATCACGTGAATAAATGCACTTACGTCATTGAAGACATTTCCCTAAAAAATGCCACAGGTCTTGGTACAGGAAAAAAATGGTCGGGCTCGTATTGACGCACATGTTTGCGTAAACCTCAATCGTAACACCAGGTAGGAATGTTAGCAAGCAATATCTGGAATTAAAGTTAAGATTTTCAACACGCATAACCAACCAAGGGAGATAAAAAACTTAGTACCAGTTGGTGTTACAGGTGAAGTTAGCGTCCTCTTGAATATAAAGGCTCTCTATGGAACCTGTCCATCTGCGAAACGCTATGACCTATAAGATTAACCGTCATTCAAACGGTTAAGACACGCAACGGGACAAAATACAACCGTCATAGCTGTTAATCTGTATACATATACCAAAGAGATTAAGATACCATCATTCAACCTCGGCAAGACAAGTCCACTGGCTTTCTATCCTTAACGATCCATACATCCTTGTAGGAAATAATGTAAATGGTTGAACCTTTAGTAAGTAACGCACAAGAATCTATAGTCCTATCGGTCTTTTTACATATTTTTTGACTTACACAAGTAGGTCAGTGTAGCCAGCGGAGTCGAACGTTACGTTCATACGCCGACTGCTTGGTTTTCATTGTACCTTTCATAAGATACGTTGCAAATACTTTATTATATTTCACGGATCTATTTATAAAAAGGTTCTATACGATACTTTTGGAGAGCTTTCGGGGTATTGAAGGGAAAATATTGAGAAATTTCCACGGAAGAAAGGTTTAGGATAACATGGAGGGCAAAATCTTTTTTCAAATATAAAATGGAACCTGCAAAACATTTCTCATCCATTCAAATAAATGTATCGAGACCAAGAAAAACATAAAAAGCTTCATAGCAGATCTTAAGGTATTTAAAAAAATAGACTACTGCTAACTGGTTCGGCAGGTGCGTCTGAGCAGACCCACCAGACATTCTACTAGCCACTTAGATTCTCTGTTCGGAGAACCTGATCGCAATTAACGCCACACTAAGTTCAGTAATTGGATTAAAATCTTTTAATTCAGGTTAAGGCTAGCTTGTTGCAATGTGATACGAATTTCATATCAGGAATATTGAATCGATTTATGGATTGAATGGTAAATTATGACGGTACAGGGGTAAGCTTGCCTCATCTTGTGCATGCTATAATTGTTAAGAATTGAGATGTTAACAGCGTGTTGCATTATCGATAAACGTGTCACAAATATCAATTTATTTTGAGTGCGACACGCAAATCCATTGACATGTTTACGGCACTACTCACGCAAATGGGTATTGCTACTGCGTATAGATAATTATGCAACCATTTGAATCATACACTTAAGGGAGTGTCCCAGCTATGACTAAGTGAGGTCTGGTACAGGACGGACCTACCACGCCTTCGGAAACGAAAATCGAATTCGACGCTATTACGGCTAGTGTTTGAAACACAGCAAGCATTATAAACAACGATTACCGGCGATTTCCTCGTAGTTAACGTGATCCTATAAATAACAGGCGTCAGTTTGATGTTAAAACTCCTGAATTTGTTGCATGCAGCAACAAAACGAGTGGATGTAATAGTAAATTTATTGCTTCGATGAAGTCAAGTGATAGATGAAAATATAGAAAATTATGTTATTATGTGGGTTAACTGTAAAAAAACTGTGAAAATGGAGATTTAAGAACTAATACGCACTTCGCAATTGATAGACCTCGTTAAATTCCTTAATTATCTTCAATTTTCTGAAAAATTACTTTGCATTATTGTAAATCTCAGTAAAATAATATACCCACCTTCAGTTAGTTTATATAGTTTTATGAGAATAACATTAGACCGACGGCTTAATATTAATTGGACTCACGTCAAATCCTAATTTGTTTCCTCATTCTCAGATAATCGTTTGTAGATGATATCTATTAGTTACGGAATCGATTGTAACGTTTAAAAGTCATCTCAGATCGTTGACGGCACAGTTCCACTGGCGTGCAATCAATCATACCGTCACATCGTCCTTCTCATGAACCATAACGTGGAGACAAGCAAAATACAATATTAGTCATCATTTCATAATCTGCCTTACCTTCTCCCACTATTTGGGGACGGCACAGTACATCCTTTTCCTCCATTCATCCCGCTTTTCCATCATAAATTTAGTATAAGACATTTGAATAAGAATACAGCTACAAAAATACTTTTGAAACTGACCAATACCCCAAAGAGATTTTCTTGTACAACCATTTAGAAGCATATTATAAAGCAACATTCCGTACAGCCAATGCGATATCTCCTTTAACTGACAACATCGTACGCGTAGCGTGTCTCTCACTTATTACACACTATATGGGGATTCTATAGTAGAAAGCGCCACGCGAGTAATTCGTGATTTCAATTAACATACTCTGTCATGGCGGCCTGTAAATTTTATATCCAACTTGCACTTTCTACGCATACACGCGACTTCCGAGCTGCTTTCCACGGTCATTTGCAATTATTATACGACCTTCGAATGTTTCTTTTTAAGATTACTTACGATGTGCTGTAATCACATAACAGGTAGTCCCGTTAGCTTCTTTTGCCACTAGCACTCATTTTAAGAGTGTGCTTAAATGAAGTTTCATGACTAGGACAGGATGATTCTAAGTCTAAAAACCATTTAACTATTGATGTGAGATAACCTAGGAAATCTAAATCGCTTAGATGTATCAATCAACCAACAGGTATCAATGTCGCACCATATTCAAAAATACGTGTGACAATTATTTACTCAACATTTTGGTCACTCTTGTTACTTTCAGTATGTAATAGTAATTTGGTAACAAGAGTGACGTTAGTTTTGTGGACCCCTCTTTCGTGGCTTGCATTGTAATTGTGTGATTCATACGATGCACGATTAATTCGTGGATGATTCATGTATGTATGTGTGTGTGGTGTTGTTATGCGATGTCATAGCTTGGGTATACTACCAGGCAAGCAATGTCACAGCTCTTTATGAGTCATACGTGTCAATGGGTCATAGTGCTGGATGTTAGATTTTTATTTGCGGAAATAACTAGGTTTCAAGGAGAAAACAAATGTTTAATAACACAAACACGGTTATTCTATTAGCAGCTATCTTCGTGATATTTTATATGGAATCTTTTTTAGGATATTACAACAATATTGTCTAGTGGTGCCCATTCTGCTACCTACTTCCTAAAGTTTTAATTTAATACGTTTTGACTTGTTTAAAACTTACAACGTATTTCTTAAACGATTGTTGCAAACAGTAAGAATGCAGTCACGTTTCTACTAGGACGATTTTCTAATCATTAAACATACTGGCATAAAGTTTTTATTCCATAAATACAATTTCCCAATAGCTTGAAAAATAACTCGATTGGAAAGTATTAAATTGACTGGTAGATAAACAGCCGAATACCTTTATTACTCAGGTAAGTAGTTATCATCTTGTTTTGGGATTGAAAAAATCGGCCCATACAACGACAAGCAACTGAGTCAATTTTGAGTTGATATTTGGTCTTGCGGAAATTGAAATCGCTTTTAGTCAACACTAGTCTTGAAATCTAGCCAGACAGCTAGGTAAATGCTGAGTTATTTACGTTAAAGCAACGTGAGAGGAAATCTAAAGGAAATGATGCGACAGGAAAGTCCGTACCTAACTAATGATTACGCGTGTCACGATTGAAGGAAAATGATTGATACGTGACGGTTTCAGTCAACTGTTACAGTGAATCACTGTTCAGTTTTATTTCAGTGAGGGATTGTAATTCAAGTCAATGGCGTCCTGAATTCACTGAGTCCTTTATTTATTTGCCTTTTCTTTAAAAATGTATTCTGTATCAATATGAATAAAGATTAAATTTCTATGGTATCTGCCATGGATAGGTCCAAATTCGCCTGCGTTATCGTTGACATTTCGTAAAAAAGTGGCGTCTTCTGTGACTTAATACAGTTCGTCGTGATATTACCAATAAATCGGTTACGTGCGGTTTGAAGCCCCATTGAAAAATTGGCCCTTAATTCCTAAAGCCAGTAATTAAGGAACTATTTTTCAATTGTCACGTAGTTAGGCTTTTATTTGACAAATTGACATTAAAAAATCGGTTCTTCGTATATCATAATGATTACCACTTTACTTATTTTTGTATGTAGGGGTAAAGTATGTTTATCTTTTTACGGACTCTTCATGAGTTTTGTGCCAAAATTTACTTTCATTAGCTCTCTCTCTCGGGATTTCTGTGTTCGCTTTCATGACAACTCACTGCGTTAATATTCAGATCTCATGACTAACAAAGTTTAACTCGCGTATCGTTAATTAGAAAGTATATTAATTAACGGTGGCGCTTTAAGATTAACGACACACTCTATTGAGTGTTGTGCAAATATATTTTAACTTATCTGAGTTGATTTGACTTGAATTTGCCTGTCAAAACGGTGGTGGCTTATCTCGACGTTCAAGATTTGCCGCAATATTGATAAAAATTCAAATACATTGACATTTTACGGTGGTACAAAGTTTTTTTTTTTTTATAGGGAGGCAAACGAGCAGACGTTTCACCTGATGGTAAGTGATCAGCGCCGCCCAGGGACACTTGCAACACCAGGGCCATCGCACATGCGTTGCCGGCCTTTAAGGAAGGAGTATGCTCGTTTCTTGAAGGTAAGGAAAGTCCGTCAAAAGTCGCGCGTCAATATGTTTGCCAATACCAAAACGAACTCTGTGTCAATATACACAAATATTTGATTTCCGTAGCAAAAACCACGGGCCCCCACGCGTCAAAATTTGCTCGCGCTGTCAATGTCATTCCTTTGAAGAATGAACTTTTTCTATGAAACAATACAGTTCGTTTCGTATTGGCAAAATTTTGCAGCGCGTCTTGACTTGACTGGGGAGTGTGCGGGGGGCTCAGTGATATGGCAAAGTTTTATGTCTTCCTTGTGAATGTGTTTTCCACTTTCTCGTATACAACAGAAGTGTTGCGTCTACAACTATTTTGTGTACAATCATGCTTCTCCATAAACCAGCTGTGCAGTGAAAACGTAATGAACCATTAAAATATGACTTGAAAGTTTGCTCATAATCTTCAGCACTTTGTGTATGATATAACGTGAGCATTTGACGTTATACTACAAAGTAATATGTCCATTTTCACTAACAGGCACTAGGAGACACATAATAATATATACTTGAGAAGACCAGTCAAATAGAAATATGAAGGTAATTTGTGACAAGCGTTACAAATATATTTAACTATGCATGGAACTGCTTTGAAAATTCTATTACACTATTAAGATTTAAAACAACACTACCTTCTTAGTTTATGAAGTCTTAACTAACATTTCAATATGAAAGCCAAATGAAATGAAACTCTCCGAGAATGTTTAATTTTCTCAAGCGTAAAAGTTAAGATGAAAACTTTGTCGCAAAATAGTAAGCCCGACGCAAATAGAAGCGTCAAGACTACTCAAGACGCACGCAATCTTTCCCAATTAATTTAATCTTCATGCATATTGACAGACAGTACATAAAAAAAAAGTTAATTCGCTCGTCTCAGTATTTACAGGGTGTAATACGGTTCAAATTACTTGTCTAGATAAGAATCAACTTTGTAATTTTCTTAACAAGCGGCTCCAACTAAACCGTATCGATTTCTCATTCGCCAACCTTAGATAACTAATACCATTGAGAACATTTTGCAAAGCGCGTCATTCATTACCAAAGCCATATGATACCCTGGACTACAAACTTTTGTGTAGAGCAGCAACGAAACGGACGAAAACTTTAATCAGCCGTCATTTGAACATGCCAATTTGAACTTTATTGCGAGGGGGTCAAGTGGTTTACATTGTTCGAGTATATATCATACGGAAACAGAGTTTATTAACATCAGCGGTGGGCGAGTCACGTGTGAAAAGCTAAACCCCGTTTTCGGGTGTTGTTGACTGTTACCAAATTGAAACACCTCATTCGTACAGCGTTTGTTGTAAAACTTTTACGTAATACATTGTGATAATTAATGCTATTGTGTTAATTGTGCGTGAGATGTTGAAACAAAATGTAAGCGAATTATACAAGCGATGTGAATCTTCTTAGTGAATGCATAATAAAAGTAATATAATTTTTCGTTGCTGTTTTACCTAGTTTCCTTATTGCTGGATTCATATAAATGTCTAGTCGTAATCTAGATCTATGACAAAATAAGAACAACATCTAGATATCACTTGCTAATAGTCTCTCCTAGTCTTATACCCCCATCTAAGTAGGCGAATACCATGCTAAACGACACTCTCACTACGAACAATTTAGCCTCAATGGTAATACCTCCCTAAATAAACATAAATTATATGTTTTCCATTATCCCTGAGGTCGGTGCCCTCTGCCTCTGGATTTTCTGTTATACACGCGTCCACTTCCACTCTTAATCTAATCCATTAAACTTTATTTTCACATCTTTACAGGTATATCTATACTTCCTTTCGTTCTGGGTCCATCCATATCTAAACCCATAACCCTTCAAGCACCTTGCCTCATCACAAACCCAAACCAGCTGACCAAACCATACACTTCTTTTTCTGTAAATAGAATCACTGGTTCCGAAGAAAAATAATTCCAAAATTTCAGCATGTTTCCTAAACACATTCATCAGGGTACAGCATGAATGAATGTGATATAGACATCGATCAGACAGTATCATTGGAGCAAGTTAAGTATAAGAACCTGACATTCCTGTTATAGTTTACCTAATAATAAGTCATGTTTGTGGCATTTAGACTAAGCAGGCGATACATCGTATAAAAACTAGTCCAAAACTAAGATTGCTTTTAGTATTTAATTTTTTAAATACTTAATTGGTTCCGCATTAAATTAGCATAATATTTTTATGTAATTATTTGAATATCTAAATTAACTTTTGCGTCTTAAACTTGTTATATGAATATCAAACTCTTGACTTATTATTTCATTACATACGATAATGATCAGGATATTTTAAGTGTCCTTTCCTTGGCA
This sequence comes from Ptilodon capucinus, assembly GCA_914767695.1. Lineage (NCBI taxonomy): Eukaryota > Metazoa > Arthropoda > Insecta > Lepidoptera > Notodontidae > Ptilodon > Ptilodon capucinus. The sequence goes on from OU611812.1 coordinate 11,663,248, forward strand.
ATGATATTGGAGACAATAACAATCGCGATTAAGTCTCTATGAACCTTTGTGCCTCAAGGTCCATGAATGAATACGAAGAAAATCGCACAAGGCATTATAGCAATGCTGCTTAAGGGTATTTAGTAGTTTGTGTAGTGATTTAATTGTGTTTTGAGAATGTATAGCATCATTGACTTTATATTGAATAATTGTTAATTAAGAAAAACACAAAAATGTTAATCCTTACTTGAAAAAAGCAACCATGGAGTTTCTTTCCCATTCTTCTCCATAGGAAATGCATTCCGAATCGGTGGTAGAGCTACTATTTTTATTATTTATTGACGATTCATAAGTGCCTGTATTGGTTTATTTTATATGAATAAAAAATATTCTGTTTCTGATTCTTAAATTTTTTCAGTTCAAACTCAAATTCTGACATAGGTGCACAATACCAAATTTCCCTTTGATTAACGTTGTTCTTTATACCATCTTCAATAAGTATTCTGGTTGGATTAGCCGTTAAATCTGCTTCATGTGTATGGACGTATGTAGGTATTTACAACCTTATTTTCATGACAATACAAATTTAATAACGTAACGTCATCATCGCCAACGCTACTGATTCCGGTAATCCCACTGGTCCGATTGCGTACAAGACCGGCGACTCTCGATTTCGTCCCGAGTGGAATGTCACCGGCCGGGTCGCCTCGACTCGCATGCTACCTGACCGCGCGATGCAAGTGTTGAGACCAATGCGGTTTGTTCGCTACGATTTTTAAGCAAGCATTGATAGCAAATAACCTCCTTTATATCACTACCCTACCCTCCTGTGGCAATCAGGCAATTTACAATAAGCGCCAGCCGTCACTTGTCTGTCTCATTATACCTAGTAAACACAGCTAAAGAACCTTATGATAGTAATGAACTTAGGATGTGTAAGTATGGTATAAGGCTGCTTTTAATGCATGATGACTATATAATTGTTCAATACTTCATCATATTGTCAGTCAACAAACATCTTGACTAAGCTTAGCAGACTTGTTAGGTTTTGATAGATCTATCACGATTATGATAAATTAAGGAACTGATCTTAGCAAACTTGACATTAGAGTAATTGAAGATACCTGTTCTGTTTACGATATCATGTATATCCCATCGGTATTTATGGATTCATACAGTTAGTCGCATAAGAGAAGTAAGGTTGTGGAATGTCGCTGGGTCGGTAGGCAAGCTCCAGACCAAATCGTGTTGCTAAGCGCGTTGCAAGTATTGAGACGCTTGCGATATTACTGCATTTAAACTCACACTGAATTTTTTTGAATTAAATGAACAATCATCATTGTCATGGACATATTATTTTAGATAACAGAGAAATAAAAAAATTAACGCTTTAACGAGATAAGATTTTTTTTTCTGCATCATATAAGCATATTGGAGTATATATGTGTTTACTATGCAAGGGATCGATTTGCTGATAGGTTCCTTCTAAGATCTTTATCTCCATAGGCCACAGGTGTTCCAACTATTGTCTTTATCTGAGCAATTACATGTAATAGATTGCATAAGACTTAATATAATTTTATTTACTCTGGTCTCGCACTCGTGGCGATACGCATCTGTTGCGTACCAATCGACACCTGTCAATCAACGAAGGTCAGCCAATTGCAAAACAACACTAAAAATGGAAATGGAATCATACAACTTTTCCCTTACACATTTCCTCACATCGGTGATATCTTGCACCGTGCATTAAATTACATGCAACGTGTAATGGGTTAACCTTGTCTTTAAATATAAAAAAATAAACCACAATTATTGTATTCCGTAATATATTACGTAACGGCATTGCAAAAGGATATCTTGATATGCAAGAGTTGACCGATATATTAAAATCCAGTATTGGCTGAGTTATTGAGTCGAGATCCAAAACCAGCTCTGGGGAAGGCATTCGGACGCAGTAATACCGAGTAGTTTCAGAATGTTTTTAGCAGTAACTTAAGAGCTAAAAATAATAACTCCTTTAATAAAGTAACTAGAAATTGAATCAATGCACTTAAACGAACATCGTAGTTGCAAAAAGGTGTTAATGCCCCTTAGTTTTTTAAGAGTGCAAATCGGGTGAGGGCGTTTATAAACCACAAAAGCAAAATGGCGAGAGCCGACCCGTGCGGACGCAGTGGGGTCGGGAAAAAACAATTGTTAAAGCAATTAACAATAGATTTTCGACGCATACTGAGCGAAATATTTTATGTCTGACCCCACGATTCTATTTAAACATTATTTAACGCCGTTAGTGTTATGCTAACGCCTCAACTCATTACGCCAGTTTAGCGATTAAGAAATTAAGATGCGTGTGTAATTGGAATTGCGTGTACTTCGAGTAAATGTGAATTCTAAAGCTGTTTTGCAATTATTGGTACTGGGTTTTCGTTGACAGGTAATGCATATTTTCTTTTATGCAGCTTTCTTTATCGCTGTATTCAAATGCAGCGAAAGGCTGTCTTGTTGCATTCCTACAAGTAAGTATACTTTCAAGATAGCACACTCCCTAATGTTCCATTTCAAAATCCGAACAAGAGTAAAGCGTTTTAAGTATCATTAAGCTAGAGATCATTAACCAGAGGTATTTGATCAACAACGATGATAAATCGTTTGTGGACCGTAGCCAGCCACCGATTGATGCAACGTATTAATTTATAAAGCGTGGGTTTCATGACAGTGGTGCGCGCTTTCAACTTGTTGGGGGACCTGTTTCGACGCACACCGCTTAACCTGTCGGACCAAGGAGAAGTGTCTATTGTTCCTCATGTCATTACGTTAGTGGATGTTTCGAGCGGTATTATAGTAGCTGTCTATTTTGCTGCTTAGTTTTTTTTCAATGATACGGTAACGGTATGGTTATGCTCTATTAATGGACCTATAAAAAAGCGATTCGCAATTGATGTCATGTACACGTTACCAGTGTTATAATTTCTAAAGAAGTAGAGCAGACTAAATCTTCCGTTCAAAATTGATGGAATGTGAAAGGGAATTGATCTATTCAAACATGACAGTTTTATAATTGATGGAATCAGGCGTTACTTTGCGGAAATCTAAATTTTGGATGGTGACAAGACCAAGAGTGACTGGCAGATCCTTCTCTCCTAAGTTGTCGTGACAGTAATAGCTTACACGGAAGAGATTTCTTCTTCTAATACACGCACGACAAATACGCTCAACTGCCGCTCTATTTTTGATCTCGCAATTTATCTTTACATTGCGCGTCCATAATCCGCACTCACAATAAAGGGTAATTTATCTTCTAAATATTCATGCTCAGGACTAATGCCTGTCTGCTAACTACCTAGCAATAAATTACGGACTACGGTGTGTTGGAAGTCTTCTGGGCGCGCAGGTTCGGTGACCTCCACATCTGGATTAGGGACAATGGCGAGGGGGACTTTGGATTGTGCTCAAGGAGCGTGGAGAAACACCGTGACATTGATTTCGAAAATTGTCGGGTGAGTAATTATTTTTACCACTCCAGGCGGTTTGTGGTCTTACGAACAATATACTATTTTATGCTTCTAGCGAATATTCTCTACGTAAACAAGAGTTCACTGGCACGTATAAACTGTGTCACTAAGATGTTGTTTTAAAATAAGTCTTTTGTACTGACACGTGATATTATTGTACCAACCTGTGAGTAGTTTATCAGTGATTAAACACGTTCCTATTACATGTTTCAGGGCCGCTGATAACTAACAATAAATGCGATGTAATTAAAGGAGGAAATAATAATACATGGACTGGGTTTATAATGATTTGGATATATGTTATTAATAAGGCAATTTTAATTCTCAACTTCCGAAAACGGCTCAAGATATATTGCATATAACATCGCACACTAGGCTTCACTTTGCAACGCGTGTTGACCAACATTTCTAGCCTAACACAATGCAAAGACAATAAAAGCAGATGATTCAAACACTACTATTGAATTTATATAAACAACATTGAATGAACTAAATAACTACTCATGTTCCAAAAATAGTGTGAGTTCGTAAAACTCGCTCACCGCTGTGCACACATTGCGCTAGAATACCTAATAAGCGGAGAGGTTTAAGAAACCTCTGGTTCGCGTTCGACCCGCGTCTATGGGTCAACGACACCGAACTAAGCGCCGGCGCAGGCCTTATTGTTGTCTATGGAGCAGTTTAGACCAGTATAGTTGATGTTTTGTTTCAAGGCCAAACCGCAAAATGACTAAATCTGCACTTTGGTCACGCACGAAATCTCATGCAAGGGAACTTTTTAGGTCCGATATTATTTATTGTTACGTGATACTGGACGGAATTGAAACAGAAAAAATACACACATTTGGCATAAATGAAAGTATAAATGATTATCATTGGGAAAATAAAAATATTTCTGAGGATGACGATGATAATCAAAAACAAGAATCTGAAACATTAACAAACCACGAAACAGTATAAATTGTATGAATGAACGCGTAACATAATGAGACAATGACACAAAGACACGCATGTACATCAAAACAAATAACATTACGGTGTCGGCCATCTTCCTCAGTTGACAGTTAATTATGATTTATAATATTGTATCTTTAAGCGAAATTCAGAGATAAAAGTTCACACAAACGGCGTCTACGCTAATGGCATCACGTACACTTATATATAATATAATCTGATAATGTATATTATTATACAATCTGCATATATGTTACAAAACAAGCTTTTAAAACACGTCAAAGATACGAAGGCACCTTTATAGGACAGCTAACGATAACAAAGTAACAGCAGACATATCTTTATCCCACGTTAAAATAGAACCTTTTTAAGTCGGAGTATTAAAATACACAAACAGTTTTGTGCATTTCATTTTCCATTCTCGGGGATCACAAAGGCGAAAAAGTAAGAGATGATAGTAAAAACTCAGTAATGACCCGAAAACCCGAAATTAAACGTTGCCTCACTGTTTCAGTTTTTAGTATGACGAGCGTACCTGATTGTAGTAAACGCAATAAGTACATAGTGTAATTTTGAACGTTTTGATGTCGTCATAAGAAAGACTGATAACGACAGAAATGTACGCACTTGTATCTTTACGTTTCACGCATTCATCAAATGTTCAATCAACAAAGGCATTTCGAACGGTATGCAGCCGGGAGCCGGAAATTTTCGGAAGTTCTGTATATCCAAAATCAACATGGTAAATGAATATAAAATTAATTGAACGGAAATGGTCTATCATTAGAAAGACTTTCGTTAGCCATTTACCATAACGTGTGGAAGCAACACGTGAGAAAGTTTGGACGGTACTAATTTTTGGTTTGATTTATAAGCACATAATTTACTACAGTAGCAAATGATTCACTACAGTATTATTTTATGGCCGCGTTTCGTGTATAATTTTGCAAAAAATGCTTTAATGAAGTTACTTCTAGTGTGGTAGATATATTAATGACCATGTCAATAATAATATCCACTCATTCATCTGTTGAACGCTTGCGCTGTTTTTCTATAGGAAATGGAATGTAATGATAATATAATTCTAAATTGCAAAAGTATTACCGCTCATTTCATTAAACCATTTATTATCGTCAAAGAACATTACTATCTGTGCCGTTGTCACTTAGCCTTTGAACGTTAATAAATAAGATTTATGTTCACAATTTACTATTATGACCATACCGGCTCTGTTGTCTCCACTATCTGATGCTCGTTCGAAGAGATATTAATGTAAAATGACTGTATTTATCATCTGTGGGAATAGAGAACCAACTAATTACTATCTAGTCTCCGAGTTGGTTTAGAGACTATTTTAACAATTTCTTCATTTTACACCAACAATGATTAGATAATGGATTCTTTGTTTATCAGAGCACAGCAGATAAGATTTGTAGGTCTCATCTCTCCATAGCAGAATTGCGAGTGCGAATAATGTACTTGTATATAAATACCATAAATAGTTTATTTCAATGTGACCGCGTATGATTTTACTCGGGTTGAAATTTTTATAAGCAGTGATAATGTACCGTTCAGGTGCAGTCTCAGTTATTACAGTAATTTCTAGAAAGTCAATCGGGGCAGAATTGGGTCTTGGCTTATTGCAGCCTCTGCGGTGGCCAAAATATCGGCTCAATTTAAATTTGGCACTCAACTCACAACAAAATTCAATGAAAATACCGACTCATTCGGTAAATTGGCCATTGTTATCAAACGACGTACCATAAACTTTAATCTTTAAGGCGTTCAAACACTTTCTACAGACGAACCTTGGACAAAAAATATTTCTATTGTTACATGCGTGCACGTTGTTCATTCACTTGATTTTTTAGGAACACCTGAGGCGCTACCATGATATCGAATCTCCGCGGCAACACAAATGTCGTTGACTCCAACATTGTCGTATAAAGCCGAGTCGGGTTTTAGTTTCTAGAGTGAAAATATTGTGAGTTTACTTACATGGTACGGTGTTAGAAAGCGTGGGCGATTCGATAAACAATTAATAGCAACATCGGCTGTACGTTAGAGATCTGCTTCTTATACTTGCTATTGTTCTATTGCCAGGTTTAATTACCGGCGAAAGTCTAACGAGAGTGCCGCGTGAAAGTTTCGTACACACGTCGGATCCCACGTGTATTGTGATTTTTTTATGTAATCTTAAGGAGGATGTCGTAATTTTTGTTTATACTTATGGCATCTTTGTGGGCAACTCTTAATGTTATGCAATTGATTATTTAATATTCTCAAGAGTGTACGCTGTTGTTAAAGAATTGTACTGTAGAGTATTTGAATAAATATTTCAAATCTTTAATTTAATAACGTAACACTGCTTTACAATGGACTTTACCCGATTTCCATTTTTTTTTTTTTTTTTTTTTTTATTTGCACAATTATACATAAGTAAAAAATGTACAAGGTAAGCTTAATGCCTTAGGCATTTTCTACCAGCCAACCTTAGAGTGATGTAGAGAGAGAAAAAAAAATCAAACAAAGTGGGTGCAAGAAATAAAAAAACAGGTCGCGAATGCAAACAGAGAAAAGGAGTCGAGAAAAAAAGAATAAGAAAAATACTATGGTAAAATACTTCCATATTATCTTATAACTTACATGTTCCGTATATATCGCCTTAATCTATTGTTTACATCCCATAAGCGTCTGGATAATAGATTAAAGTATAATAAAGATATGTTGATAAAATTCTTTATAAGACGTAATAAGTAAACTTGTTCTTGGAAACCAAAATTCTCAGTTAATGAGGTTACGATAAGCAAATCTTGTCAGACCTACCTACTGACGAATGCATCAATTATATACATTGTATATACATTGTAGCCATTCAGTCTGCGGGTAAATTACCACTTATAACAATCGATATCAACATCGCTTTATCAACTATATTATTATCAAGTCCACAATGCTAATGTAACCAGCAGCTTACCGTAATATACGAAGAATAGAAGCTCCCATAAATATTTTAAAGTCTTCTTTCTAAATTACAAGGTCGCTAAGAACGGATCTACTCTAAAGATTCAACATGCTTCTATATATTTTGTTGGAAACTTGTGTTCAAACCATTATCGTAATCTGCAACGTCGTCAAAATATTGTTTTAGCTCAGGCTCAATATGATTTGGAACGCAAATTATGCATTTCTTCAACAGTGCGTTCGGGGTAACCATAATAAAATATGCTCGTATAGTCTTGAAAGGGTTAATCGTATGCCCATCTATGAATGTTCTAATGTACAAATTGTTGCGATTTTAGTGATATGAACGTGCGATAAGCCTTTGTGGAATCTCGGTCACTCGTCGATAGTCCTTCGGCTACAGTTGCCAAATATTGTAGCAAGTTAAGCGTTGATTTGTTCCGGCAACATATCAGGCATTAGCGTATGACAAATGCTGGCATTGGCATCTCAGAGCGTGTCCTCATATACACTTATTAGCAGATAAGACATCGTGATTAATGGTTTCAATCATTTGCTTGTGTAACGAGATTTTTGGCCCATATACCTATTTAAATATTCATTTGTAACAAATAGCTTTAAGTATGTAATGGTATTAATTTAACCGCGAAATCATTTAGGTGAGCAATACCTAACCATAAGCCGATAACACAACAATGGGGTTTTCCTTAGCTTGAAATAATGTAATGAAGTTTTGGTTATGTCCAACATAATTAATAGTGAAAATATAATGACTATGATATGGACTAATTAGTTAACTTACTCAGTTAAGATTAATTTGAGTGGACTACAGATACATAGGTAGCTAATGATTGAAAACGGAAGATTTAAACATGATATTCATATTATGTTACAATAAAGATTTCATTGAAAGTTTGCGGTGCACGCAACGGTACGGAGCCTTGCGCTGTTGTAGCTTCACGAATTGTCTATTTACTTCAAAACAACAATAATAATAATCTGATAAACTAGTCAGCAAGAAATTTCGCGTGAAATGCTATAGTCGTATTTTTAATTAGACGAAGCCAACTGACAGTAGCTAATGTCACTTTGTAAAATAATGTTGCCATATTTAAAGTAATAGTGATGCGTTCAGTTCTCGTTCAATCAGATGAATGAACAATGAGTGTGAATAGTTAATCATTTTAAACTATAAAAGACAATCGAGGCAATTTCATTCATTCAGGAGTTATTTCAATTATTCACTTTGGCACAACAATATTTTTATTTCATCAAAAACTGACAACTCAGTAAACGTCAGTTGACTTCGTCTAATTAAAAATACGACTATAGTTAAAATATCGAGGTTGGTGTAATTAACAATAAAAACCTATCGGTTACGGTACACTACATACAATAACTTAGATGGGCATAAAGATAGGTGCCTTTAAGAGTTATACTTGCAACTTCAAGCCCTGTGGCCATGCGTATAATATAACCATGTGTACAGATTTATTTGACATTAGCTGAAATCTGTACGTAATGCAAGAATGTTTACTGGATCGCAACGAATTATGTAACACGTACGCTCTGTTTGTTCAGTTCTAGATGTCTTATCGACTGTTTTCATTACGTGGTCTGCGGTGGTTGAAATTTCGTGTTCGATAGTACACAGCGGCAATGTATTGTCTGTGTAATCAACATTACCAAAACATTGTTACTGGTATAAAAAATGTGGATAGATTAACAAAGAAGCGTAAACTATAGTAACAATTTTTAATACATCACATCAAATACATCATCACGCCTGCATTCCCCGAAGGGGTAGGCAGAGGTGCACTGCAGTGCGCCCACACTTCGCCGATGTATTTTGGTCCCAATGTAATAGGGGGCGAGCCTATTGCCATTATACCGGGCACACAGGTTTCCTCACGATGTTTTCCGTCACCGTTTCTTAGCAAGTGATAATCTCAGATGAAAATGAGATTCGCACATGGAACCCAGAGGTGCGAGCCGGGGATAGATCCTGCGCACTTTGATTGCAAAGCGTGCGTTCGACCACTCGGCTACCACTGCTGCTAACAATTTTTAAAAGAAGTAAAATAACCTCACATACCAATTACTCATCATAATTATGATCTAAAACGAACCAACGCTTTTACTATGGGTACGATATAATGAACTGGGAGTGATCCCAGTTATCCAACCAGACCAGAGCAAATTTCAAAATGGCTAGTTCCCAAAATCTTTACTAACGGGAATCATACCCGCAACCCCCTGATGCATTGAGCCGAGGGGCCTACGCTCGAAACATTACATCAAAACGTCGTCTTAGTCACTGAACAAAATATAACTAAGACATAAAAGCTATGTACAATTTAAAACTGTTACGAAAATTATAAAACATAAAAAAACCAAGCGATGTTAAGGTCTTGTCATTCAATACTGTTATGTAAACGTGAATCTAATATGTGCACGGTATTAGCAAAATACATTTAAGTTATTCGTCACGCTTCTGCAACTGGATAAGATTAGTTTGCATTTTTATTTGATATCCATGTAACTGACAGGTTAAAAGCAAATCCGTGAATTAGTGGGGGTATTGCAAAATTGCTGTGCAAGATAAATGTGTGTTGAGTATATTAGTTAATATGTGTATTTATATGCAAAATGTAGACGAATCATGCCATTATACCGACGTACCTACAAGGTAGGTAGTACGTACTTCAATAAATGAAAATAATAAATGAAAAATAATTCAAGGTGAACGAGTACGACTTGGACTTTGAAACGAAAATAGAACAAAACATTGCAATGAATATTCAGAATTGCGCTAAATGAAACTGAAATACTGAGAAACACATTAATTCAAACCTCTGAGTAAGATAACAAAAAGAGTTAATTTTAGCTAGTCATTTTAAACACCAATTAGTGGTTAATGATGAACCTCATTGTTACTTGGTTCTCACGGATAAGTCAAAGATAAGATGATGATGTTTTACGATGATTTCGCCGAGGTATTACTACGTAATAAGGTTGTTTCCATATAGACTTGAGATGAAAAGCTTCTCAAATACAGAACACACTTTGAAACCAAAAGGCCGTAGGTTCATGTATGTATGTTTATGTATATAAATTATAGTTTTGAACATTATATGTGACTGGGAAAGTGCTGAAGGCATTTGTATACATTTATAAGAATCCAATAAGAATGTTCTAGTTTCTACCAAGGTTATATTTTCAATTAGACACTATCCATATTCAGAGAATTAATCATAGACGTAATGAAAATTGTTCAAAGGCTTATTGGCACAACGAAATGTTGAATAAGAAACAAAAGTAGGTTATGAATGAATTGCCCGTTTCAAGATAATTTGATTCAAAGAACGTAGACAGCCTTGGTTGGAGACAATTTGCTAGGGGCGATTTAGAATCAAAACGTAAGCAAATTAAAGTACAATTAAAAGCAATGTAGACGCGAGAAGGGAGCAGGAGATGTCTGGTAGTGAAATTGATTGAATCAAACCGGCAAAGGCCCCCTCCGACCCGTTGGTAGGATCTGTATGCAGTGCACACATCAATTTAGGTAATTGAGCGTCCTGATGTGGACGATCGGAGAGATTTTAGTTTCGAAAACTAACTTGAAAGTGTCTATGAAAAAAAACTGTATAAAATCTATTTTATTCTCATATTCGTAGCGTTTCAAATAATAAATAAAAGAATCGGGTTAAAGTTGTTCGGCTTGATTTTATTTAAAAAAACAAATTATAGTATGTAGGCCGTAAATAAATAGCAAATAAAATATAATATTGTTGCTAAGGTAATCTGAGTAAATATTACTTGTATAAGATATATTAAACTGGGTCGTTCCAGACTATTTATCATTTCGCCTGATATTCAGAAGTACAGGACGCCCTACAGGAATGTCAGGGCGTCGATGTGAACGACCTCTAACTAGGAGCCACGCTCTTGGGAGCTTTTTTAGGCGCAGAGTTTTCAACAGTTAATTAATTAAAATAACGCTCTAACAAATAGAGTGAGGGATAAAAAAAAATACGTTTGCGAGGGAAACAGCTCATTAAAATGCCAACTTTTAATCAATATGAATAATATTTATCGTTCATGATTTTTATTATAAAATACTTTAGTTAGTGTTGAGTTTAAAAATAAACCACCTAGTTTATTTCAGTCTGAGGTGGACGGCTTATCTATTTATCAGACGCCAAGCTTACAAGCTCAGCAGAAATTCTTGGAACACACAATACACCATGCAGGCACGATGCACATCCGTAACTCGCAAGTGTTGTTACACTTCCAACAAGATAAGAACCCGCTGTTATCTGAGTACGTTCGCTACGATTTCCGCATACCCACCGTAACGGGGGGAAATGAGGAAAATAACTTTTTTTTTTAAAGTAGGTACACCAGTTAACATCTCAATATGGATGTGACTTTCACTACACGAATCATTTCCATCAATGCAACTGCCAACTTTCGAATATTAAATGTGCAAGAGCGCGGATGACCATTCTTCAGAGTCGGAACTCTGTACAGATCATGCACAATCACGGGCGTCATTTCGGGAAAGTTATTTTTTTATGACTCGTTTATTTTATTACAAATCGGTTGGGAGGGAAAACGCTAGTAATGCCCTTAACATACTGGAACGAGCGAATTCAATTGTTTTTTTTTCATCCTGAAAATGTACTCTGTACAAATCGTGTAGGTCGTGCTAACTCCGAGTATGGCTATTGTAATACATGTACCTATATAAACGCATCTTGCTCGGGTTGAGCGAATGCCGCTCGGCTCACTGTAACAGGCGGTTGCGGATTCGTTTCCCACCAGAGTGGTCAATTTCGTAAATAGCCTTTTTGCCATTTGCCCTGGTCTGGGTAAAACTGAGTACGCCACTAGTTCAGTGTACGGTACCCATAGTACAAGCATTGCTTAGTTTGGGGTTATATGATGAGTATGTGTTCCCTGGGGATATATATTTACAAGCTCGTACCAATGGGTTGTATCTATTAAAGATATTGTTTTTATGCCAAAGTGCCCAAAAACTGAGGATCTCGACGCATAATACACATAAGTACATAACAATTGAATGTCTGTGGAGGACTTTCCTTTGAAAATGTGCTATGACTTAAAAGACGTTTTAATATTGACGAAAAATTGGTCGCTCGCGGTTTGACGCGCCTATTAGAGCGGGACTTGGATGTGAAAACCGAGACAGCAGTAGCCAAGTAATGTAAACGGCATATTAATTGGTGTGTATAAGAGAAGAATTTACGTGTGGTTTCTTAGTCAACATGCGTAATACCTTACACTTTCGATCTTGGATGAAAAGCGAGATACGTGAAAACTACGGAAGGCTGTTACGTGACTACATTATGGTGATTATCAAGCGACTAATTAGAATGTTATATTCGCATGGAATGTTAATGGCCCATACACAAGTATCTAATTATATTTCAAGTAGGTACATTTAATATACATCATCATCACGCCTGTATTCCCAAACCAGGTAGACAGAGGTGCACTGCAGTGCACCAACACTTCGCCGATGTATTTTGGTTCTAATGTTATAGGGGGCGAGGCTAGTACCATTATATCGGGCACACTCCCTTTCAATGCTAGGGAGATTTGAACCATAGTCCACCACACTGGTTCAGTGTAGGTTGGCGCACTTCACACGCCTTTTTAAAGCCGTGCAGATTCCCTCACGATGTTTGCCTTGATCGTTCAGCAAGTTCAGCAAAATTACATTTACAAATGAAATCCGAAAATCCCAGAGGGACAGGCCCGGGATTTGAACTTGCACACCATGCGTTCAAGGCGGGCGTTCTACCAACTAGTCTACCACTGTTAATTTGTCTACCAGCGAATGAAGTTGAATATATCAACTTCATTCGCTGGTAGATAAATTAACATTAATTAAAACGGCAACTATTATTATAATTACAAAATGCAATGCTATTTTACAATCTGTGTATTAAATTAGAATACAAAGTACTATTTAACAATGACATTTTAATAGATAGAGCAATGTTTATGAAGAAGAATAGTTAATATGAGCGCGACTATCGGAAAAATTCTTATTTCTTAAAAGCTTTTATACATGCAAAACTATTCATTGAACATAAAACAAATGAAGGATGCAGCAATGTTGAGCCCAGGACACACTGAGGCGTCAAGAAGCGCGCGTCAACACTTTTGCCAATATCAAAACGAACTATAATGTCTTATAGTAAATGCTCATTCTTTAACGCAATGTTGACAGCGCGGGCAAAACTTGACGCGTGGTCGCGTGTCTTTAACCCATGGAGATATTATAACGGAGATGGCATTTCGAGCCCGCGCTGACTCCGCCATCTTTGTTTTCCCATATAGGTGCCATATACTACAGGTACATGAGACCACAAAAAATAGTGGAAAAATCGCCGCAGAGCTACACGAAGAGTGGAGTCGTTATGGGTAGGTACTCTAGATACTCTATGCTTTAACCACAGATATTCATTAACATAGGGTTTATTTTGGTATTGGCTAAAAAAAATAAGTCTTTAACGCCTCAGTGTGTCCTGGTACTTCATAATGTACTTCAAATATTATAAAGATGGAAGTCTTTCTTTAATCCTTGATCCTGCCACCTATAATCATGATACAAATTCGAATAAGCAACCTTAAATCTATTTATGGAGCTCATTAATTCCCGTAGCAAAACAAACAGTTTGGTATGTATTACATCAATTCAGTAACCAGAGTGGCTTTCTATTTTCCAACGCGATGACAGTATAAATTAAGAGAATGTTTTATGGCGTCTTCACAATAAGCCAAATGGAAGATCGCCAAAGTTATTAATATGGATTTTGTATAGGTACCTGAGCGGTCCATTCGCCATCGTCCGGAGCGTGCTAAGCTGATCCCCGGTTCGTTTAAGCCCTCCTTAAGCACACAAGGGCGAGAACAGCCACGCGTAAAAAAAAAACAATATAAAAAGGACCTCTGTGTCAATCAATGTATTGATTGACACAAAGTTTTACCACAGAAATTCAAACTTTATGTATATATGCATAAAGTTTGAATTTCTCCGGTAAAAGCCAAGCGCCCGTGTCAAAATTCGCTCCCGCTGACACTGTCATTTGGTTACAAAATAAACTTTATCAATGAGTTCATAGAGTTTGTTTTGATATGACGAAAAATTTGACGCGCGACCGCCAACACCCCAGTGTGCCAAACCTTCCGGTTTTATGCTAGACACACGAGATTAACTATAAACTATTTACGGTCTGAATGATAAACTGTGAGATGAACTATCGTGATTCATGAATATTGATAATTTTATAGATCTACATATTATAGTTGGCGCATAGTTTTCTACGCGATTCTACCCTTTCCTTTTTTGTGTTCGGCTATTTTAAACTCTAGTGTTGGTTGATACTTTTTTTTAATTAGAAAACCATCCACTAACACTTTTTACTGCTAGCTGAGCTTACGCTGCAACTCTTGTAATATCGAGGGGTGAAAGGCTATTTAACTTAAGCGCCACTTTTGGGCGATATTGACTTACATATGTATAGTACATATTTGGAATCAGCTAATTTTTTTGCGCAGAATGCTCTCTTGTAAAGTTAAAAAAAAGATAAACAGCAACGAGATTTTTTAACAGTTGACAGTGTCACACGTCAAATTTTGTGAATAACTCTACGTAACTCGTATGTCAATTCATAGAAGACTAAACTGCATCAATGATACCAACATGGGGCCAATTGTTATTTAGACGTGTTTTTGACACATTCCGGTATCTATACTATCTAATATCATTGGTTTATAGAAAAAAGACGGTGCCAGTTATATTTTATCCCGTTCCGTTTGTTTGCGGATAGTTCGATATTCTATATTGACGCTTGAAAGTAGTAAAAGAGAAAAAAATCATAAAATAAGTTATATACCATTCGATCGGTTATTTTTTTCTGCGTCGTTTGGTATATTTAACTTTATGATTTTTTGTCGCTTAGTAAAGATTGCCTTTCAAGATTATTATATGTATATCTATACTAATATTATAAAGAGGAAAGATTTGTATTTTTGATTGCAACGAATTAACTTAAAAACTACTGAACCGATTTCAATAATTATTTTACTGTTAGAAAGCTACATTACCACTGAGTAACATAGGCTATATTATAAACCCGTGCGAAGCCGGGACCGACCGCTAGTAATTAATAAATATAACATTAATTTAAAATGCTTTATAAACACAAGTACTTAGTATACGAAGTACCGTTGCTAATAAAATATGCAGCTTAACTCTGCATTGATATGAGACAGGACAAAAAAAACACGCACCGGTCTTGTATTAATTGCATACTTGATTATTCCAAATGGGTCATTACCCTACACCAGTTACCGCTAAGGTAAGCAGTAAAAGTCATCAAAACAGAGCGATAACAGGTATACAACCTTCGCTGCAAGGTTGCCATCCGATATCAGCTGGCACAGAACAACATTAACCTAAAAACATTATAAAAAAAAAACCGGCCAAGGGCGAGACGGACTCGCGCACGAAGGGTTCCGTACCATTATCTATAAAAATGGCAAAATAATCACGTTTGTTGTATGGGAGCCCCCTTAAATATTTATTTTATTCTGTTAACAGAAATACATCATCTGTGAAAATTCCAACTCTTTAACTATCACGGTTCATGAGATACAGCCTGGTGACAGACGGATGGACGGATGGACAGCGAAGTCTTATTAATACGGTTCCCGTTTTACCCTTTGGGTGCGGAACCCTAAAAACCAGTCGAACTCGTGAAAGGGTGTAGGGTAGAGCGAACCACCGAGACCAATCGAACCACCGAGTCATTGGAAAATTTTCTTTATGTCTTAAGCAGTTTTTTTGTACTAAAACTGTCAAAGTTTGAACATTTTATTGGCCCACACTGGGGCGTCAAAACTCGCGCAGTGCAAAATTTTAGCAAATACCAAAACGAATTCTGTGACTTTGGACACAAATCGCTCAGAAACTAAATTAGTTACGTATATTTTGCTTGCACAAGTTGATTGCTTATCATCTTCTATCTGCCCTATATGGCCCCCAAGTATTATTTCGGACTTCTGATACAGGTTGTAGGTACCTACATAAAGATTGTATTTCTGCGGTAAAACCACGCTTCAAAATTCGCTCGCTGCAAAATATCTCGTTGAACAATAATCTTTTTATATGAGTCAATACAGATTGTTTTAGTGTTGGCAAAAATCTTGCAGCGTGCGTCTCGACGCCTCAAGTCTGCCCAGGGCTTCAAGTTATTTTATTTAACCCTTTTACACCAAAATTGTTACAGATACAAAAATATATTTATGCTGTTACGGCCTCAGTTCCGTTTATTTTTAAATAAAAATACATATTATACATGAGTGAGACAAGTACACGAGACTGATTTTATACGGTTATCCTGTACGACGAGGAAAATAAAACCAAAATTGCAGGAAAATATAATTCAATAGGTATTGTCTAAATGTTGAGTTCGTGATAAGCTGCCACGTGCAAAGCGACCTTGACAATGAAACACTATATTGTATCAATAGTCATTCAAATTTGAAAATAAAATATCGAATCAAAAATGATTAAACCCTCATTTATGGAACTTTACAATTCACTTGCAGTGGAACTACATAACACTTTAACGTCTGAAAAACGTTTGGCCATTAATAGATACAATGCCTCCGTGGTTTCGGTTTCAAAGTTTCGTACCAAGACTAGAATTATGCTATGGATTATGTCGCACCGAGTCACACTCACTCCCTTTCGCAATGAGACAAAATTGACATATATCTCACATTTTGTCTTGTCACAACCGGCTGTGCTACCAGGGCCGCATTGAACCCTATCTCATGAGATCTAGACTTTAACGATCACGATATCCTTAATATATAGGAATTTATATCAATAAGCGGTCTATGCGCGCATCATAAAATACTAATTGCCGTAAACAGCATGTTTTAAGTGTCGTATAAGATGTCATTGCAATTAATAATGTCCTCATAATACTTATGATTGGATGCCGTGCATTTAGAACCTGTATGGTTACCCGGCGAAGGGCCCTAGACGGAATTTCTATTTCTAGTCCGGAAGTTGGGATCAATTTTTTTACAAATATTGAATAGAACGTATTATTGAAATATCGCCAGGCAATATACTCACCTTATGATCCCATACTAAGCAAAGTTTGTAGCTATTGTTACTACACCCGACTGGGGGCGATACCTAAATTGGTTAGTTACACCTAGATTTGCGCTGACGGAAATCCAAATTCTGACTCGAAACCACCTCGTGCAGAGAGCCGAGAGGACTACGCTCAAACTAGACCAAGACCGTCTTCATGTAGAAAGATAGACAGACAGATATATTGTACACGAGTTTTTGGCAATACAAAAACGAACTCTGTATCAATATACATAAAGTTTGAATCTCTGTGTTAAAAGCTACGCGACCACTCGTCAAATATCACTCGAGTCATCGATAACATTTTGTTGAAAAATTAGCTTTTTCTGTGTTAATACAGTCCGTTTTGGTGTGAGAAAAGAACAGGGCCCCGATTTTCGTGCGATCGAGATTCATCTCTATTCGAGATATCTCGAAACGAAACGTCAAATCGTATGTATTTTTTTCATTTGTTTCGAGATATCTCGAATAGAGATGAATCTCGATCGCACGAAAATCGGGCCCTGGTCGCGCGATTTTTGACGCCCCTGTGAGCCTATAGGGTACAATCGGCGGCGGACCTATAGCTTGGTGCTTTTTTGATATTTGGTCAAGAATACAAAAAGGAGTTTTTATAAGTCAAGATACTGTCTTGGAAACCAACAAGTTCAATGCACTAACAAATATATGAGTACGTAAATATTGGTAATTAATGTTTAAGTATAATAGAGTTTTTTGTATGAAAAGATTTGATTGTAGTTACGTTATGGGTAATATCAGTAATATGGTGTAAAAACTTGAAATAACTATAAATAAAAACTACGTAAAATAACAATCGGCTGTACTTTATATTTTCCGCTTACCTGTTTGTATTGTGGCAATAATTTAAAACAAAAAACTTAAATAAAAAAACCCAGTTAAATTAATGATGGTTTTAACGTGTACCGCGACACCGCAACTCACCTTTGGTCAAGTAAAAAACAAAATTGTTTATGTTGTAAACGTTTTGAACATCTTTCATACCTAAATGGTATATTTGCGTGTCATCACCATCTTACTGGTGAGTTTCCGCAAATGAGCACACATCTCTGTGAATGTTGAACTAAAAATTATCAAAACACAAGTGCGCAATCAATTATGTATGTATGCACCTCTGTTACATAATTACAACATTACGTTTCTAGTTTCGAAGCCATTTAGCAAACAACTCACATAATACGCTGACCGTTTATTTCATTTCCTTCTAAGGTTTCGTATTTTGTTTTTTATTCACTCAGTTCTTCTACGTAACCAATCTCTTGCAATCTTTGAGACCTCGAACAAGTACATAGAATATTTATAATCGAATATCATTAAAGGAATCCTTACTGAAATTTAAATGCAAAGCGTTAATACCCTAGTGGTTAGAGGTAGCCGGGTTCGAGCCCCATCCTCACCATTTAACTACTGATAAAAACCTACTACTGCACGAGCGTTCAGTTAACTAAACGCGACTACTAGTAACGCGATAACCAGACATTGCTAGTTATCTTAAAAGAATAATTTTAACGAGAAGAGAAAATAAAGAAATGCTTAATTAATAAGAATAAAAAGCCATTAGAATATTGAGGCGAACCATAGGAAGTTTTAAGGTAATTTTAAAAAGTTTTAGCGAAAGCTCCTGGACTACAAGAAATCAGCTAATGGCCGCAGAATAGGCCGCGCCACACGTGGCGTTCTCAATAATTAAGTGATTTACAATCAGCCCGCGGACTCTTGAACCTTGTGCGCCGAGCGAAGGTAATATCCTGACATGGTGAATCATTATTTCCTTACTTATAAAGTTATCACTTATTGTAGCTTTTTATTAAGTAAACATGGTAGACATGCGTTCGATATATCAAAACGTAACTCATATCGGATATGGTGTTAGTTATCATAACATATCGATATGCCATCCCACATAACCGATATGACAAAAACGTTATTGTATCGATTTATTCAAAAAACCTATCCATCCATTCGGTTATAGTTATATCAAAACTTAAAACTGCAACGCATCGATGCGAACTTCACAAACGGTCATAACGGTAACTTATTCGCTACCACTCTTTCTAACAACACATTCTTTCACTGGTGTAAAAGGGATGAAGCGAATAAGAGATTACTTTAGTTATGAGCGTGTTCGCGTAGCTACCGGCGTGGACCTTATCTGACTAGCAATAAAGTTTAGTTTCTATTGTCTAGTTACGATAACGTTTTTCGAGTCCATCGTTTGGCGGCTAGCGGCTACGGCTACTGGATATTAGTGAGACACCTACTCTACAAAATAGAACTACATGAGGAAGTAATAAGGTTGAATTTGAGTTATTACAATACAGATACATATTATAAAAGGGCTGTAATAATTTTTTTTGTTGTTTTGTGCGTTCGACTTTATTTTGATTAGTGTTTTTATGATAGTTGCAACGTTGCAATTACGTAAAAGGAATTCCTTTCGTATTTCTATTTTTAATGTGTGTATTTAGTTATTAGAGTATAATATTTAGTTTGTGAATAAAAATATAAGATAAATTTGAATTTTTCATAGAAAATGTCGCGCAAAGCTAGTGAGATATATGGACTCATTTTGATAAAAAGGACAATGCCGTCGGTCTGGCTGTGTGTAAATATTGCAATCAAAAGTTTTCGTACAATTTTAAATTCCACCGGGAATTTCAAATTCTCATTTAAAAAGAGCGCTTAAGTCTAATAAATGCGTCTAATAAAAAGTAATGTACATGTATTGATAGATTAATAAATAAATAACTTAAAAAAGAACATAGCTGTACAGTGTACGTTTGCGTTCGTTGTTAGTTTTCGCATCTAAATATCATGTTTACGTTTGCAAACCGTTCTGCTGATATCGATATATGAAAACGGTTTTCTATATCGATATGGAAACTGTATATCGGTTAGATAACCGTTTGCGGAAAAAACTGAAAACGCCCATGTCTAAAACATGGAGGTGTGGCGCTTACTGAAATGGAACCGAATTATTCCCTTACCAAAATAGTGCGTTCGACCACTCGGCTACCACTGCTACTTTTTCACAAATTCTTAAAAGGTCACTTTACAATAGCATACACAGGAATCGGATATTCCAATTAATCAACAGCATACATATACAAACTCGGAACGTATTTTTTTTGTTTTTTAATTCGCAATTAAAATAAACAAGTTATTTTTTTCTTTACGTGTCATTATTTTAATCGGCTAGCGGTACTGTTGAGCAACTTTCGACTTTAAATATTCTAAAAACTCGTTGTGCAAATTTTGGCATAACACTCAAGGTGTCCTTGCTCGAATTTCGTTGCAAAACAAAGAATATGAAACATGTTTATTAAAACAGATGTAAGAGCCATCTTTGTTAACATACATAAATATTACAATAATAAGATTTTGTAGGATTAATGTCTTATTCGCCACTGACACACTCGATTTAATGACAAAAAAATTACAATTATTATTAATTTCATAGGATAGATTTCATCATCACGCCTGTATTCCTCGAAGGGGTAGGCAGAGGTGCATTGACAATATAGTCCTATCTCACAATTGACATGCCATACTAGTATTTTGCGTAGACGCCGCGTCGCCACTCGCCAGTGGATACTCCTAGCGAACGTTTTGGATTAAGAATATTTAAATTCCAGCATATAATTATACATTAAAAATAATAATGGTATTTTTTAACAATGAATATCGAGATTCTAAAATTTATTGAATGTATTATACATTATACATTCCGTCAATATTATAATGAAGACACACACCATGCGTAGTAAATCGCGATTATGCGTCGCATATTGAAATTCAAAATGTATTATTCGACGGTGTACATATAATTCGTTTCTGGTGTTCAAAAGTCGTTAAACTTTTTACGTGAAAATCTCGCAAGGCGCAAAAACTAAGTTTAATTTTAATTCTTGATTATAAAAGTGAGTACAGGTTTTTGATTGATGTCCTTTCTTGCCGGGTTAAATGTATCGTAAAAACTTTGCTTAAAATATGGATAAGAGTATCTTAAATGTATACATGTAACGCTTGCAGCTTCACGGCTACAGCTCACTCAGATTATTTTGGAACCATGACCGATTCTCAGCCCATGCGCTAAAGTTCCCCAGCCGGTATAATGGTCAACGGGGCACCCTCATCTACCAAAACAATACCAAAAAACTTCGGCGAAATGTGGGTGCACCTAAACCTACCCTTTCGGAGAATACAGTTAATAACGAAATGTTTAATACGCCTCCGGTCCTACAATAACCTTGGTTATACAATGGACGCTCAAGATATCCTATATACAAGTCATTTCCTCATACATTTCCTTTACCACGAGTTTCTAGACTTGCAAGGAAGGAAACGTGTTACGATTTGTAACTGTCCGATACAAATAGAGCCCCGAGCATACTGGGGCGTCATGAAACACGCGTTCAAATTTTAGGCATTACTAAAAAGGACCGTATTGAATAGTAGAAAGAGCTCATTGACAGCGCTAGTGAATTTTGACATGTGGTCGCTTGGCTTTTATCATAGAAATTCAATCTTTATGCATATTAACAAAGAGTTTGTTTTAGTACTGGCAACATTTTGACGTGCGCGTACTGATACCCTAGTGTGCCCGGATCTTTATATTGCGTATAGGCATGTATCATCAAGTTTAGATGTTGTTTTGATGTCACAAAACTGCCTAACAAACTGTAGTGAAAATAGTTGATTTTACCTGTTTGGGCGTTGAGCCAGAGGTCTTGACTCCTGACTCAATTTAATAAATTACTTTATATTTGAGTTGAAATAGATTTGGCAAATGCATGACACGCGACTGAATGTGAATAAAGATAGGCGAGTACATTTTATGTGTCGTGAGGTCAATAAAACGATGACTTTACGTAGGTACCTATAAATAAATTAATGAATCAGATGAGAATGCTGCTCCTGAGAATGTATTGCTCATAACACTTACTATTTATCATTTTAAAAAGAGTAACCATTGAGTTTCTTACCGGCTCTTCTCAGTGGAAGCAGCATTCCGAACCGGTGGTAGAATCTGACAATTTCTGTAAGTGCTTTTTGGCCTACACGAATAAAAAAAAATATTTTGATTTTGAATCATTTTACCAATTTCATGATAGGTATGATGCGAGGCTAGGTATCTACGTCCAGTTTTAAAAACAGGTCAGCCCTGGGGCTTACCACCACCTCTTAAAGTACCTATTGTTGTTTCAATAGTAACTGTACATTTTTTTTACATATTTTATAGATAGACTAGCTGTGCCCGCGACTTCGCCCGCGTGGACTTTAGGGAGATTACCCGGAAATATGGGTATTATGTTTTTCCCGCGGAACCCTAACGCTTTTTCTAAAATTAAAGTAGCCTAAGTTAAGCATTGGAACGTCAGCTATCTGTCAGTGAAAGTCTCATTGAAATCGGTTCAGCCGTTAATAAAATTGCGTTTTCGTTATAGGTATCGTATATACTTTTATACGCATTTGGTAAAAAAGTGTTGTTTTGATATTACAAACAGACACTCCAATTTTATTTATTTGTATAGATGTATAGATATAGCAGTGGTAGCCGAGTGGTCGAACGCACGCCTTGCAAATAAAAGTGTCCCAAACCCCGGCTCGCACCTCTGGGATTTATGTGCGAATCTCATTTTCATCCAAGATTATCGCTTGCTATGAAACGGTGAAGGAAAACATCGTGAGGAAACCTACACGTCTGAGGGAACTTGACTAGTTTTCGATAATGTGTGAAGTCTGCCAACCCGCACTGGGCCAGCGTGGTGGACTATGGCCTGAATCCCCCTCGCATTGAGGGGAGGCCCGTGCCCAGCAGTGGGACGTTAAAAGGGCTGTAGTATAGATAGATAGAACTCTTTATTGTTCCACCTCTTAGATAAACACAAACTATACCTACAAATACGATAAAAAAATAATAATAATTAAGTGCAACAATGGGCGGCCTTATCACTAAAAGTAGTCTCTTTCAGGCAACCTTTGGATGGATAGGAATTAAAATACTACATAGTAAGGAATAAGGTAACTGTCAGTAATATGAAAAACAATGCTGCAAGACAAGGTGGTGGAAAGGGGGCTGATCGGGACACTATGTGAACCATAATAAAATAAAATCAATTGCCTTGACTATGAAAGGCTCGGGTGGCTAATGTTTGATTCCTAATTTCAATGTTCCGTTTCACAAACGGACCATAAAATTTTCCAAGAAGCCATTCAATAATAAATACTATTTCTTTATGTATGAGGTTTGGTAAACAACTTTCCCGATGCCTTTTGTGATTTAATACGTATCCCTCTAAACCAAATCGTATTTTAGCAAGAGCCTAGCATTAACACTTAAATTGAGTTTTATTATTTCTAAAATCTATTAACACTTCACATAAGTACGTAGCTACCCTCAAATACATAGTACTCACATCAGGTAGATGACATAATGTACTATAAAATTCACGTGTTTGTTTACACTGAAATAGTTAGCTCACTTAGCGAGTGCGGCAGTTAGTCTGGCTTTTAGATGCTAACTCAACGTTCACGCTAATATCTAGTCTAGACTCAATTGTGTCTCTGTATAGAATACCTAAGGGATATACAGGATGCAATTTTTATAATGCCACCTGAAGGGAAAGTACTCTTAATACTGTAGATAGAAAAAAAGTACTCAAAGAAAACATTCCTTTATTTGTGAAAAGAAAGAAAGCCGTTTGGCATTCAAAGATTTTCGAAAAATCGCTTGCCACACCCGGGAATCGAACCGACTAAAATGTGTAAAAATTGCACTCTGTACTTTTATTGCATCGAACGTTAGGGTCAATTATAAGGATGAAATCTCTCAAAAAAAAATTGGTAAATTAAATGAAGGGAAAACTATAAAAGCCGAATTGACTCAAGCGCCATGTTGAGCGATAATGAGTTACATATATAGTTGTAATCAGCGAACTTCGCTCCGCCTTTTTAGCTGAGTATCCCGCAGTTACCACAATGTCGCTTAAATCAATTCGCCGTTTAAACGTCGACATGTTTGTTGCGTAAAGTGTGCCCTCCAAAGAATGTATTAAGTCAATAAACATTACTCATTTATTTTTTTACATACTACGGTAATTACTCATGAGTCGGGCCTGTAAGTATAACATGGAAATTTATACGGGGGATCGTACAATTAGCGAATGATGTCAGTGCCAGAACATATACTTGGCGGGGGTGACACTTGTGCAAATATGAGATATGTACAGAGAGGCGGGTCTAAACGGTTCGCCACGCCTGGTGGCACAAAGCGTATGTTGCTTTGTTGTATTATATTGTGATACCGTTTATTCATATTTCAGGGTGTCTGATACAAAATATGGTTCGTGTGTTTGTATAAAAGTCAAACCCTGGTCTCACAGGCACGTCCGAACCGAAACGAACCCTGTGTCAATATAAATAAAGATTGTATTTCTGTGATAAAAGCCACGCGACCACGCGACAAAATTATCTCGCGCTGTCAATGTCATTTCGTTGTAAAATGTGTTTTATATGTAAGGCAGTACAGTTCGTTTCAGCGCGCGTCAAAATTCAATTTTTTAGCTCGTACTAAAACGAATTGTAAAAAAGCTAATTACTTAACGAAATGTCATTGATGACATTTCGTTAAATAATTAGCTTTCGACGCGAATTTCGACGCGCGATCTCGTGGCATTTACCACATAAATTCAATACATACATATACTCACGCCTGTATCCCATGGGGGTAGGCAGAGACTACCGTTTGCCACTTGCTACGATCCTGACATACCTCTTTCGCTTCATCTACTGTCAACATCTTTTCATGCACTTCCGTCGGTTGAGGGTGCTACGGACTTCAAATTCAATCTATAGGTTGATTAAATGAATTTATGTTTATTTTAGTTAAATAAACGCGCGTGTCTTGACGCCCCAGTGTGCTGTAACATACAAAGATATATGCGGAAATGCTAGTTTTTAACAAAATAATCAGACAACCTAGATATAAATTAGTAACAAAATTAAGCTCGTTACGCGTAACAAAGAAATAAAATACAATATTATGCCAGTATATGAGATATTAATGGGTGCGAGTCAATCCGAGACAGACTAGTCTTGGACATGCGTGCTAACCCCACGGCTGTTTTAAGAAGTAAACGTCGTAATCACCACACGGAAGCTACCATAACCTTTTCGTACCTTAAACACAACAATTACGAATTCAAGTGGATGGCTCGCATTATGGGGCAGAACGCAAGGTCATTAACAAGGTCGAAGCATGCAAATCGAAACTATAGGAAATCAGTTCGACGACGACCGCTAAATAGAATTCAGGACGCGATTCTCAATCAAGCGATTGAATAATAATGAGGGCTTGTGCGAGTTTCATTTGACGTTTATGAATGGGCGTTGGAAGGTTGATTTTTATAGGTAAATAAATGAATAATAAACATCGTCAGACAACACATACTCATTGTGTGTTCCCAAACTAAGCAACGGTTGTACTGCGAGTACGGACTAGGCGCGAACCCAGTTATATCCAGACCAGTAGTTGTTGCATGAGCGCCAAGACCAGACTTATGTCACAGAATATGTGGATTACATTTTTTTCTCTCGTATGAAATAAGACAGAGAGCGATCGAGCCAATCCGTGACAGAGGTCTTGTCTTGACATGCATGCTGACACCACAGATCAAATTCCAAAAACCGTAAAGGTGGAGCCATAAACCTAATTGCAAATTCCGAAAAGGTCATTTCCGAAATTTGCCGCCGACGGGAATCGAACCTACAACAGCCCCGTGGCGTGAGCCGAGTGGCCTACACTCGAACCACCAGATCAATTTGTTATTAAGGTATTTTGATGTGATGTTATGCTTTGTTTACAGGGGTATTGCCAAAGACTTTGGTACTGAACTATGACATTGTCCGCAAATTGAATATGGATATAAATGAAAAGGGTTAATGTTGGATAAATTACCACATCCTTGTGGGTATTACAATTGATTTGTACATGGTACCTATCTATAAGGGGGAGTCCGTTTCTACACAGTAAGGCAGTGTTTTTTTTTTTTTTTTTTAGTAAGGCAGTGTTAGGGGTGGAGCTGCTCTAATACCACCCACTATGGTGAAGCAATAAGCTTATGGTGTTATAGCTATTGTGGATATACAGCAGCCGAAGTCTGCGCGAATCAGAGGCACGTCTAAGATGTCTAATTCAAGAAGTAATAATGACCACTTTGACCAATTTCTCTAAAAGACATTATATTTCATTATTTGTGTAGAATGTGGTCAATTGAGCTTACCAACTAACTTTAAAGTTTATTTTTAGGAAAGATGTTATGCTTTTTGCAAATTTTATAAGGTGAAGTAAAATATGCAATCATGTTTATCCTAAAGTAGCAGTGGTAGCCGAGTGGTCGAAACCACGTCTTGCAAATCAAAGTGAGCGGGTTCAAACCCCGGCTCGCACCTCTGGGATTTATGTGCGAATCTCATTTTCATCTGAGATTATCACTTGCTATGAAACGGTGAAGGAAAACATCGTGAGGAAACCTGCATGTCTGAGGGAACTTGTCTAGTTCTTGATAGATGTGTGAAATCTGCCAACCGGCACTGGGCCAGCGTAGTGGACTATGGCCTGAATCCCCCTCGCATTGAGGGGAGGCCCGTGCCCAGCAGTGGGACGTTAAAAGGGCTGTAGTAGTAGTAGTAATGTTTATCCTGTGTATTATTTATTCCTGTTATTTACAAGTAGGCTAGGGTGGGTAACTCTCAATATTCAAGCAGGCAATAATAAAATTAGCAAATTCTTCTTTGATAGCCATTCCAACTAAAATGTAGGTACCTACATTCATTTTATCAGCAAGTGAAGATTAAGATATGAAAGTCAATTTCTAATTTATACAAATTACACTTTAATTGTATGACAGTAATGCCATATTTATGCCAACTGCGATCCCAAATGCCAACCCATAACACTGTTTTTAATACAAATATAAAATAATCTATACTAATAAATACAATTGAAGTTTAAGTTTGTATTGTTAGGATAACAGTATTTTTACTTATTATATGAAAGAATATGATGCTTATAACAAACAAATATCTTTGTTGTCTGTCTGTATGATTGTTCCATTATGGGCAATCTGCGAAATAGCTAGAATTGTACAACTTCGACTTTAATGGACATAGTATATAGGTCATGTTGAGCAACTTTTTCTTTTCTACACTTTACAGGGACTAAGTAGGTGGTACTATGCAAGAACAATTAACATACTATATCTGCTTATTCTTTTTCTGTCTAATTATTATGATAAGCTTATCAAAAACATGCTCATTATCAGCAATAGAATATCCTGTAGATGTTTTTTAAATGAAAAATTATAATTCATGATATTTTTTTGGATGAAAAAAAAAATTGTTTCCATCAAATATTGAACAGCACAGAAACAATTTTTAACCATTTAACAATTAGACATAGGGTGTACTCAGGTGAATAATGGTATATAAACGTTTGGAAACAACCTTATTGATGATATGATTTTTTTTAAATGTTCCAATTGGTATCTCAATAGTACTTAACTATATGACAAAAGGATGATACTCACTTTGAAAACTTCAGAGAAGAATCCGGAGCCTATCTTCTCCAAGATGAAGTCATCGAAGGGGTACAACGCAGCCACTGCTGTCCTTAGGGCAGTACACGATGAGCCCGTCACTCTCCGGTCACCGAGTCTCTCACAATCCTCACTAACACCGGACTCCTTATCACAATCATCATCACAACACACTGCACGCTTGCTCCTGCTGTTCTCGAGTCCATCCCGGAGCCGCCGTCCCAACTTCGAGTTGGGACCCCGCACGAAACGCCCCGCCTTCGCTGTCTCGTCCAAATTCGTGAAACTCTCCGCTATCTTCAGCACTTTGCTGGGCTTCCGCCGCTCGTACCTGCTCCTGGCACCCTCCGGCGTACACTCCTGTTGCATTATAGATGATCGTGCTATTTAACCCGTTTCCAACATAATGTTCGGGATCAAGTGCCCCTGACGGACACCACGCAAGGACGGTCCCACACGCGCATCATCCTCCGACTTTAGCGGCGATCCACTTATTGGCGGTACACAAAAATATGCGAAATAACATTATAAACACAGATAAATGTCGAATTTGCTACTGTCACTTTCACATATATCCCGAATATACCGTTGTTGGCGGCGGCGTACGCGGCTGACTACGCTTTTTTATTGACTCTCGAGTTTGTTGTTACGATTTGTGTGTTAAGGGATAAATGTTTCTACACATTTTACAATCCGATTGACCAACGACGCGCGTTGAAGCAAAGTAAAGAAAGCTGAACGCAAGCCAAGCAACACCAACACATGACATAACTAATTGGAATGTTGACAGCTCCAAATATGTTTGCCGGAGGTTGGCAGCATTGAAAGTCGGCTGCGTTCACAAATAACGATAAGGTTTCGTAGCGTTAAAAAACTGGTATAATATAACGTTATCGATAATATTCTAACTTTTATATTTTTTTAAACCCTGACTCTTATAACACGTGTTATTAATGTTTTGCTTGTGTATAACATCTTTTATATTGTGAAATAGTGGATCCCAATCGGATATAACGCTTTAGCTCACGCTTCTGTGAGAGTTTAGGATATCAAGATTTAGTAATGGACATATGTTACATTGGTGGTAGGTAAGTAAATAAAACATCCAAAAATAAATTTCGCTGTTTATTTTAATCCATGCCGACTATATCCTTAATTATTTTAATGTATCTATATCACACAATGGAAACATAACGATGACAACCTCATAGCAAATCAGCTTAATATAATAAAAATCTTTTTTATCATTTTACGCCAATTCCCTTCTGAGTTAGCTTCCACAAAGAAATAATCTCTGTCACTTTATAAAACAACAACGCTAGCATTCATTATTCACAACTGTCTACTAACTATTAAAAATTTAACGCTCAATAGCTATAAATACAAATATATTATTGCTGTTGCGATTTTATTATCTAATAGCTTAATTAAATTTTACATTGATCTCAAAATGAGTATTCGTTTTTTTCTTATCTAAATTAGTCTTATCTAAATTTAAACTTACCTATAGTAGTATTGCTTGATTCGAGAAAACATTGCTTTCTCGTGAAAAATGTTCTAAAAC
Source organism: Ptilodon capucinus (assembly GCA_914767695.1). Lineage (NCBI taxonomy): Eukaryota > Metazoa > Arthropoda > Insecta > Lepidoptera > Notodontidae > Ptilodon > Ptilodon capucinus. The sequence goes on from OU611812.1 coordinate 11,693,047, forward strand.
ATTTAGAACATACAAAGATAGTGCTGCAACCATTACATGGCGCATTTGGTTTGTAACAATCATTTAGACCCCATTTACTTAGAAAGTGAATATTAAGGTCTACTAAATTATACAAAAAGCGTCTACTTACTTTTTTCGTGTTTTTAATTGAACAAAAGTTTTTGATGCCTAAATATTACATCGGTAGGTGTAGTTAACGTGTAACGTAAGGTTTAGTGCATAGGTAGGCATTCTAAAAAAATACTTTTAATATGGGGCCACAAAACAACTGCTTATTTTCTCTAATCTATAACTTATTTTTAATTCAAAATATACACAATCATAACTTGATGAAAAAAATAAACAAATGAGTAAAACTTAAAGTAAGTAATCTAAAATACACTAAATTATTCTAGCTAATCAGTAACAAGTTACAAACATTTGTACATAATTATAAGCTTCATGTTAGTAGGAAATTATATTTTAATTTACAAACAATAATAGTGTCAAGAAATGAGAAAATTGAAAAAAAAACAAAATATTGTACAAATAAAATGAAATCAGTTCTAATATTAAAATGAAAGTTATAGTTTGACCCAAACCGCTTGTACCAACGGGGGGCAACCCAGGCCACTCTACTCTGACAGTCCCTTTCCTCCCCTTTAGTCCTTCCCATGTCAGTCTCTTGCCTCGCCGCACATTCCCAAGACACGGTACAGTGGTCACGGGCAAACTATATTGAATAAACTATATAACTATATTTTTGTGGGTACGTAAAATAAACTCGTCAAACTGTCGCAACAAGAATTATTTCACAACCATTCTCTTCAAATCTATCAACCGCAACTATTAACTATTTTACATATCCATATGCAGGCTTAGTAAAAACCCCTATAATAAATGAAAAAAAAAATTGTGAAGATAAAAGGCCGGCCCGGTCAAAGAAGGGTATGGTCGTTGCTGAAGATGATCTTGCTACCATGAACGTAACATATTGGTACTTACTAAATTTCCATGTTTTAAAAAAAAGAACAACGAACGATACAAAACTTATTTGAGCATTAGCTTACTACCACATCTCTATGCAGTATCGTTATAATAATAATTTATATTTTTGACAGTAATATGAAAGAAAAATAAGAAAAACAATACTGCAGTGTGTAATATAGTGGAAATGGCCATGATTGCTAAGTTCCTTGAAGATATATAAATACAAGATTTAAGTCGTTGTGCTATTACCGTGACACCGAAAATAGATTTTATTACATTATCATCTCATCTATTATTCTAACGTTGTTTCATGGGTCGTTGTAAATATAAAAATACAAAATAAATATGTCAGAATTATAAATTTTCTAAACTTTCTACCCCCTTGAAATATATTTATTTATTTCAATCACACCATTATGGGTACAACAAGTGAAACCGTTATATGAATTGTTATAGGTATAAGGTAACTTAATTCTTCATCTGCTTATTTGACGAAACCAAAAATGTTTAGACTTGGAGGCAGAAATAAATTAATAAAATTATAGGACCGGCTAAGTAATTGGTAAGTACCTAATTGTGCATTAGTTAGTGCAAGAAGACACCTACAATGATTATTTTAAAAGGTACATTTTAAATACAACCCGTTCAAAATAACGGATAACGTATTTTTTTTTATTATTTTAGTTTTTTTTATATAACGTTATGTTTATCATTACAAAACAAGGCGATTGCACTCTATGATCTATGATACTATTAGTAGTTAAGGTATTGATATTGTTCGCTTTAAAAGGTTTGTAATAAATCATATAAAAAGTGTTATTAAAATGACGCTCGTATGTACAGTCGCAGAATGAAATGGTTTTCCAGTTTTTAAATATTACCTTTTGAAGTGAAACATCTAATGGCGCGCTTGGCGAGTGAGAGCAACTGTTGATGCCGCTATGCCGTGATGCGAAAACTTCGAGCAGCTCCGTGGCTCCTCGGTTTTCTCCGCCGGTTATACTCCGCCCACCGGTTGACTCCGCTCACTCACCGCTACGACGCTTCTCTCTCTTCTCTAAATAATAATGTTTCACATCTGCCAGGCGTCCCGCGACGGCTACTTTTTTTAAACTACCCACATCAGATGCCAATCAGTTCCGGTGGCGATAAAGAATTTAAAATCTCCCGTATGTGTACAGTGTACCTATACAAATTATAAGATATGACAGTTTTATTTAATGTGTTGACGATATTTTTTTAATTGTAATTTGAACGTAACATTTATTAAAATGTTGGCAGTACTGATTTTTGCACTTGGGTAGGTAAGCCAAAGTCTACTTTTTATAAATTCTACGACTGTACGTATAGATGCGTTTACAAAAGTTGTTTAAAAAGTTTCGTTATCTATAAATGAAATAAATTATAAGCTTGACAAATTTTTTCATAGCTATAATTACAAGGGTGTGGGGTCCGAAATGACTCAATTAATCAGAATATTCTGAATCATCTGGGTACTATGTAGTGGATTATTGGGAGACAGAGCACCAGTTGTAAAGATACCCTCAGCAGAGGCTGACTGTTCGTCTGGTCTTGACATTCACCTGCGGAAAGAAAAAGATAATTGACAAACAAACAATTAATTGACAGCAAATTAATTACGCGGGATAATGAACGCTAATAGTTCAATGTCTAAATAAAGCTGACCAAGTCTAAAAGGCAGTCTTTCCATTGCCCCCAGTCCGTTGTGGAGTTCCTTTAACTTCATTTTGAAGGCATGAAAACATTATCTTTTATCAATGGTAGCTAAACTAATAAGACTAGTGTAGCCATTAGACAATGCAACCTTTAAGCCCTTTGGATTGCATCATAGCTACTAGCAGTGCCTAAGTGCGTACTGCGTATTTAAGTTGCATACCCTTTTGCCTCTTTCTTCGTTTTTACTAAATGATGAAATTAATTGAATAAGATGAGGAATAGCTCCAGCTGCGATTTGTGCGTATTTTAAGCTGTGTCAAGTAATTGATAGCATGAATAAATTCAATCATTAGACATTATAATATCGAGGGGTGAAGTGCTATTTACTTAAGGGACAATTTTTGGTGTGAAACATCTAATGGCGCGCTTGGCGAGTGACAGTGACAGTTGATGCCGCGATGCCGTGATCCCAAGACTTCGAGCAGCTTCGTGGCTCCTCGGTTCTTCCCGCCGCTTAGACTCCGCCCACCGGCTGACTCCGCTCACTCGCTCACTCGCCGCTACGACGTTAATGTTTTACATCTGCCAGGCGTCCCGCGACGGCTCAGTTTTATTTGTTCATTCGATGCAGAAAAATTAGCTGATTCTAAATATGTACCTGTATACCTAAGTCAATATCGCCCAAAAGTGTCGCTAAAGTCAAATAGCTTGTATTACCTATTTTACCCCTCGATATAAATAGGTGAAGTGATTAAGATTGCGGATGACCTTTGCTTCTTTGAGCGTGTGTATTCACAGTTGACGGAAACGTCTCATGTCCGTCAAAGTCGATTACCTAATAGTATTTAGCAGTTGTGGTACCATAGAACACGTTTCATCGAGCTTTGAGCCCTGGGTCTTCTTCTTTTAATAAACAAATGAAATTGAATGGAATAAAGATGGCAGATCCGAAAAAGCTCATTCTTCAACGAAATTTTGTACTATCTGCAAAATATTACATGCGAGTCTCAACCCCTCGTGGTTCGCGGGCTTTAAGGGTACGGAAAAAAATCCGTCATATTTTTTTTTGGTCACGGATGTGAGATCACATTAAATGGATTTCATCGTAACTTACGGAAACCGTTGGTTCCCGTCAACTGTGATACCCCTGCAGTAGGTGTGGGTCTATAGTGTAGGCACCGCGGTGCGCTCGCGCCGCTGCCGCATGCGGCTGCAGCAGTCACTTCCTGAAGCGTCGAGGCACTCACCGGCGGCGGCGGCGAGTAGCGCGAGCTCCGGTCGCTCGGCGGAGCGCTCGCAGTTGGTCGCTGACCGCGTGATGGTGAGCGCGCCGCGTCGGTCTTCGCGTGACATGAAGCAGTACCGCCGCGCAGCGCCGCTGTCCCGCGACAACGGCGTCGTCACGACGAATGACGCGCCGTTCTCGTACCAACCCCCGTGGCATGTATACGCTGGAAAACCGAAGAGAATTGGAATAGAGCCTTTAAAGATTCCCTTGAGAAGAACGTGAGAACACTCCATCAGGACCTAAGAGTGCAGTGAAAATGAAATGCAATTGCAATGTTGTTTTTGCAGCACAAGAACTCGGACTAAGTCCGCCACACAGTCCCACCACTGTTACTCGTGTAAGCCAGGATCGACAGCGGTATCCAATGAAGACACCGAGGTTTGACTCTCGGCGAGTAAGTATATGGGTAGTAAGAGTTGGAAGAAATAATGTATTCACTTCCCCCCATAGTAAAGCAGAAGACTGAAGGACTTTTATTCCTGCCCAATATAAAGAAGTATTTTCAGTACAAGCAGCCACGTTGAAGGCAGGAAGCAATGATACCAATACCACTTTTGCAACCATAGACAGTAAATAAAATGTCTAATCCTCACCTGACATCACCTCCCTATTCTCGCACGTAGAGTAAAACTCCATGTTCTTCACGGTATTACACCCAACTTCTAATCTATTGTAGTTGTTCCCCGCACAACTCACGTCGTCCTCCGTCTCCCTCCGACTTCTCAACATGGGAGCACTAGACATATTCCTTACGCTAAAATTGAACAACCTATTGCCGTTTATCCTACGATTATGTTCCACTACTGGTTTCTCTCTCTTATTACTATGTGCGCGTGATTCACTAGATCTGGTCTCTCTTCGATGTGGACTTTGTATCTCGTATTTACCGGAGTATGGACATTCTTTTGATTCGGGATTGCTTGCTGAAAAATAATGAGAATAAAATTACTTAAAAATAAACATAAAAAGAGGTAGGTTGGAGTCTCAATGCCTGGTACGGGATTCCGCATAATTTGAGGGGTATTTATATCATACTTCATTAGAGTGCAGACTATGGGAATTGACACGATTGGCGATTAACTAGTGATGCTATGAATAAAATAGAATACTATAGTGTCTTGGAGAAGATAGGACCATAGTGAGCTTTTCCTGATAGGACTCAGCCTGCTACACATTCCCACCACTGTTAGCCGACATCGACAATGGGATCCATTGAATACACCGAGTTTTGACCCTCGGCGAGTCTTGTAATAAAGCTGTATCGTCTTGTCTTAGAACCTTACGAATTTAATTGAAAGTGTAGGAAGAGTTGGAAGAAAAGTGTTTCCACTTCCCTTCAGTCAATACAGTGAGCTTACCAACTAAAGTGACGTAAGGCGCAGTGACCGCATTGAAGTGGTGCGGGGAGCAGGCGTCGTCCGGCCTGGTGGTGGGCGTGCCGCGCTGCAGCTCCGCGATGTACGTGTCTCGTCGATAAAGCACCACGCACACGAACCGAGACACACTGAGGATATAAAAAGTCATAGTCAGCCCTCAAGTCTGCCAACGTGACTTGTGAAACTCTCAAATGTACGTGGCCAGACAACACATACTCATCGTATGACCCCAAACTAAGCAAAGCTTGAACACACACACCAGGGCAAATTCCGAAAAGATCACATTCAAAATTTGCCGCTGTAGGGAGTCGAATCCTAAACCACTCGGTGCCGAGCGGCTTGGACTACTGGACCAAGATGTCAATTCATGTTAAAAAAAGCTCCCTCTTTAATATTATAACTCATTGCCTAGGCATGACCTTCTTACCACCGGCTTGCAACAATGTTTATAATATTATCTTTAGTTTTTGACAGTTTAGTACACATTCTGACAAAAATGTACAGTTAGTATGGTAACAGAAATACTTTAAGTGGTGGTGGTAAAGACCCTGTTATATGTTTGTGGAATGATGGTAGGTTGATTTTTAATATCTGATTACTTTATTAGATAGTTAGAACTTGAAACGTACCAATGGTGCTGCCAATGGGCAACAAGTGCCACGGAATTTCCGCTCGGCGAGCTGGCCTTCACGTTGACGCAGTACACCTTGATGTCAGCACCAGTCTGATTGGTAATCCTCAGTGTTGCGTTCCGCTGGTAAAATGTATAGTTGCTGCTGAAGTCCAGAGTGTGCCACGTGTGCGAAAACGTCATCCAGGTCGGGAATTGACAGTTGAAGCGAACTGAAACTAAAATTGACAACAAATGAATATCAAAACTGATGAAAGATAGACGAAATACCATCGATAGTGTTGTGGTTAGAGGGACCACAGTCGTAACTACAGTCGTCGAGACTAAGATACTGCCAATTATGATACTACAATGCAACTCATAATGAAATAATTAAAAAAAAACAAAACACTTATTTTTTTCGTGCGGTTAAAGCTTCCACTTGCTCGTCAAGGCGTGCACGTCGATTTTTTGTCAATGCCAGAACGACGTGTTCGAACTGTACGAAACTGAACGAAAAGTTCATTCTCCAACGAAAATATATTTACTGCAAGAGCGAATTTAAACGCATAGGGGTGTGGCTTTAACCACAGAAATTCAATCTTTATGTATATGGACACAGAGTTGGTTATAATAGTGGCAACAAATTTGATACGCTGCTTTTGACGCTGTGTGCAGGGGACGAGCCCAATACGAGAGAGTACAAGCATTTGGCTTAGTTCGAGGGTTCCATGGATTACGAATACTGTGATAACCTCACATTGCTACCTGTGAACTTAAAAAAAAACGTAGCCGTCGCGGGACGCCTGGCAGATGTGAAACGTTATGTTATTTAGAATAGAGAGAGAGAAGCGTCGTAGCGGCGAGTGAGCGGAGTCAGCCGGTAGGCGGAGTCTAAGCGGCGGAAAGAACCGAGGAGCTACGGAGCTGTACAGAGTTTTCGCATCACGGTATCGCGGCATCAACAGTAGCTCTCAATCGCCAAGCGCGCCATTAGATGTTTCACATCAAAAAAAACTTACCTCGTTTAAGAGCCATAGTTCTAGATCCCTCTGTGGCGCTGAAGAGACCATTGCAAGTAGCGTCCCCGGATTGCGCTACCCTGTACTCTATCCCTCCTGGTGGGATAGGTACTGGGTTCTCTTTCACAGCGCCAGTTGCTGTAAAATATATGATGGTAATTAAATTATAGGACAAAAAACTTCAATATACAGGGCGTATCAGGAGACCGAAATAATATTTTGACGTTTGCATGGGTATCGATTATACAACTGAATGGTATAAAAAAATTATCGTTAGAACATGTTTTGTTTTACTTTTTTTTCGTCGCCGATATCTCGTGTAATATCTCGTAGTTCTATGTTAAATTCTCATGTTGTGTTTTGTGAATATTGGTAGCCGCCCGTCGTAAATGTAGTTTGCTTAATTTGCTTAATAGGGTCATGGATGTACCCAAAGGCCAGAACACGATACCTATGACAAATATTCAAAGGTCTATAACTCGGAAACTATGATAGTTAGGTATAATCTGTCTTCACTCAACATCCACATATGAGCTACCGTATAGGTACCCAAAGTATTATTTAGGACTTCTGATACATCCTGTATATTTATGAAAGGTTTACAAGATAGATACCATTTGTCTTCTCGTAGACGAAACATCTGTATCGGTCTTCATTGCTGGTGGCGTGGTTGTGGTGGATCTTACCCACTAAGAACCGCAGACTACCCTCCTTCCACGTTGCCAGGCATTCCAACTCTTCCACTGTAAATAACAAAAAACAAACATGTAAGGATTGACGAGAAAATATCCACAAACCTTCTGCAAATGCCTGCGAACACGGTCAGTCAAACCGCAACAATAATTATGATGGATAGTATTATTATAGTAATACCTAGATTATTTTTCCAATATCAAAATGAACTGAACTGATCGAAAAGGTGCATCTATCTTCGAAATATCAATAAAGACGCAAGCGTTGCCTTTAACACAGAAATTTAATCTTTACGTACATTATCAGAGAGTACATATTCAAAAAAAGTCAAGTTAATTTGGTCGATTTATGTAGAAAATATCAAGACACCAGAGTTACGAAACACACGGTGTCTACATTTCCTTAACTATTGTGGATTCCTATCAAGTTATTAAACCTCCCGCAAACTGAGGTGTAACCGCTCGCTCGTCATAATTTTTGCCAATACCAAAAGTAACTCTGTGTCCATACTCATAAAGATTGAATTTCAGTAATAGTCATTTCGTTTAGGAGTGCACTTTTCTATGAGTCAATACAGCTCATTTTGGTACTGGTAAAAATGTTTACGCACGCCTTTTAACGCCCCAGTATGCAGAGTATTCTCCAATTTAGAAAAAGCTCCATCGTGACAGTCACGAAAGATTGCTACCTACATTTCCTTTCCTATTGTGGTTTCCTATCAAGTTATTAGTCTGCACAGTTGTTCCCGAGATATTTACATCCCAGAATAGACTTGGTCCGCGGTCCGTCGACGGAGACAATCGCGACAGACGGCCGCACAAATAAAACTTTTATATATGTAGAGCCGCCGGCGTAAAGGGGAAGTACTATGGAAATTTCTCAGACGAAAATGTCTCTCTTCTTTCCTTTTTTTGGTTAACAGGAAATATGTTTTATAATGTACCTATTTCGTTTATTTTTATTTTGTTTAGGATGCAGCAGTGGTAGCCGAGTGGTCGAACGCACGCCTTGCAAATCAAAGTGTGCAGGTTCAAACCCCGGCTCGCACCTCTGGGTTTATGTGCGAATCTCATTTTCATCCGAGATTACCACTTGCTATGAAACGGTGAAGGAAAATATCGTGAGGAAACCTGCACGTCTATAGAAAGGCGTGTGAAGTTCATCAATCCGCACTGGGCCAGCGTAGTGGATTAAAGCCCAAAAATCTCCCTCGTATTGAGGGAGAATGTGCCCGGTATAATGTCAATAGGCTCACCCCCTATTACATTGGGACCAAAAACACATCGGCGAAGTGCGGGTGCACTACAGTGCACCTCTGCCTACCTCTTCGGGGAATACAGGCGTGATGATGTATTTTATTTATATGCACAGTAAAGCCGACTGTCCCATAATTACGTGTTTACCGGGAAAGTATTCGTAGTGTAAAACATTTTGTATTGAAGCGTACTAAATGTATGTAAAATATGTGCATTTCTTAACCGCATGAATACCGTTCTGTTTTGTGCTCGAAATATTATTTTGTTTTAAATTATTTCTTAAATTGTTAAATATTTTATGGTTTTTTTCGGTGCCAATTCATGTGTGTATTTGCCTAGTTCGACGTAGATTGGCACATATTCCAAATGTAATGAATTATGAGGTTATTTGTAGCTATTTAGTGTATCTAGAAAAGTTCTTTTGGAAGATATTCAAATGGTAGCTTTACTTATTTCCCTTAAGTAAGCAGTTATTTCGAAAGGATCGCTCGCTAAATCTAAACAATGGCTGACACCTATCCTGGAACGGTGCCCGATTCATTTGTATGCTGTTCACTAACAAGACGAGACGCTTTCGGTTACAAATTACACTTATAGATTTGTACTGCTGCAGACAAGACCACAGGCGATAGTGTTATTTTGTACAAGCTGACCCCGCGACTTCTACCACTTGGAATTTAGGAACCCCAATTATTTTTCTAAAATTAGTCTGCTAATAAAGGCCCCACCGAAAACAAACAGACACGGAGACGGACAATTGTTTACAGTTGAAGGTCTAAGGGTATGCAAGAGGAAATAGTATTCGGCATAATTGCAAAAATCTACAAAAGTTTTAAAACTGCATTTTATTGTACCCACCTGTGCTCTCAGATCCGTAGACGTCTGGGCAGGCCTGATAGTTGAGAAGTAGCCTTGAGTCCTCAGTGCAGCTCTCTATTGATGACACTGGACTCTTGCAGTCTCCGTGGCCTCTGCAATGAGTTTACAAGTATTTTCTGTAGTTATCAAATGTTTTTAAATACACAGAATAAGTAATTTTTAAATAAAATGTAATCGATTAGGCACACCAGAGCGTCAATAGTTACGCGTCGAATTTTTGCCAAAAACAAAACGAGCTCTGTGTAAATATATAAAAGGATTGAATTTTTGTGGTAAAAACCACGACACCACGCGTCAAAATTCGATCGCGCGCTGTCAATGTCATTTCGTTAAGAATGACCTTTTTCTATCAGTTAATACAGTTTGTTTCGATATTGGCAAAAAAAGGTCAGGTCACAGATGTTTTTTTTTAAATTGACATAGACTAAAAATCATACTTCAGTAGTTTAGAACTTACCTATTATAAGTGAAAGAAAAAGGGCCTTTTAAGGGACAGTCGACAGGGTCTGCGCTTTCTCTGAACATCGAGTAGAGGAGCGCGTCACCAGTTATCATAGAACAGAGATGCGGCAATGCGTCGCGGCGATGGCAGAATGCTGGGAACAATAAAAACAATCATAAAAGCCATTTTTACCACTAGACAGGCATAGACTAACGATAAAACATTCCCTAGAAGTCATAGACATTTAAAAAAGTTCCAAGGATCAAAACCAAGTGAAAAGAAACGTATTTTCATTATGTTGGCCGCTGTGGTACCTGGTGGTAACGGTTCGAATCCCGTCATAGCAAATTCTGTTAATGTTTTTTTCTTAATTCCAGCTAGACTCGGTATTAGTGGGTCATTAATATTAAAACGACAATAAGTACTATAAGAGAGGTAAGACCTCTGATGTCTTCATGGATCCATGAAGACATCAGATTTCTTACCTACCTAGAACCATCGTTCTGTGGTCACAAAACCACTGTAATGTGAACTCTCCGGTCCTTCATATCCCTTTCATGTGTTATTCATTGAACTCCGGGCAGCAGGAAATTAGGTCTCTTTACGAGCCTAAGACATTATCCAGTGGATTAATGGGATTTTGTTTTTCGATCCCGTCTTCTGTGGCCCTGTTCTGGATTGTTCTTTAGATTACATTCAATGTAAGGTGATGTGTTTTGGAGATTACCATGTTGAGAATAGGAATATATATAAAAATCCGTAAAATAGTTTTATTTCAATGTATAGTCTTCGCGTAAATATACGAAAACAATATATATACCTATATATAAGTTGTCAATCTACAACGTTAAGTAGAGTTGAGGCCCTGGATCAGAAACAGTTTTTTATTCATGTAAACCAATCCAGCCACGTATGAATCGTCAATAAAAAATAATAATAGTATCTCTACCACCCATTCGGAATGCATTTGCCATGGAGAAGAATGGGCAAGAAACTCCTTGGTTGCTTGTAACCAATAAGGATTTACATATTTGTGTTTTTAAAATTAACAATTATACAATATAACGTTATTGAGTCTATTAATTCTCAAAACATAATTAATTAACTATACAAACTACGTGCTATGCAAGATTTAAAGGTAGGAAGGAGGAGGAAACGGGATAAATAGCTAACATCACTCAAATGAGTTCCTGTGGAGCAGGACCAGCGCCTGATCAAGCGTGTTCTTCTAAATAATTGCTCAATTCCAAAAAGGCAATGTCCGAAATTCGGCGCTGATGGGTATCGAACCCATAACCGTCTGGGGTATTAAGCCGAGCGGCCTATGCTCCAACTACTGCACCATGCCGTCGTCTACTTACTTTCTTTGTACTGAAGCACGTTTTTGTGTTTCTCGTGCATCACCACACAGCGGTAACAGCCTTTCCTGAAATAAGAAAAACTTTAATAAAGCAAGCTGTCTAAACGTCTCTACATTACGACTAGGTACTTAGACTTATGTTTTGGTTTCATATATGGTCTCGGTGACTCTATATAAAGACAATACTACTACAGCCCTTTTAACTTCCCACTGCTGGGCACGGGCCTCCCCTCAATGCGAGGGGGATTCAGGCCATAGTCCACCACGCTGGCCCAGTGCGGGTTGGCAGACTTCACACATCTATCGAGAACTAGTCAAGTTCCCTCAGACGTGCAGGTTTCCTCACGATGTTTTCCTTCACCGTTTCATAGCAAGTGATAATCTCAGATGAAAATGAGATTCGCACATTAATCCCAGAGGTGCGAGCCGGGGTTTGAACCCGCTCACTTTGATTTGCAAGACGTGCGTTCGACCACTCGGCTACCACTGCTCGATATAAAGACAATGCCTCTATTATATTACGTTGATGAAACACATTTGAGAACCCAATTCGCGTCACTATTTTGTCAATACCGAAACGTTTTTTATCTAACAATTAGATGAACATATTAAATGAAAAAAAAAAACTTTATGGAACAAGATCACGGTTACAGCTAGACTTTCGTTCCTTGTCAAATGACATATAGTCATTAATGGGCTCATGATGAAATCCAGAATCAGTTAAAATCATATTTCTATTTGATTTTGTATTCCAAAAAGTACATTAGTACCTTAAATAGTCAGATATATCCCCGGTTCGGAATACCGCTTCCATTGAGAAGAGCCGGTAAGAAACTCTATGGTTTCTCTTTTCAAGGTAATAAATTTTAAGGTACATAAATACAGTGAGATCCTTTGATACATAGTTTTAGAGTAAAAGGTAAGTAGGTATACTCACTCATCGACAATAAGAAACTTGTCTCCTTCTGATGATAGACACCGGCCCTTATTAGAGAGTTTGTCGCCCTCGATCAGGATTGGCTGGATCACGCCAGACTGGAACCAGCGGCCGTGCCATCGGCTCGGGAACGAGCAACCTGGTGACAAGGAAATAAGGATCATTACAGAGATGTTCCTCTAAAATTCTACACCCATATTAGTGTCGGTTTGATTGTAGACAAAATACTAACTAAACTATGATTTTACAGCACTATAAATATTTCCAGTGAAAGTTCCAGCCGTTTCGGTGATTAACCGGAACAGGCACACAGACGGACAGACAAAACTTAACAGTACCGTATACTTTTTTAAGCATTAATCAATTTCATTTTTTAACGAAATGCATGAATCGAACAAATTTTAATGGTATAAAGTGAGGAACGACCAATTTTGTCGTTATGTTTCGACTTATATCGAATCTTGCCAGAATTGGGTCCCTGCACGTGAGATTAGCGGGTATGCTCCCAATGTGAAGTAATTAAAGTAGCAGTGACAAATTCAGTAAACACATATCGAGGGGTGAAAGGCAATTTCACTTAAGCGACACTTTTGGGTGATATCGACTTATTGGAATGAGCTAATTTTTCTGCGTCGAATGAGTATACTCTCCAGAAAGGTAAAAAACTTGAGAGGTGTCAAGGGACACCTGGATGGAACGAAGTTCCTTTTGAAGTAAAAAAAGCAAACAAAATGTATATCGAAATCGAAATCGAAACCGTAACCGAAATCACACACACAATCACACATTCCTGCAGCGGTGTTACCGGACCGATGCGACAGGGGTATCTTCAAGAAACGAGCATACATATTCCTTAAAGGTCGGCAACGCACTTGCGATGCCCCTGGTGTTGCAGGTCTCCATGGGCGGCGTTGATCACTTACCGTCAGGTGAAAAGTCTGCTCGTTTGCCTCCCTATCTCATAAAAAAAACAATCGAAATCACACACACATTTACAAAAGTGTCGTTACAATTTTTACTCTCACACACACGCGCTATAAGGAACTACGTTCCAAAAAATGTCGCTTAAGTATCCTTTATCCTTTCCCTTTCACCCCTTTATCCTTTATCCTTATCCTTTCACCCCTCGATATTATAAATAAAACGATGGCTGATTAATCGTATATACTGCCAAATGCCTTTAGTAAAAAGCTGCTATTTTGATTTTTTTTTTTTTTTTTTATGAGATAGGGAGACAAACGAGCAGACGTTTCACCTGATGGTAAGTGATCAACGCCGCCCATGGACACCTGCAACACCAGGGGCATCGCAAGTGCGTTGCCGGCCTTTAAGGACTGAGTAAACAGCCCTTTCAATTATATTAATTTGTATAGATGGAAAACTGAAATATTCATCATACATTAATATATTACGAGTATTTACGAGTGATGAGTAGTAAATGAGGCCAGTTATATTAAGGTCGCGTATTCATTAACTGGCGATTGATCGCTTTCGGTCCTCATTCGATGGATACCGGCTTGGCATGACAATGTGTAATGGAAATACAATAGATACGTATCAAGAGTCTTCAAAACGCGGGCTGCAAAAGATTTGCCAATATCAAAAAGTACTCTATGTAAATATACATATTCAGAGATTTTCCCATTAATAAATTTAAAACTGCAATAAAATAAAATTGTATCAAAAGGGCTATTATAAAATCTCGGATTATTGGGATGAATCAGCTTGGGATTGTACAGCTCAGGTTCAAAAGAAAAATCGAAATATTGCCCGTCATGTCAAGTGTAGCGTGTGTTGCCTTATTAGCGTATTATTATCTTATTATTATGGTTAAAAGCAGCTCTAAAGGCAACACACTGGAGCTATGTACCTTTGGATTTGTAATAAGTTATGGCTATTTAAAAAAATGATCAGTCCACTGAGTTTTTTGCCGGATCTTCTCAGTTGAGGTCGCGTTTCTTTTTTTTTTTTTTTTGAATGGTCTACGCTGTTGGCCGTGAGTTGGCCTTTACAGCTTCACCGGAGGAGGAGGTCGCGTTTCGATTCGATTCGGTAGTATACTACTAGAGTAAGAAAAAAAATGTAAACTTGACAATTTGTAAGTGCCCCCATAGGCCTATACAAACTTAGAAACATTGAATTTCCATGATAAGCGACCACGCTGAAGAACTCGCTCACTTTGTCGATGACATTTCATTGCAGAATGAGCGGTTTGTCCGTTTTGGCACGTGTCTTAGTCATGTGCGCCTATAATTTCATACGGGTGAAAAAAGCAAAGTATGGGTTAACAATTAAATTTTGTATTATTAAGTAAATAGGCAGAGATTGACAAAGATAGAAAGTTCATAATCAGCCATACTTCGATCGAGAACACTTGTAAGTACAAGCAATGAACTTTAAAATTAAGAAATAAACTCACAACAATGGCTTGCGTCTTTCTCACACGCATCGGAAATAGGGTGCAACGACACACATTGTACTATAATCTAAGGATCATTGGTCGTATTACCGCAGTAATACGGTCACAATGGAGACTACAGCAAGCTCGACCGTGATTGGATTATGGTAATGTTTTTTAACGAGCTTCAACAAACCAAAGCTTGTACTATGTGTACCATACAATGGACTGGGGGCGATTGGAGTTACACCCAGACCAGGGCGAATTTCAAAAATATATTAGCTATAAATAGATCTTTAGTAGCTCATAAATTACGTCTATACCTAGTATACATAAAGACACTGAATAATTAATATGCAAAATTAAATACATATTTTTTTGGAACGTAGTTCCTTATGGCGCGTTGCGAAAGGGGCTAGACGGAAAAATTTAAGACTATAAGTGTCGACAGACACTTTTGTAAATGTGTGTGTGATTTCGATTGTGTGTGTGATTTCGATTTCAATGTGTGTGTGTGTGTGTGTATGTATATGTACAATTTTTTTGCTTTATTTATTTCAAAAGGAACTTCGTTCCGTCCGGGTGTCCCTTGACACCTCTCAAGTTTCTTATGAAGGACTACGCTGTTGGCCATTAGGTGACCTTTACAGCTTCACCGGAGGAGTGGCGAGTTTAGAGTGCGACTCCAACCAAGGCCTTAAGAGCGGAGGAACTAAATACATATCGCAAGCTGATATTGTATGAAGCCTCGTCGGTAAAACACCCATATTGAACATAAGTTGTGCAAGTTCAAATCCCGGGCCCGCATCTCTGAGATAATTTTCATATACGAATGTCATTTTCAATAATGATAACCACTTGCTGAATGGTGAAGGAAAACATCATGAGGAAATCTATAGAAAGCCTTGTGAAGTTTACCAACCCGCACTGTCCATATCACGATATTATTCAACTGACCCTCTATGTGTATAACATATATCCTTTTAGAAAATACACTAGTAAAGTTATAATCTACAGCAATTTGCCTGTAATTTAAAGTGATTCTATAGTATCATATTGTAATATTTAAGTAGCCACTTGAAAAATGAAAGCCACGTAATAATGACCCTATTACCGAGCTAATTATAATATCGTTGCATATTATTAATAATTATTTACAGGACACATCTGTCATATGTAAACTACTTGTTTCCGTCGGTAACATTAAATGACAGATGATTTGTATATTTCATAAATAAATGATAAAAAAAGCGGTAACAGGTGACAAAGTGGTTTGTATTATATGTCATTATGAGATGTATAACATCTGTACAAGTTGTTTGGACAGTTTTACTTTCATTATTAAGTTATATTATTACTCACATACTTGTAACCAAAATATTTTTATTTTAAAGAGTGATAGTTATCGAAACGGTATAAATTAGAAGTGTCTATGGATAACCAAAATGTCAGTCAGTCATCCGTATTCTTGGTATAAAGTAAACTCAGATGAATGTTAGGACGCAAAAATAGAGAAGATAGGTCTTTTCATCCTTAGTAAAGCTAATCCACAGATAAGACAGAATTAAGGTTTTCAATGTACAGGCTGTTTCAGAAGTCCGAAACAAAGTTACGTCAATGGATCAGTCTAAAAAAATAGTAATGCCATTTTTACTGTTTAAAATAGCAAAAGCTAGGTGTAGTAATGAACTATCCCAGTCTTGTTTACATAATTTTTAGGGTTCCGTACCCAATGGGTAAAACGGGAACCCTATTACTAAGACTTCGCTGTCCATCCGTCCGTCCGTCCGTCCGTCCGTCCGTCCATCCATCCGTCCGTCTGTCACCAGGCTGTATCTCATGAACCGTGATGGTTAGAGAGTTGAAATTTTCACAGATGATGTATTTCTGTTGCCGCTATAGCAACAAATACTAAAAAACAAAATAAAATGATCATTTAAGGGGGCTCCCATACAACAAATGTGATTTTTTGCCGTTTTTATAGATAATGGTACGGAACACTTCGTGAGCGAGTCCTACTCGCACTTGGCCGGTTTTAAACCTCACCAAGCAATTGATAATGTATTCTTTAATTGAAAAACAACAAAACATTCTAAAATGAAGAAGTACCTAAATAAAAACAGACAAATGTAATGCCTCCCTTTCGCATTTTCCGAGCGCACACGCTATCTAGATCAACAGGGCCGATGTCACGCGTCCTTAATTACTGAATTATGTTAATAAATCAACGGTGAAATGCCCCTTAACCGAAATTAAGTAATTAACTTTAGCTGACGGAGTTTAGTATACACTGTATGTGTTTGCACTGGCCGCTGCGGTAACACCAGCCCTTCAACCATCTGATAAGGGATAAAGCTATATTAAGAAAAATGATTAAATTTCATTGAACTATATCATTATTAAAGCAGCATTTTTTTATTCAAATAAACCAACAGGCACTTATGAATCGTCAATATATAAAAAGTAATAATAGTAGGGTATCTCTACCATCCATTCGGAATGCATTTCCTATGGAGAGGTACGGGCAAGAAACTCCGTGGTTACTCTTGCCCAATAAAGTTTAATATTTCTATTGGTCAGTACAGTTCGTTTTACTGTGGCAACAAATTTGACGCGCTAACGTGTATTCCCCAGTGTGCTGGACCTCTTATACTTAAAATGGCTTTTAAGCCTAAATATTGCAGTTGCTGTAGTATAAGTATTATTAGTTGCCTCCTAGAGGCGTCTCATACACATTCACAGTATACAGAACACTCGCAATTTTTCAAAGAAATCTCTAAAGCCGTTCTAGCAATATTATTGAAGTGCTTTTCCACTTGGTTGGTTTGCGTTTAAGAGGCATACGTTCGCGTTTGTAAACACCATTCAAGCGATATTGCTGTACTTTACAATAGGCCGGTTAGCATGAGTTATGGCGCATTGGAACGCTCTGATTCTGTGGGTGGGGCGACTGGAGTGTTATACAAGCTCCGCAGGTGTTATATCTGTCTTTATATTACACTGTCACGCAATTTAGAATCATAATTCTTGACGCATATGGTACACGTTTAAGTGATTAAATGTATCAACTAGATGATTGCTGGATTAGGCGCACACTAGGGCGACAACGCTCGCGCGTATTTCTTTTGCCAATAATAAAACGAACCATGTGTTAATATGCATAACGATTGAATTTCTGTGGTTGAAGCCACACCCACACGCGTCCAAATTCGCTCGCGCTGTCAGTGTCAGTTGAAGAATGCACTTTTTAAATGAGTCTATACAGTTTGTTTTGGTATGGCAAACCTGTTGACGCTTAAGTCCCTTAAGTCGCTTAACTCCCTCCCGTTTACTGTCAAAACATGAGTTAACATAGTAGTTCTACCATATGTTTTAAGCGTATTGTACTCTCGTCAGTAGTTGACGTGAAGAATGGTAAATTGTACAGCCACGTAATAACGTAGACGTCACCGATTTACGGGTAAAGGGACATGTGAACTTGTGATAGAGCCACAGTAGATAGAAACAGTGTTTATAATAGAGTAGGCATTGCCTTACTAGGTCCTAGCTCTGTACACGAAATTTCAGTCGAATTTTTGAGGGAACTCATTACGTATGCGATTGTCGTACATTTTTGAGGGTTGCACATCCAAATTGAGTTGGCCGACGAGGTCAGTTACAATACAACCTTATGACTGAGTCATGCGCACAGGATGTAACGTTTGACGGGCCTGTGAATACAATTGCCAGATCATTTGTGTAGTTTGAATATTAAACGGTTGTGAATGGCGAAGAGGATTTGAGCGTTAAGTCCCGGTCACACGGGGCCGTAAAACACTTGCATCAAAATATATTATGCCGATACCATAACAAACTCATTGTTACTAAGTTTAATTGTCTACTATAATAGTTAAGGCTTACTATGACAACTGACAATTTTTGACATATTTTGTATTGAGTTATAATTGTCAGAAGCTGAAAGTAATATTGTTACAAGACGTACTTAGATAAAATAATATCTGTGCAAACAAAAACAACATCGTCTGTAAACATTTTATATCAGAATCTGTCACATAATAACCTTGTTTTGTGGTATATATTCGCCCCGTAAGGATACCCTCTTACAAGGTTATACTTCATATACACGTAACAAGGTTGGAAGCGTCTACGAAATTACCCCGACACCCGGGAACTTGGCTAATTTCTCATAAAGACGTTCCTTAGTTCCTTATACTGCACGATTTTAAGTCGAATAACATCGCACTATATTCTGTCCATGCATTAGAACTAGGTGTAGGTATTCAAATTTATTGGAGGTGGGAATATTGAACAGGTATTAAAAATGAATACATCTACAGGGTGTTTCCGAAGTCCGAAATAATACTTTGACGTTTGCATCAGTATCGAGTATACACATGAATGGTATCAAACTTTTTTTTCCTGGTCAATTTCTATAACTCGTAATATCTCGAGACGTGTGCAAAATTTCTGTTTTATGAATATAGGTACTCGCCCCTCATAGGTGTAGTTAACACTGTTGAATAGGGTTATATATACATGAAGCCATCCCAAAGGCCAGAACATGACACCTGTGACAAATATTCAAAGGTCTATAACTCAGAAACTGAGTTAGTTAGTGGATGTTTAGATATAAACTGTCTCCATTGAGCATCCACATATGAGCTACCGTATACCCAAAGTATTATTTCGGAATTCCAGCACACCCTATACATAAATAATATTTACTTGTGTCTTAAATGTTACTAAAAAAACAGTATGCATTGCCTAATTTAACTGAACTCTTTTTACCTGTGTCTATCACCTTAAAGATAACATTTTCAATTCAAGACAGTTATGGTCAGTACTGTTATTATTTGGTATCGTATCGTACGTTGTAAGTGAGCTCTGCCCCATCGCCTTCAGCTTATATGCTTAAATCATACCATAAGACGCAACACTTTACCCCGCTTGAACATATCAGTAATAATTGTAACCGCCTTATTAGTTGATCGACTTATTGATTATATTTTATGTTTGTTTTATATCACTCAATGCAAAGAGCCCTCTTACCGCCAAATCTCTTGCAATAATGTTATTGATATTGCTTTCAGATTTTGACCGTGACTTCGAATAATACTTTAATAGGTTGTAGTCGGGCCTCAGTACCTAGACATCTTCCGTTTGATAGTAGGTACATCACTTTTAAAGAACTATTCATACATAAGCCGTCATGATAGCGCAAGTATTTATGTATAACGTAAGTTGGATAACAGGAACTCGCATAAAAAGTTAGATCCCAAAAAATCCGCAACATGGCCGACTTGCTCTCAAAAAAACTGAGCCGTCGCGGGACGCCTGGCAGATGTGAAACTTAAAACATAAACGTCGTAGCGGCGAGTGAGCGGAGTCAGCCGGTGGGCGGAGTCTAAGCGGTGGAAAGAACCGAGGAGCCACGAAGCTGCTCAAAGTTTTGGGGTCACTCGCCAAGCGCGCCATTAGACATTTCACATCAAAAATTACGTGATTCACTGCCAAATATCAAAAGCAAACTACATATCACTGTTCATTCAGTGCCCTGCCTGACTTCAACTAATTCATTTTCTATCCCATTACCGATATACCGCGACATTAGGCCTCAAAAAGTATTTTCAAGAAATTAGATCCGTTCACCAGTGGATGACAACTTGTCTGTCTACGAAGTGATTAATGATCCCACCCTTTGCCCGTCTGGGGAGGAGGAATTCTAAATTCAAAAAGTTTATAACTACAAGGTCGCTGTTAATGTTTATTTTACAATAAATAAAGCTTTGTAAATAATATGATATTTTTGACAGGTTATTATTGAACGTTCTGTAAATGTAAAGCGAATGCTTCTATGGTTATGGACATCATTTTACAAAATATGTTAGAATGCTTTGTATCAATCACATATTCATAAGAATTGAGAACAACTAACTCTGCGTGGCAAGACGTGACCCAAAAATATAAAATGATTGTTGAATTACGTTTCTTTGTATTACCGTTTCGTATTTAAGAGTTGAAACTTAGTATTGGGCTCTTTGACTGTTTGTCACTCAGGTGTCCATAAAAATAAAATAAGAATCATTTATTTAACTTATCCAAGAGCTTATGCCTTTACAAACACAATTCAATTATTTTAGCTCCACAAAATAAATCGGAGCAAAATTGAAATAACACTGCTATGTGGTAGTACGATCCTAGCACGTCTATAGGATGGTGAAGCCTCCATAAAATCCGGCGTCAAAATGTTGCCAATACCAAAACGAACTCTGAGTCAATATCTTTAAGGATTAAAATTCTGTGGTAAAAGCCACGCTTCCACGCGTCAAATTTGAAGAATGAGCCTTGTCTGTGAGTTAATACAGTTCATTTTAGTATTGGCAAAAGTATTGACGTGTGTGTCTTAACGCCTTAGCGTGCTCAGGGTTTTACAACAGAAAAATCAATTGCCAACTTAAAATAAAGAATGAGGGCGCACTCAAGACTAGTGTGTTCCTATATCGTTGCCCGGAGCCAGCAACTCTGCCACGATATATTCCGGCTATTCGACACTGAATGGAAATTAATGATAGCTGCCGGGGGCCACCTGACTTTGCGAAAGTGGGCCGCCATTTTCTTTTTCTATTTTTTTTATGGATGCCATTTGAGTGGTTTACGAGTATCGCCGTAATGCCTACTGTGTTTTTATAATCTGTGACATGGTATGAACGGGATCTGAAGATGATGGAATTGATTTTATTATAGGATTTAACTACACTAAACTATTTTTATATACAAGGAAGATAGGTACTTACTTATCTTAGGGAAATTCTAGGTAATAACCAAAGTTTTCAATACATTTTTCATTTAAGATCACATTTCTATATTATTTTCTTGGGATTTAAAGATTTTGGGGGATAACTACTAGCGCTTAATGCTTGCTTACTTACCAATACCATTACTTTTCGTATAATGAGCCCTTAAAACATGCTTGTTGCTGAACTAAAATCACCATAGTTTTTTAAGCAGTTTTCATGTTGATTATTATTATTATTTTTAATAATAAGTAGCTTGAGGTTAGTATCCTGACTGTGTTTTTTAGATAATACGCGGCTCAATGTAGTACGCGTCATATATATTTCATCTTTATTTTTTTCTGTTATTGCTACAGTTTTCCCTATCAATTGATACAGTTTCAATCTGCCCATTAACTTCAAATTTAGTGAGCAATTACCGAGAACGCTATCTCGCTTAATTTTCTAAATCAAGACGAAGATACCATAATACATCATTCTAAATAGTTTTTAAACCATCAATTACGTAATAAACTCATGGTATACCTACTGGTCTTATAATTGTTTAACCCTATACCACCGGCGTGGTGTTCACGATATAAATTTCACGTAACGTATACTTAACCCTGGAATTGCGATGTAAATAAATACAGACCGGTCCTATTGAATGTAAGGGTTGTCGGAGAGTTTTATCAAAACATATCTTTGTATATATATTTCTACTGTACGTGTGTATGTCACTGAACTCCTCCTAAGCGGCTGGACCGATTTGGATGAAATTTCGTGTGTATACTTCAATGGGTTCCTGGATGGTTTAGATTCACAATTGGACCCGGTAGGTGCTGCTTTCGTATATCACTTATTCTAAAGCGGCACAAAGTCCGCCGGGGCAGCTAGTTCTAGTATAAACACCGTGAGGAAACCTGCTACGTGTATAAAATAGCGTGTGAAGTTCACCACACTGGGCCACCGTGGTGGATATCTCACTCGTAAAAGAGGGGCGATGTGCCCTGTATTTTAGAAGGCTTGTATTTTAGTCCCCACATTGAGACCAAAATACGTCGACGAAGAGTGAGTGCACCTCTGCCTACTTCTTCAGAGGATACAGAATACAGGCTTAAATAAATATTGATATTATTATTATATTTTTATTCAAATATGAAAATTGTGTGCTATAAAATTCCTCAAAGGATATTCCTAAAGCGTCTCACCGGTAATATTGCCTTGAAGTCCTCTCGGTAGCTATTCGTACAATGTGTGTGGCCGCTCGCAGCCCTACTGTACCATGGAATATTAATATTTTCGGCTCGGTTACACTGCTACGTGACGCGTCTGAGGGCTAGAATGTGAAGCATGTCTTGACCGATCCGCCTTTTTATGCTACGTACCCGCCGTATTGGAATCGGGAATTTCTATTGGATATTTCCACGTGAAAAATCTTGGTAGGTATCTAGATCTGCTTATACTGAGTCCTGGGGCACACGGGGACGGTAAGACGTACGCGTCAAAATTTATCTCAAAAATTCAATTTTACCGCTTGGTCTAATAGGTTCAGCGTAGACCACTCAACTCACTGTTACGGTTCCGGGTTCAATTCGATCAGCGGCAAATTTCGGAAAGAACCTGTTCGGATTTTGCCCTGGCCCTGTAGTATGACCAACTTTCAATTGTCAGATTTGTCGAGAAAATGATGTCACACCGAGCCCCGTACAAAAAGTTCTAAGTGACGTCATTTTCTCGACAAATCTGACAGTTGAGAGATAAAACTTATGTCTACGCGGTCATGCTAAGGGGGCTGGTCTGGGTGTAACTGTGATCCCTCTATTCCATTGGAAGGTAGTACAAGCTTTGCTTAGTTTGAGATCATACGATGCGTACCTACGTGTTGTCTGGCGATATTTATTTAGTGACATAGTAATAGTTTTGGTATTGGTAAACATTTTCACGCGCAACTTTTTTTTTTTATGTGATAGGGAGGCAAACGAGCAGACGTTTCACCTGATGGTAAGTGATCAACGTCGCCCATGGAGACCTGCAACACCAGGGGCATCGCAAGTGCGTTGCCGGCCTTTAAGGAATGAGTATGCTCGTTTCTTGAAGATACCTTTGTCGCCACAATGTGGCCTGGGTTTCACATTGTATTTGTACTCCCAAATAGGCAACTGATCGTATATATCTCGGGGTGAAAGGCTATTTGACCGAAGCGACATTTTTTTAACTTTACAGGAGAGCATCCTCATTGGACTCAGAAACAATCGTTTATTCAAAATGTATATAAGTCAATATCGCCCAAAAGGTAGGGGACTGTCACTTAAGTCAACCTTTCATCCCTCGATATGATTACATCGCAAGAGCTGTAAACACATAACATTCCAGTTTAATTAAACCACGAGTGTACCAGGGATTCCCCCGACTGCTAGGTATTTGCTTAGCGTACGGCGTTTCACTACTGGGCCTTACCATCATCACTTCAAGTATTGTTGTTTGAATAGTAACTGATAATTTTTAACAGATTTTTTACAAAAACTGAAAATAATTTATTTATTTAGACTTTAGCACAAAGTTGTACAAAGGCGGACTTAATGCCAAAGGAATTCTCTACCAGTCAACCTTAGGGTGATGCAGAGAAAACAAGGTATATTAGAAATAATTTTCACACATTGATATATAATTTACATACAATACGATACACAAATACTTATATACAATAGATTATGTTAGATAAATACATACTATACTAATGAGATGATTCTGCTAACATGTTTTCAGTTATGTGTTCGCGAGTTCCCTTTTTGAAGCCGAAGCGATTCTTTGCCATCCTAATTTCAGGAGGAAGATTATTCCAAAGAAGAATGGATTGCACGAGGAAAGAAGAGTGAATAAAGTTAGAACGGTGAAACGGACACTCAAGAAGACGATTCTGGGAAGAGCGAAGATTTCTACAGTGATTGGAACTTAGATCAAAAACATTGCAAAACAGGTAGTAGGGGACTGAAAGGCTCTAACACTGTGACCATAACTACTGCAAATAACCACACCAAGTAAAACGTACAACAATAATATTTGTCAACAATAAATCCATTACCGGTTAACAACACCCCAACTTTCCAATGCCCGTAGAAAATCAGCAATGGTTTATGTTCAACGCGTCTCGTCCGAGGCAGGTGACAACCGTGACGACGGGATGTACACGGAAAACATTTTAACCCGGTGTGCGCGCTGCGGTCGAATCGACCCGCGCAATCGTCGCTATAAGCCCCCCACACACTAGTGCGTTAACCGTCACGCGTCAATTTATTTTCCAATACCAAAACAAACTCTGTGTCAATATGCATAAAGATAGAATTACTGTGGTTAAAACCACGCTCCTATGCATCAAAATTATTTCCCGCTGTCAGTGGCATTTAGTTGAAGATTTTTTTTTGTGGGTGTGAACCTCTTTAAGTATTGTATTGTAAGGGCAAATTCAATAAATACACATTATAAATAAAAATGGATTATGACAATGACAAAGATGGCGGATGACTCCAAAAATGCAGATAGATAATCGATAACGTATTGTTGTTTCCATGCCAACTGACAATTTTTGACAGATTTTATATTAACTGTCAAAAATTGGAAGTACATAATATTAAATACATTGCCGCAGTACGGATGGCGTCTCCACCAGTTGTGGTATGGCAAAAAATTTACGCACGAGCGTAGACGCCACAGTGTGTGAGGCTTTAAATTGCCCGCAGTTTGAAGGATATATGTGATTGTGGACATTAAAGTTTGGATCAGTTTAGTGTTGTTTGATGGTTGATTGGGGTATATTTCGATGCGGTTTGTGTTGCAGATTTTGTGGTGCGATTATGGTTATGAATTTCAATTGGTTTGTGTTTTTACTTTACTTGTCGCTCTGATAAATGAGACATCGTTATATGTGTCTCTTTCTAACTGGTTGTCTGAAAGATATTGCTTTTAGCAATAAGACCGCCTAATTTTACATAGTTATTTAGACCTAATTGAGACTATTATTTAGACCCTAGAATGTTATATTTTTGTTTGTTTGTTATTTGTTTCACATTGCTTTATCTCTCTTTGTTTGGTATGTAATAAAGAGGACTCTATCTATCAATGCGTATAAAATATCGTTAGCTAGAGTTTTAGCAAAATATTTTTATTTTTTTTAAGTGCTAACCACCAGCCATCCAAGTCACAACCCATTAAATTTAACGTATTTTATATGTAAGTCCGCTTCCCAGCAGAGCAACCGACTGTAATATGCATAATATTATAATAAAAAATCTGATCATTTAAATTAAGAATACACTTTTTGTTTAAAAACTTTTCTGTTATACAGAGATTTGACCAATAGGATAGCTTGTTTTTCTTTCACTTATAAATAACGACATCCTATTGGCTGCCTTCCTTGCGTACTTCTAATAAACACGGAACCAAATATTTAGTTAAAGGTAAACTGTAAGAGATAAAAGTGTCAGCATTTAACAAATACGACAACACGAGTGTTTTAATTCAAAAATACACTTAAAAGAAACATGTTAAACACCGAACCGTGTCTGCGTTTACTTGAAACACACGTTTTGACGTAAACGGATGCACTGGGAGTGTGGAAACAAATCACTTGAACCAGAATTAACCGCGAGACGTAGGAGTATTTATTTAAGATCAATTTTGATTCAAAATCTCTCCTTTTTGGATGCGGCCCCGAACACAGCGGACGCAATGAGAGAACAAAGATTATTATCTTTTCTCTAAGACACTAAGATTTTGATAATAAATGATAATGATGAGTAGTAGTTATTCGGTCTAGATTTTTTGTACTGGTAGTGGTGTTCTAGCTGTCTTATTAATGAATATCTATCATGATGTTTCTTCATAATGAAGTATAAAAAAATAAATATTAAAAAAAAAACTTGTCTACCATCTTACCACCACCTCTTTAGCAGTGTTGTTTTATTATTACTTTCATACCTAATGGAGGATCAAAATTTTAGTACTATATCAATGTAAAAGTATAGTCATGCGTAGTCATGCACTATAGTGCACTAGTGTTAGCTAGAGTTCTTTGTACGGCATCAGATCTAAAAAATATTTAAAAATGGCAACTGTAATTTTGATGATTTTACTGACTTATAAAATAAAAAAACTGGAGACAACTGTTATAATTTGTCAGGTAATTACAAACTCTATTGTTACGGAATTAGAATGCTTATCGGAGTCGCTATCTTCGAAGCCCCATCCCACAAATAGACTTCCTTAAATACGAACTATAAACACGTGTACACGAATCCAAGCGCTTTAAGCTGCATGCCCATTAACAATAATCCTTTTTATTTCCTCCTGAAAACGTCGAGCGCGGTCGAATCAACCCCAACACCAGCGTGTTAGGGCTGAAATTGCTTTGTTAATTACTAACCGCGGGGAGTATATTGTCGTTTATAAAGATTTTAACTCGGTGGCCAATGGTATTAAAAATAAAATCGCTATTATTCAAGTTCATAATCTTGGAGAGAAGAAAGGAAGTCAAGTAGGGTTTGTTAAGGAGACGGTACAATATTAAACCAATAACCTTAATTTTTCGAATTTTTGTCGTGTTAGTTAGTATGATTGTTTAGTTAACAGTAGTTTACAGAAAAATATAATTTACATAATAATACTAATAAGGTGTCTGTAATAATAGTCTAATTAAATAAACGAATGTCGTCAGACAATACATACTCATCGTATGATCTCAAACTAAGCAAAGATCGAGATTGAAACGAGATCTTATCGTACGACTCAACAACAGACATATTCTCATGCACCGAAAACGCATTTTTGATGTCAGCTAGGCGTTACATCGAGACGTTGACTACTGGTAGCAGTATTAAATAAGTACCTTAATAAATAATTGTATAATATAACGGCAAGGCTGAAGTGGGAGTGGGCCGGTCACGTAGCACGAATGGACCCGCAGAGGTGGACAAATCGTGTCAACACCTGGATGCCCGAAGGCGGTTGCCGGCATCGTGGCAGACCAAGGAAAAGATGGTGCGACGATTTGGTCACTTTTGCGGGAGAAACGTGGCCACAACAAGCCCAGGATAGGGACATGTGGAGACGAGAGGGGGAGGTCTTTGCCCAGCAGTGGGACATACAATAGGCTATAAAAAAAAAATTAAGTACATTAAGAAATAATTAATACTCACATTTAAATCACATTAAGTTTTATTATATACATTGCATGTTACTATATTATACCTACTGCGCATGGAATTAGCTGTAAGCAGTAAGTTGTACTAAATAAATAAATATCGAAATATTGAAAAGCGTGTACTATGGGTCCCAGTTAATCCCAATCTCATTTAAACCCAGACCAGGGCAAATTCCAAAAAGGCCATTCTGAAATTTGTCACTGACCGGAATCGAACTCGCAACCACTCGGCTCAGTGAGCCAAGCGGCCTACGCTGAAACTACTAGACAAAGAAGTCCTTCTAGATATCAGTTAGGAAATCAAAATCAAATAGATTTTTGTGCAATACGATCTCTGACCTTGTACGTATAATATTGTTTAGTAGATTTTCAGGCGTTTCACAAATTTATAACACAAACTCATACTACTAAATTATTTTTTGTTACTAATAGGCTGACCACTGCATAGTGCACTGACCATTTTAAAATAAATATCTAAATATGATTAAAAAATACCTTAAAGCTATGAGTACACTCCTTAACAGTCTCAACTGTAGTTAAACCCAA
Source organism: Ptilodon capucinus (assembly GCA_914767695.1). NCBI lineage: Eukaryota > Metazoa > Arthropoda > Insecta > Lepidoptera > Notodontidae > Ptilodon > Ptilodon capucinus. Next base: position 11,721,472 of record OU611812.1, read on the forward strand.
AGATTAATTGACTATTTGAAACAGCACTTCGACTAACTCTTATTGGCTGCGTTGTCGCCAGCAATATCTTAACTGTAAAATATATTTCATTCATTTCTCAGTATTAAAAGAATACGAGCTATCAAATGCATTAATTTTAAAACATCGACACTTTAAGACTCCAAAATTATCTCTTTATTAAGTGCCACTTAGTAAACTTGTACATTTATATTAAGGCGTGTGAAGTTAGCCAATCCGCACTGGGCTAGCGTAGCTGTAGTCCACCAGGACTACAGCCCAAATCTCCCTCGTATTGAGGGAGAATGTTCCCCTATAAAGGCAGTAGGCTCGCCCCCTATTACATTGGGATCAAAACACATCGGCGAGATATGGGTGATACAGTGCACCTCTACTGCTTATCCCTTCCCAAGGCACTGACAGTTATCTGTTACAAGGTATAACTTAGAATACTTTTATTTTATACATCATCATCACGCCTGTATTCCCTGAAGGGGTAGGCAGAGGTGCACTGTAGTGCGCCCACACTTCGCCGATGTATTTTGGTCCCAATGTAATAGGGGGTGAGCCTATTGCCATTATACCGGGCACATTCTCCCTCAATACGAGGGAGATTTGGGCCATAGTCCACCACGCTGGCCCAGTGCGGGTTGGTGAACTTCACACGCCTTTCTATAGACGTGCAGGTTTCCTCACGATGTTTTCCTTCACCGTTCAGCAAGTGGTAATCATTGTTGAAAATGACATTCGCACATGAAAATTATCTCAGAGGTGAGGGCCTGGGATTTGAACTTGCACCCCTTACGTTCAAGACAGGCGTTCTTGCCCACGAGGCTACCACTGCTTTTTTCATTATTTTAGAAAAACAATTAGGGTCCCGCGGGAAAAAATAAAGCCGTTTACGTGGAAGAAGTCACCGGCTCTGCTAGTTTTAATATATAATTGAAAACGAGGGCTTACATGATAATTAAAACGACCTCCCAAACTTAAATAACTTAAATATCAACGACTACCATCTTGTAATATTGAAAATACTTTATGCCTTACACCAAAAGAGGCTAGCGAATCATCTTGCTGTTTTCGAAAATGTACTCTATGTTTATATAATTTAAGATTAAATTTCTGTGCTACAAGCCACGCTACCAAGCGTCAAAATTAGCTTGCTTTATGGTTGATATTTCGATGAAAAATTAACTCTGTGTTAATATAGCAGTGGTAGCCGAGTGGTCGAACGCACACCTTGCAATCAAAGTGTGCAGGTTCAAATCCCGGCTCGCACCTCTGGGATTTATGTGCGAATCTAATTTTCATCCGAGATTATCACTTGGTATGAAAAGGTGAAGGAAAACATCGTGAGGAAACCTGCACGTCTGAGAGAACTTGACTAGTTTTCGATAGATGTGTGAAGTCTGCCAACCCGCACTGGGCCAGCGTGGTGGACTATGGCCCTATGGCTATGCACCACTCGTTAAAATTCGATCACGATACAGTTACAATACAGTTACAGTTACAATACAGATTGTTTTGGTATTCGCAAAGATTCGACGCCTGCGTTTTGATTTCAAGAATGCGTGTCTGTAAGGCTCCATCTATTAAGGGTGTACATATTGGCCGCCAATTTTCTTTCATACATCGCGTGACGACCACGTCACGTCGCCGCACCGTGATAGTCACGACATTACTCACTCAGTCATGTACAAACATAATCTTTGGAAACTAAAAAAAGTTAGTGTAATTGGTTCAAACGATGTGTAAATTGTATCGTGCGGCCATTTTCGGTTCAAATTACAGGTTTATTGTACAAATGAAAATTATTTTTCGAGGGTAGGTGACCATTGTAGGTATTTATTATAAACTAGCTGTGCCCGCGACTTCGCCCGCGTGGACTTTAGGGAGATTACCCAGAAATATGGGTATTATGTTTTTCCCGCGGAACCCTAATGCTTTTTCTAAAATTAAAGTAGCCTAAGTTACGCCCTGGAACGTCAGCTATCTGTCAGTGAAAGTCCCATTGAAATCGGTTCAGCCGTTTAGAAGTTTACCTCAAACAAACAGACAGACAGACAGACAAAAAAATTCAATATTGCGTTTTCGTTACAGGTATCGTATATACTTTCATACGCATTTGGTAAAAAAGTGTTATTTTGATATTACAAACAGACACTCCAATTTTATTTATTTGTTGTATAGAGTATAGATGTATAGATGTATGTATGTATGTATAGATTTGGTTATGGTCGATTAAGAAAAGTATGTTGAGGTGGTTTGGCCATGTAAAGAGATCCTCTCTACATCCTCACTCATCCGAGTGAAAGTAGACTGACGAAAGAAATATACCAGGCAAACGTGAATGGAAGTGTAGGAAGAGGTCGCCCGAGAAGAAGTTTGAACCGGATTTTTTATAAATCCCTTATTGACCATAAGATGTACTCTCACGTCACTATTACCAAAACATATTTATCAGGGAATAGCTTATCTACAACTAAAGCGACCATAAATACCGGACGCATCGAGATATTTCCAGTAAAAATTATCTCTATTACACAAGACTTGATAAGTAACACCATAAAACCCTGCCTTCGCAGGCGCGTCAAGACCCTCAACCAATAATTTGCCGATATTAAAACGGACTATATTGACTCTCCTAAAAGGCACATTTTGCTACGATAACGTCAGCAAATTTTAATGTGAAATCTTGTGGTTTTAGCATAGAAATTCGATTTGTATTCATATTGATACACAGTATATTTTCAAAAAAAGGCAAGGTAATTCAGTAGCTTCAGTAGCTGCAGTAGGTGGAGGGCGTAAAACAGTATATCAGTAATATGACGGTCGAATCAACTTAAAAGAATCATTCATTGTGACTAATTTTATTTATGGTGGGGCCACCCCTAACGCATTTATTACCGCGAAACGGCCCGGCCAATAAAACCACTGAATCAAAGAGAAAAAGTGCTCTCAGTTCTATAAATATTTTATTTCGGATAGTGAGAAGTAGGGTGAGCTGCCTGGCGGTGGTTCAGCGGATATCTCAAAGGCAATATTTATAAATAAATAAATTTGTGAGGAAACCTGCACGTCTATAGAAGGGCATGTGTAGTTCACCAACCCGCACCGGGCCAGCGTGGTAGACTATGGCCCAAATCTCCCTCGTATTGAGCGAGAATGTGCTCGGTATAATAGCAATAGGCCCACCCCCTATTACATTGGGACCAAAATACAATGGCGAAGTGTGGGAGCCATGCAGTGCACCTCTGCCTACCCATGTATGATGTATAAATAAATAACATAGTACGTTACAGAGAATATTAAACACTATACAATTGTAAAAAATCTACTTTGTAGTAACGCCAATGATTTGCTAAAAACTAAAAAAAATCTTTAAAATAAAAAGAAAAAAAAATATTTTTGTTTAGTTTTTTTATGTCATGTACCACCCATTGTTATGCCCTTGCATGTCTTTGTCACATGAGCTTACTCTTAGCATCATCTTTAGGCACCTAACAAGTAATCAAGTAATCTTCCAAACCAAAAGTCAATGAGTCATAGTTTTGTAAATTGTTCCATTTAAGTCCACCCCTCATGGTCACCATACAACGAGAGCTTGGGGAACTTTTACTAATGTGTGCTAGTCAAATGGACTCTCGAGGATTGTACCGTTCAATAAGCCGCCCTATTCCCACCACCATAGAGTGTAGACTATAATAGCAGACACTTATATAAATAGCAGCACTAGTATGTTCGTCTGCTACTCATGCATATGGAATCAGGGACTTAGGTCATAGAACAAGATGGGTGCCCGCCACTGTTTTGATAGTTTTATTTGCGCACCTTTTCGAATTTGTGTTATAAAGGTATCGTAAATAGTTTGTTTCGTAGTAAAATATTAAGAGTAAAAAGGTATGAAGATAAATAATTAAAGTATAATTAAATATTTAAAGAAACATCACGCTTTGTTTATCGAAAAGGTAGACAGTAATCACATCCGCTAATGTTGTTTTAGTTCCAATTTAGTATGGGGGTGAGCCTATTACCATTATGCTAGGCCCCGTCCCCTGATTTTGAGGGTATTAGTCCACAAAACCATTTTGCGTATCTTAGATATTTGTGAAATAAATACCGTCTGTCAGCCTGGCTACCATGCGCGCCAAGTCTAGACTTAAGTCACGGAATATGTCCATTTTCCCTCTTTCTCTCCTTTGAAATATGACAGTGAGAGAGCAACTAGATGCGACACAATCCATGACGCTTAAATATAAAAAAAAGCTCTTAAATATATAAAAGCTAACTGAAAAGGCATTCTAGTTCGTATCATATTACTCCATCAGTAACAAGTAATCGACTGGTAACAAGAAGTAGAGTCGCTTAAAGACTATCTCACACAGGGGAGTCAACGCTCAGCTTTTTGCCATGGTAACTCAAACTGTATTGGCACATAGAAAAAATAATTCTAAAACTAAATGACACTGACAGCGCGAACTTTGACGCGTGGTGGCGTGGGTTTTACAATAGAAATTTAATCTTTATGCATTTTGACCTCCATTTCATTCACCATCTTTACCACGTTCATTACTAATTTTTATTTATAGTATGTATTTATTGAATTTGTCCTTGCTATTAATTACTTGACATTGGCGAAATACCCGCTCTAGTCGCAAGTGAAGCCATTCCTCATCTTATTCCATTAAACTTCATCATTTTATTTTATTAAATATCATCAAGTAGCAGTGGTAGCCGAGTGTAGCAGTGGTAGCCGAGTGTAGCAGTGGTAGCCGAGTGGTCGAACGCACGCCTTGCAATCAAAGTGTGCAGATTCAAACCCCGGCTCGCACCTCTGGGATTTATGTGCGAATCACATTTTCATCCGAGATTATCACTTGCTATGAAACGGTGAAGGAAAACATCAAGAGGAAACCTGCACGTCTGTGGGAACTTGACTAGTTCGCGCTAGGTGTGTGCCAACCCGCACTGGGCCATCGTGGTGGACTATGGCCTGAATCCCCCTCGCATTGAGGGGAGGCCTGTGCCCAGCAGTGGGACGTTAAAAGGGCTGTAGTAGTAGTAGTAAAAAATAATAATAATATGCATCTTGACGCGATTGCATCATTATGACGCGCGAGGTATGACGCCCCAGTGTGTCGGGGTCTTAACTCTACGTGTGTTGTAACATATACAGAACTGCAGTTAGTCTAATGATGCGTCAAATCGTACGGTGTAATAGCTTTTTAAGGGTTTTGGAAGTCGTTAACAACAACGCTTTGCCTTCGTGTTTGCCAGTAAAATCAATATTTTTATTTTTTGTAGAATACAACTACAACTTGGTAAGTTAAAAAAAAGGTATTTGATTAAAAAAAAAAAATAACCCTATTCAATGATGTTTAGGTATATTCTCTTTTGATCCACCAGTTAAAATCACAAAAAACAATGCAAATTTGAGAGTCTTTATTTATTTATCTATTTCGGACATCCGGTAAATTGTTACATCAATAATATATAAACGTAACACACAAATAGGTCTTCATCCGTCGTCTTTATCACGTTTATCACCCATTTTTATTTTTAATGTGTATTTATTGAATCTTGCTAATCATTACTTGACACTGTCTGAAATACCCGCTCATTTCAGATGGAGCCATTCCTGATCTTATTCCATTAAATTTCACCATTTCATTCATTTCGTCAAAAAAAGAGAAACATCAGGTGAAACGTCTGCTCGTTTGTCTCCCTATCTCATAAAAAAAAAAAAAAAAAAGAGGAAGAAAATACAAATAAAATGATGCTAAACCATTACTAAAGGTGCCACAACATAAATAGTTTTTCAGGAAATTTCAAAATGAGTTAAACAGCTAACGAATTATATATTTGGTCTACGTATTATTTTTTCCTGCGCGGAACAAAACATGTTGCTAAGTCATACAGTCGAGAAAATCGGCCTATTAAAACTATTACTCACAATTAAAAGATTGTGTAAAATTTCAAAGCTCACACATCAGACTCCGTAGAACAATACCATCCAACTCAGCGTTTTGACGGGATGATTTACGAACACTAAGCTTTGTTATACCACTATTGGTAAATACGGGAACGTCTGAGCGAGTTCCGATCATTACGCCTGTGTGAATTTAATAACCCGTGCGATAGACGTATATACTTTTATACGTGACGATGCGATTGTTGGTGAACTTCACACGCCTTTTTATAGACGTGCAGATTTCACAATGTGTTCCTTCACCATACAACAAGTGGTAATGATAATCGCACGTAAAATTTGAAAATTCCATAGGTGAGGAGCCCAGTTATTGAACTTGCACTACCGATTAATAAGTGCCTGTATTGGTTTACATGAATAAAAAATTCTGATCCATACCCACGGTCAAGTGTAGATAAAGTAATTTAAATGATATTGTAATGTTTGTGTGCTCTATCTACCCCAATTGAGTATACAGGCATAGTGATAGGATAGAAACATTACAGTCGGCCTGATGCATGCCGTCATGATGTCTAGTGGCGGCAGTCTGCCGATAATTACCGCCGAACGCGCAAATATAACTCGCGTGCGGCGAACTGACTACCTGTTCTAGGCGACGACACGACTAACCGTACGAATTTTGAATTCATGTTCGGAGAATTTTACAGTAAATAGATGTAGGTAACGGTAAATCTATTTTGTTAGGCGATGTAATTATTTAGTGGTTACTGTTTCATTTGTAGCGGGTTTAAAATTTAGGTGTTTTTATGGCGTCGTCTTATTTTTTCTATCTTAAAAATTCATTGTAATATTACCTACTGTCATAAAAGAAATGGTTAAAGTTATACCAACACATCTTATGGTATTATTGGTAATATTAACAGTCGATCTTTGACAGATTTTGTACTAAGTAAAATGTCAATCTGACTTTATCACCTTAATTAACAACTTTTATTTATAATGTGTATTGAATTTTCTTTTCAGAATACCCACTAATCGCAGGTGCAGACATTCTTCATAGCCTAGTTGACAATGCATCTCATTCCTTCGTATAGCTCTGTCTCTTATCTTGACCACGTGTCCGTAGCCACGTGTAGCCATCCAATCGTAACCTCTAAGCGACCCTTCTCGTATCGTATTTGCTTACCGCGGGCGCTCGTCAATCACGCTCCGAGCTGACTGTGCATTTCAATTTAAGGCGTGTGCCACACTGTGTCTAACTGATGATGCTATAAGTTATCGCTGCGTTAGCATAGTGCGTGGAATACACGGGGATAGTTTTGAATTGCGTTTCAGATTGTTATTGTCAGATATTTGCTGAGGAAACAGATAAAAAGCGGTAGAAGACAATATATCTCTCCTATTCGATTCTAATAAGCACAATTGTATATCTTCTATTTGTATCAGTATATTTTATAATATATTTGACAGCAATAAGATATTGCTGTCTTACTCTTTATGACCGGGAGAAATAAACCAATTATCTATACTATAGATTAGTTCGGATTTTGAGGATATATATATATATTTAATAGCAGTGGTAGCCGAGTGGTCGAACGCACGCCTTGCAAATCAAAGTATGCAGTTTCAAACCCCGGCTCGCACCTCTGGGGTTTATGTGCGAATCTCATTTTCATCCGAGTTTATCACTTGCTATGAAACGGTGATGGAAAACATCGTGAGGAAACCGGCACGTCTGAGGGAATTTGTCTAGTTCCCGATAGATATGTGAAGTCTGCCAACCCGCACTGGGCCAGCGTGGTGGACTATGGCCTGAATCCCCCTCGCATTGAGGGGAGGCCCGTGCCCAATAGTGGGACGTTAAAAGGGCTGTAGTAGTAGTAGTATATATAAATACATCATCACGCCTGTATTCCCCGAAGGGGTAGGCAGAGGTGCACTGCAGTGCGCCCACGCTTCGCCGATGTATTTTGGTCCCAATGTAATAGGGGGCGAGCCTATTGCCATTATACCGGGCACACAGGTTTCCTCACGATGTTTTCCGTCACCGTTTCTTAGCAAGTGATAATCTCAGATGAAAATGAGATTCGCACATGGAACCCAGAGGTGCGAGCCGGGGATAGAACCTGCGCACTTTGATTGCAAAGCGTGCGTTCGACCACTCGGCTACCACTGCTATTAAATATATATATATATCCTCAAAATCCGTAGTATATAGTAGTAGTAGTAAGTAGTAGTATATATATTTTTTAAATGTAAATTCCATTGTTTTTTTTTGTTTTTCTCTCATACTGTTTGTAAAAAAATGATAATATGAATAAATAAAAGTTCGGATAATAATTAAAATATAAGAATAATAATTAAAATCGTATTTAAAAAAAAGGGTCTTGACAGACACAACTCATTTATCCAGTGAGGGTTCCTATAAGCAGTAAGGTTGTGAATTTGTGTTATACGATTCTATTGTTGGCATATCAAAACTGTTTTAAAATTAGTAGAGAGTAGTAATAATAAAATGTTTAAGTATTTAAACAAATTTTCGCAGTACGTGCACTAACAACCTGTATTTAAAACACAAAAAGGTCGGATACACACGCGGAAGTGATTATAGCATCTCACTGTGCAGCAGCCTTATCCATCGGGCAACTCAAATTAAGACTAACGATTCGTCGGGCTTAATGCGGACGGTTTTAATTTGAAAACAAAATTCGACTTACGACAACCGCTCTCTTCCCCCTCCGCCCGCAAATTTTAATGTTTTTACTTTGTAATAGGGTAATAATTTGCGTTTATACCTTTTGGAGACCTTAGGGCCATGGGGTCCAAGTGCCCGAGAAAAAGTATTCTTCTTCTTCGAAAAAAGTCTTGGCTAAAAAAATAGTGGATGCAACCGTCGCCGGTTGAGTCGAGGGCTGATCATTCCAACTCGTTCTAAGAACTTCGTTCAACGAGTGTCTTTAGCCATTCAGGGAGTCTGGGAGGGAATGCAGCCAGCATTTTGGGTACGCTTCCGTATGAGCCTTCCTACTAAGCTAGTTGTTTTAATTGATTTTTTCCTATTAGTTTTATTTACTTTTTAATAATTATTTTAGTTGTGATTTGTAATCCTTAATATTTTGTAAATAATAGCGTTGTAAGTTTTTTTTTGTCCGGGGCCCTGTCTGGCCTGGCCTGCGAGCCAACCTCTGACGTGATCTCTTTCTCATTTCTTATTATCTATTTCTTAATTTCTATCTTTTTTATTTTTGTTTACATTTTTTCTTTCTTATTTATTATGTTTCATTACAACTTACATATTAGTTGTAAGATTTAGGAGTGGGAAGGCTATACATATTTTATTAGGTCTATTTATAGCGTTGTGAGTTTAATTATTATGTTATCATAAAGAGTTTCATAAAGAGTTTGCAGTAGGCTAGCGTGGTTGGAATAGCTATATTCCAAAATCCTTGTTTGTTGGTGCACTTCAGGGCGCCCATAAAGAAGGCCAACTGTGATGATATAGAAAGGTTTTGGATTTACATCGTGTTGTCGATTATGCAATACTTAATTCAATGGGATTTGTCACTGAATCGAATATTATCATTTGTATGGAAGTCTTAACAGTACAAATGGCATATGGTTATCATAGAGGCCAAGGAAGATAAGACTAAAAATGGACTTAAATCTAATCGTGACAGTACTTAGCTAGCCTGGAACATAGGCTGAGACTAGTTTGCCTCTAGGTAAGGCACCGAATAGTATGGCAGACCCAATATAGCTAATGTTACAGCGTTCCAGAATCACACTTCGGTAATAGATCCCGTCGATATCTCGTCAACCATATAAAAAACGTTGACGCAAGGTCTTTTACGCCTTGCACCTACAGGAGTGAACGAATTAACTTGCCTTCTTTTGAAAATTGCTCTGTCTCAATATACACAGAGATTGAATTGCTTTAGTAACAGCGTGTAAAAATTCGCTAGTACCATGGATTTCATTTCATTAAAATATATGCTTCCTGTATAAGTATATAGAGTTAGTCTTGGTATACGCAGAAAAATATCGCGCGGGTTTTGACGTGCTTACAGGCGCAGTGTTTTACAGTGGAACGGGTAACTGTAACAGTTCTCATGATCGTCGAACGACGGTTTCGGAGGCTATTTATTTGATAACTACCCACTTACTGTCTATGAGGTGCTATTTTTCCATTGCCCCTGTGTTCAACTGAGGTGGTCGTAACATAATAATGGCGCGGTAGTTTAGAAAAAAATGCTATTAGTGAAATTGGTTGATAAGTTTTGTGTGTGGAGCGTTATATACTTAGATATATACTTTATGCGTTTGCGCAAATTTTGATTATTCGATGTCGTTATAAATGATACCCTGAATGATATTATGATGTATTAACAATAACGCTGTAAAGTTTCATCAAAATCCGTTCACTAGGTAGATATAGAATATTTGTTTTATATATGAGCATCAGATTTCCAGAGATATAAAAGTCTTTATGTACAAACAATGAGAGAATGGAAATGAGAAAAGGTCCAATCAGGAATACTTCCTAATCAAGCGTTTAAAATGCAATCCCGTAACATTGTTAGGAACCGTACTGACAAACAAACTGGATTACTAGAGTAATGGCAGACGGCGTGCCATTTGCTTTCTCTTTAAAAACAATCTCACTTTGTTTGTTCTTATTCATAAAACAAAAAATACGTTTGCATTTACACGTGAATCATGATATTGTGGCCTTTACGACTATACGTGATGAGTCTCATTTTCGGTTCTTTATTCAACCCATTGAGCCCCAGGCGGTACTTATTCGTCCCATATTAATGGGAAATTTATTGTGATAATTATTTCAGCTTCGACAAATTAACATTTAGAATAAGTGGTTCAGAGATCGACCAGAAAAAGTAAAAATTTAAAAAAAAGATACGTGTAGATATAGGATGTTTCTTGTTTTCATGCGGGCCATCCTATCTATGTGACAAAAATATACCAAAAATTTCGTTACAAAGATAAAAGTGAACACTCATCTTTGTAAATACAAATAAACAGTTCACCCTTAAAACATCCCTTTATTGTTCGTGCCCGTATTCGTACCCCATAACGGCGACACTCGCGGAGACGCAGAATGACAGACAAGAGCGGCACGACAGAATGCCAATCGAATTTTACTTACACTAAGCAATATTGTGGAACAAGTCATAGACGAAAACTCGTATAATAGATGTTCTATCTATCTATCTATCGGCCAGGGACGTCCACTGCTGGACATAGGCCTCCCCCATAGATCGCCACAAATTACGGTCTTAGGCTTTATGCGCCCATCGACTTCCGGCGACCCTGATGAGGTCGTCCGTCCACCTGGTCGGGGGTCGTCCCACATTCCGCTTCCCTGTTCGTGGCCGCCACTCTAGGACTTTGATGCCCCAACGGCCATCCGTTCTCCGGGCAATGTGTCCGGCCCATTGCCACTTCAAACGTGCAACCGTTCGAGCTATGTCTGTTACCTTGGTTCTTCTGCGGATGTCCTCATAAGAACCAAGGCGAGCGAGCTATGCTGGGAGTTTCACTGCGCGATAGAATTAGAAATGAGGACATCCGCAGAAGAATTAATATAATAGATGTTACGACCTTTTAATTTATAGATTTTTTAAATTTCACAGGTCATTAAAATCTGTCATTGTCATCATTTTGTTTCAATAATGACTTAGTTGAATACGTATATTTTACAGTTAAATAAACCAATCAAATGTGAGTCTTGAATGTAACAAAAATGGCAGCATGTTTTAAAATCGCCGTGTTTTATTGCTTACGCCGTAATATCAGACGACTCATGTTGATATGACAGCTTTTATCAGGTATTGTTTGGCTTTTACGATTGATGGTGGGGTGTGGTGGGGGCCGGAAGACGGGTTAGCCAACAAACAGCTGAATACATAAAATATACTGCTACATTTCCACGCTATTTGATCGGCGCGTGTGACGCGAATCTGCGAAATTGGTTGGTTTTTGTTAAATTTTTCCATATTATTCTGTATTTTTCACAGTAAGAATGACTAATCTTAAAGATATCTACATTTTATAAATATAAATTAAGTTTTTTTATTTCGTTTACAAGGTACACTTAATTACATGTGGCCATCAAGGCTATGTCAATAATTTACCTATATAACATTTTAAGCTTCTACAAATCAGTAAGCTAACATTAACAAGAGTCACGCTACATAATAATAGATACCAATTCATGACTAAAATCCCTACTAGAAAATTTGTAGATGCAGTAAATTTAAGTAATTTTTTTTTAAATTTAATTTTTGTATTCTGATTTTTAAATAGCTTTTGACGGTAAGAATTTTTGTTACTGTCAAAATATTCAACATATTCAAACAATTTCACTAGAATGCTGGTGGTAGAGAGGCTATTTTTTGCGTGCCTCTACCGTAATAACATAGAAGTTCCGAACCAAAAATATTTAAATGAAAGAACCCACTATTTATAAGCACATCCACTGCAGTCTTTGCAAATATTAAAACTAAAAGCCAAGCATAATGTACCACAAAAAGCCCATTCATTCGCTGAATGCTTTTAAAATATATTTTTATACTGCTTACAATGGTTCAGAACACTTTTAGAAATTTCAAATCAACACATAAGATGTTTATCACTTTTAAACCACAAGAACGAGCCTTTTTTATTCGTGATCTTTTTACCGTCATCATAATTTTGAATTTAATACATCGAGGGCAGAAAGCGGAAATATTATACCTCGAAATTTAAAATTTAACATCAGATCCGAAAAACTATTTCGAAAAATTATAACTCCTAAATTAAACTAAACCGAAACCAAAATACATAGCGTTATAGAGGATGTTTCAAAAGTCCGAAATAATACTTGGTCATTTGCATCAGTATCAGGTATATAACTGAATGGTATAACAAAATAATCAAAATTAGACCATGTTTTTCCAACTATTTAATATCTTGAGTCCTATGTAAAATTTGCTTGTTCTGTTTTGTGTACATTGGTAGTCGCCCCTCATAAGTGTAGTTTACACTATTGATTAGGGTTATAGATATACCCAAAGGCTAGAACACGATACCTGTGACAAATATTCAAAGGAAAGGTATAAGGTATAATCTATTTGTTACAAAAATTCACATAAAAGCGACCGGATATGTACCCAAAGTATTATTTCGGACTTCTGATACATCCTGTATATCTTTATCATAAATTAGATGTACCTAGGAGGAGAATGGCAATACTTTCAGTTCAGTCTAGCTTAATTTGGTTCCAAGAGATTCAGCACCTTATTTAAATGTGTGTTGGTAGTTATATTTTATAAGCGACATGTATAGTCATATTTTATAAGCTCTATATGGCAGGTGCGACTGAATGTAGGGCACATGGTGTCATTGAACTGGAAGATCTAAGCTCTAGCGGCCAGATAACAGGCCGCGCGCTGACGGCCCGCGGTGGATAGCTAAAATTCATGATAGGTGTAAATTTGTTCTAGGATTAGGGGGTATTGTTCGAATAGAAACTAGTGAAACCTATTTGAGTTTGCACTCATTTGGCTTTGGTAAACTGATCCTTATATGCAAAGATACTATGTGATTTAGAATGGGTATATGTATAATATTCTCTAAGAAAAAAATTGGCGTCAAAGTCCGTCCAAGTTCGCTGTCATCATCGGAATATTTTTAAGGACTTTGGTACCTATATTCACGTCACTTTCGTATATGTAAATGATAATGTCCTCCCGCTGTCGGAGGCGTCAAAATGTCAAATTGCCAATATCAGAAGGAACTTTCTGTCAATATGCATAAAGGTTAATTTCTCATGTTAAAGCCACGCCCCCACGCGTCAAAATTCGTTCACGGTGTCAGGGTCATTTCGTTGAAGAATAAACTTTTTCTATGCCTCAAAACAGTTAGTTTATGTATTGTAAAAAATAATTACGCTCGAGAGTCAATGCCAAAGTGTGATAGCATGAGATGAGGTATGGCTACACTCGCAAGTGGCACGTATTTATACATCATCATCACGCCTGTATTCCCAGAAGGGGTAGGCAGAGGTGTACTGTAGTGCGCCCACACTTCGCTGATGTATTTTGGTCCCAATGTAATAGGACGCGAGTCTATTGCCATTATACCGGGCACATTCCCCCTCAATACGAGGGAGATTTGGGCCATAGTCCACCACGCAGGCCCAGTGCGGGTTGGTGAACTTCACACGCCTTTCTATAGATGTGCAGGTTTCCTCACGATGTTTTCAACATTATTGTAAATACAGATTATAATCAAAACACTGAAAGTAAAAACAAAATGGCCACTATTGTCACACCCATCACTTGCAACTCTATAAAATATTGCCATATTTAATTCAATTTTATCAAAACTCAATTTTACAACGATGACTTACAAATATAATTTAATAGATGCTGTTATAGCGCAGTTTGCTCTGCTAACGAGCATCTGACTAATTAATGCTAAATCTCCTCTGTCTATATAATCAAGTGCCCCTTGGCCCCTGACGCCGGCCACCCTCTCATTCATAGAGATTCCTTTTTAACCTTTTTGGCATTTTTAAGGTTCCGTACCTAAAAAGGAAAAAATAAACCCTTAAAGGACCACTTTGTTGTCCGACTGTCTGTCTGTCATGACCCTTTCTCTCAGAAACGCGCGAAATTTATACCAAAGACATAAGGTCTGCGGTCCCTTGGTGCTCTAAAAAATTAAACTTCTAGGTTAATGCAATAAAAAGATACGGCGGTTTATGTTGCATTTTCAGTAAATTTGCACGGGAATCAAAAACCTATAGGGTACTTACCGTTGAACTAGAATCATGAAATTTGGCAAGAAGAAAGGACTTATAGAAAAAAAAGGAAAAAAAAAGGAAAACTGTAAATGTATTGTTAGAAAATGTTTTTTGTTGCGATAATAAAGTTATTTTGTAGTTAGTTGGCATGGGGACACCAATATACCAACGGTAAAGTTAAGTTTGTCTCCCTGTCCAGTTTATCTTTTCGTTAGAGCAATGTTCGGTGCTTTCATATTTTAGGTACGGAAGCCTCGGTGCGCGAGTCCAGCTCGCACTTGGCCGGTTTTTTATATTGCGCGTGAATTTTGAATTTCTAATTTGTTATGTCTGGAATCCGGTGCTGGAGAATATTTTTAAATTGTGGACTTGTTGAAATGATTGATTTTTGCATCAAAGCAGCCTAAAATCCTGATCTATTTGACGGAATAGACGCCGATGATGATTATTATTATTTCTTGTTATTGACGATTCACAAGTGCCTGTATTGGTTTATATGAATAAACAATTTCTGATCATGATTCTGATCCAAATCCTGACTTAAACCTCTCAGCACACGGCACCGAGCGGTTGCGAGATCGATTCCATCAGAGTCATATCTCTGAAATGGCCATTTCAAAATATGCACTGGTCTGGATGTAACTGGATTCGCTCCAAGTCCATTGAAGACCAAACTTTTTCTATGAGTTAATACAATTCGTGTTTGTATGAGCAAAACATTCTGACAAAAAAAAATCGGACATTGCAAAGTTTTTTTTATTTTTATTGAAAAGTTTGTTCAATTTTTTTTTATTTGTAGCGCGTTATTTGACGCGCTAGTGGGCTCGGGACATTAAAAACCTAATGATAGCCAACTGACATTCAAATGTAAAAGGTGTTCCCTATCGCATTAGCGCCCCCTAAAAATACAAACTAAGTCTGCCAAGCGATCACGCGAATTGGGTGTTTAGATACATAATAACAATAAATCTGTGGTTATAACACCACTGTCGGCCCCCTAATGTTCGAAGCGTGATAGAATGAGAATGCCACTGTTAATGGAGATAGCGAGCTCTTTAAAACAATCATCTCCAAACACAGACTGACTTACAGAAAAAAAAAATAACTGCCATTACAAAACAATTTAGTATTGAAAAAGCGTTTTTTTTATATTTTAAAACAAAAATTTGAGAATATTTTATTGATTTGTGACTCTCAAATAATAGGTTGATACCAACCTATTATTTGAGAGCTTCTTTGTTTGGGAACCGATTTTTTTATTGTTTTTTTTTTATTTCTTATCTATATCTATACAATACATACAATACAAATAAATAAAATTGGAGTGTCTGTTTGTAATATCAAAATAACACTTTTTTACCAAATGCGTATGAAAGTATATACGATACCTATAACGAAAACGCAATTTTAAAATTTTTTGTCTGTCTGTCTGTTTGTTTGAGGTAAACTTCTAAACGGCTGAACCGATTTCAATGGGACTTTCACTGACAGATAGCTGACGTTCCAAGGCGTAACTTAGGCTACTTTGATTTTAAGAAAAATTAGGGTTCCGTGGGAAAAACATAATACCCATATTTCCGGGTAATCTCCCTAAAGTCCTCGCGGGCGAAGTCGCGGGCACAGCTAGTTTTTATTATAAGAAAACAAGTTACCAACTTCCAAAAGGAGGTTATCAATCCTACCTGCGTGTTTTTAAAATATATATTAGTCTATAGATTCTACGTTTGAAACCCGATTGCGATAATTATTTTTTCAACCATATAACCTCGTGAATATCATTTGATCGTGTTGTACGCATCGTATCAGAAGTTGTTAAGCCTTCCATCTTTCGAAATCTTAAAGAAACATCGTTAGCTAATGAGCCAACTCTACTAATTAAACATTAACATACAATTTACACTCTAGTGCTGAGTAATAGAGTTTGAATTTGTTTTTTATCTCGATCGGTATTTGGACATGTGAGAGATATATAGCTTTATAAAAAGCTTTTAAGTTTTATTTAGCTTCCAAAAGTTAGTTTTGTGAAGAAGGTAAATATGGAGATTTTTTATATTTTCATGCATAACTCTGCTTTTCAAGTTTATGCTTTAATATTTTTTGTGGAGATCTATGTGGTGTTAAACTAAATGCTGTGTTCCTATAAAAATCCAATCTTTTTCGGTAAGAGCAACGATTTTTTTTTTGGGGAACCTGCAACGGATATCGGTAGCGTTACTCGCAAATTTTTTTTTAGAGAAACGGTTTTCAGTAACGCCAAACTACAAGTAAACTATATTTTACAGCACTTAAAATATTGTATTATACCATAAGAAGGGCGGCAATACGCTTTGTTTAGCATAATTTTCTAACCACCCTCAAACATATTAATTTTAACTGGAAATCAGGAAAGATATTAGAAAAAAATATTGCACGTGTATCTAAGCCATAAAAGCAAGGAAGATAAAAAAGGCTTTTCAATTTGTATAAAACTGAATTCAATGAGGAAACCTGCATGTCTATAGAAAGGCGTGTGAAGTTCACCAACCCGCACTGGGCCAGCGTCCACATTGCCCAATTCTTTCTCGTATTGTATGGGTACGCGGTATAAAGGCGGTAGTGTCACCATCTATTCAATTGAGACTTGAATTCATCAACGAAGTGTTGTTGCACTACAGTGCACCTCTGCCTACCCTTTCGCGGAATACAGGCGAGATGATGAATATCATTCAACTTTATTTTTGTCTTCATATGATATGAAACTCATGTGAAATATATTGTTTTCTTATATTTACGCGAGTACTATACATTGAAATTAAACTATTTTACGGATTTTATCGCGTTTATTTAGTATTTTATTTTCCCGAAGTTTCGGCTGCTTTACAGCAACCATGGTCACGGGGGGACTGAGGTGTTAGACGTCCTGATGTCATAGTTAATAACTGGGTACCCTCATATTTAGTTGTTGTTTGCGGTCCGATCCACGCAGAAAGTGCTTACGGTGTCCTGAATAAAATAGTAAATAAACGCGATAAAATCCGTAAAATAGTTTAATTTCAATTCATGTGAAATAATTATTAAAAGAAAATACAGTGTGTTTTAAAAAAGGAATTTAATTATGCGTCGACTTAACGAGTCTCGGCCCACTGTGAAACAATATAATTTTATTACGCAGTAGTTAACCGGCACCATTTAACTATACGCTGTATTTTTTTATTAAAAGACACGTTATATTGCTCTGAAAGTCAAAAACGTCGTGAAACAATTTTTAGTATACCTTAAAATTATACTTAACTTAGCTTCTAACGGTGGCAACCTATATTCAGTCTTCTGTGGATTTTCTTCACTAAGAAAAACCGGCCAAGTGCGAGTCGGACTCGCGCACGAAGGGTGTCCGTACCATTATCTATAAAAACGGCAAAAAAATCACGTTTGTTGTATGGGAGCCCCCTTTAATATTTATTTTATTCTATTTTTTAGTATTTGTTGTTATAGCGGCAACAGAAATACATCACCTGTAAAAATTTCAGCTCTCTAGCTATCACGGTTCATGAGATACAGCCTGGTGACAGACGGGCGGACGGAACCCTAATAAAATTGCCTGTCTTCTCTATATTTGTATCCCAATATTTTTTGACGATAATTGACGTTTTGGTTATCCATAAAAACTTCTAGCTTTAATACCGGTTCGCTTATATTACGTAAAAAAATGGCGGCGAAAAAATCAGCTTCCGTTAGAAAGAGAGTTAAAGAGCGAATTCCGCTTAAAAATAATTAAAATGACTTACATAAGTTCTTCTTTTTTTACGAAATGAGTGAAATGATGATGTTTTGATGGAATAGGATGAGAAATGCCTACACCTGCGATTAGCGGTATTTATGGCAATGTTGAGTAATTATAGCAAGGACAAATTAAATAAATACACATTATAAATAAAAATGGATGATGACAGTGATTAAAGATGGCGGATGAATCCATTTACAAAGTTATAATAATCTATGTGTCAAAATACAATGTCAATATTTATTTTTAAAACTTTCTCAGTAGGTTTCATTAATTTATACAAAAAAATATTTTTGCATGGGTGTGTACTTACAGTTATGATCATAGCATGGAACAAGGTAGTTGGCAGATAACTTATAATAAAAGGTTCCTAACAAATTGTATTCCATTCGTTGTCATTTCATCACTGACGCAATATATCTCTTAAATATAAGGAGACGTGTGCGACCGCGTTTTTAATAATAAATGAGTGCAATGCCTTGAAACAGCGATAAGTGGCGCCATCTGTCACTTTAAGCATGGCATCATGGAAACGTAGATATACATCCAACTTCAGAGCCCGCTGTATTCGAGTTGGGACTAGCTAAGAATGAGAAGAATAATATATTTTATAAAAGCCTAAGAAAAATCGGCACTTCTTAGTAAGCAGGAATATAAAAAAAATCGTATTGTAGGCAATACTAGTGATGCATATGCCAGTAAAATAGACCAGGAATTTAATAGTGTTCCTCGCAATGCCTGGGATAGATAGAAAAGACATAGAATACTCCTAGACTACTTTACATAGTAAAATCATTAAAATAATGATAATACATCATCAAGCCTGTATTCGACGAAGGGGTAGGTTGAAGTCAACTATACTTTTCCAATATATATTTAGTCCCAATATAATGTAATCTTATATATAAAATAAATCAATTGCTATTCGCCAGTCTCGCTAAAACATAAAAACGGCTTGACCGATAAGATTTTATATTATAGTGAACCAATCACTCTAATACAGGGGTGGTAAAAAAAACCCAGAGAAATGAAAAAAAAAAAATCAGCCCATGCAGTACTCAAATAAAAAGTCTCGTAAATACTCTTAATTGCAAGTGACAGAGTCTAAAATCGGTAAAGTATCAACGATAATTAATATCGTATGTGTAAAATAGGTTACGCGCATGTTTAGCGATGTAACGGCAATAGTATCTGTAATTAAAAAAACATTTGCAACCCTCCCCTCTTAATTCCATCAGAAAGTTGGTTCGGAAAATAAAACAATATGGTAATAAAGTGAAACTCGGTTACGGCAGCGATGTTAAATCGATTTAAAAAAAAGTTGCCGCCCCGACACTGGCGGCACTGGAGGCGGCCAGCTGCGGATGGGAAGTTATTTAATAAAAATATATTTCCCGCGACAATCCCGGGATTTCGCCCGGTCCCGGGACTGGAAGGATTTGGTGCGCCCCTTAGCTGACGCTAACAATTTTTCAGTTTTTATTTTCCATTTTGATTTTGTATATACAATGTGATTCTAAATAGGTATACTCACCTATCAATATCTTATTCTAATAAAATATGAGAAATCAGAAATATTTTATTATACTTTTTAATAATATATTTTTAAAAAGTATCCAAAATAGTTACAAAACAAGTTATTGTGAAACCCAAACTAAGCGTTGCCTGTATTTTGGGTTTCTGTGTTAAAATTATTTGGGAAGTGAATTAAAATGTATAATAGGAATTCATTATTGAAATATTAGATGAAATAATAAAGAGTGTGTGCATGTATTGTGTGTGTAATGAAGTTTTTCGAACTAAGTTTGATCTAAAGATTAATAACACTTCAGGAGGCACAAGCAATGTAAACGACCAGACCTAGGCTTGTTAGCATATAAATAAATGAATGTCTCAATTTTGCGGAAGTGAATAAATGGGTTAGCGATATTCTTTCTTCAAAATGTTTTCACATACCCATTCTGAATTACAATTGTATAAACTGAACTTGGCCCTGAAAACCCGCGGGATGTAGGTTACATCTGTTGATAGATAGCATATGTTACTGATATTTAATACTAGCGGCCCGTCCCGGCTTCGCACGGGTTTCTAATATAGCCTATGTTACTCAGTGATAATATAGCTTTCTAACGGCAAAATATTTTTTGAAATCGGTCCAGTAGTTTTTAAGTTAATTAAAAATACAAAAATACAAATCTTTTTTCTTTTTAATATTAGTATAGATATAGATAGTATAGATATAGACAACCATAGGAAAAAAAAGTATGGGGGAAGGGGAAATTACAAATTGCATATTTAAGTTATTATGGCACCTTAATTAATTTTTATTCTATCATTTCATTCAACAAAATTTTTAACAAAAAACAAAAACCGACTTCAAAAACCTAGGTGCACTAAAAAGCTAGAAATAACCTTATAATTTGAAGACATTTGGAGTAGATGCCAATCTACGTCAGACTAGGCAAATTCACACATTAATTGGCACCGACTTCAAATGTCTTCAAATTATAAGGTTATTTCTAGCGTTTTAGTGCACCTAGGTTTTTGAAGTCGGTTTTTGTTTTTTGTAAATTTTTTTTTTTCACACTTTTTAGTGTCAATAATCGTTGAAAATATGCAATTATTACCATCTCATAACAACTCTAAAAAAGTAAATATTTACAGACAAAAAAAACATCCCCCCTTACCCCCCCCTTTTCCACCCCTTTGGGCATATCAAACAAAAAAAGATTTTTCGAAATCGGTTCACTAACGCCGGAGATATGCTGTAGTCCGGATTGGACCCCCATTGACAGAGTGGAAAGGGGGGGTCCCCTTTCCACTCCTTTGGGGGTAAGTTTCGATGTTTGTAAACAATCCGTATTAAACAAAAACTAATAATCAACCTAAATGAACCTTAAATAGCCGTATACAACAAAAACATAAAAATGTTCATAAAATGAAAACTGCTTGGCCGTACAATTTTAAATTTTTATGGGACCAAATGGCATCTATTCCGCATCAAACAAAAAAAGAATCACGTAAATCGGATCATAACTCGCAGCGTAATCGGTGTACATACATAAAAAAAAAACAAACCGGCCGAATTGAGAACCTCCTCCTTTTTAGAAGTCGGTTAAAAATACATAAAGCCAGACAGTAATTAACTGAGCGTGAACCAGATACTTTATTACAATCCTTTGTTACACAATGCCCATTGCTTTAAAAAAAGAAAACCGGCCAAGTGCGAGTCGGACTCGCACACAAAGGGTTCCATACCATTATCTATCTATAAAAACGGCAAAAAAATAAGTCTGTTGTATGGGAGCCCCCCCCTTAAATAAAACAGAAATACATCATCTATGATAATTTCAACTGTCTTAACTATCACGGTTCATGAGATACAGCCTGGTGAGAGACGGACAGACAGCGGAATATTAGTAATATGACCCCATTTTACCCTTTGGGTACGGAATCCTAAAAATCTCTCACTTATAGACATTTCAATAAATATTTGTAACAACATTTTAGGTACAAAACAATAATACAACTGTCAGTGGGTCATAACTGTATTCATTTGAGGGTGACAGTTCTCTCTGTAGCTTTCGAGATAATCCCTAATTTCAGAGAAGGCTTGCTAAACTTCTTGGTAGCCGCGAAACATTGAAATTTTCAACTTGAGGTAACTCCAATTGCACGGTAAAGCCAACTGCCTGATCCTTCACTGCGCATCCGTTCACGTTACGGGCGTAACGTGAACGGATGCGCAGTGAAAACTATGGAAACGTCACACTGTCGGATTATATGACTTCAGAACCCCTAAGTCCATTTACACTATCCTTTCCGAGTTAATTGCGAAGACTTCATTTTTTAAGGCAAAAAATCAAAATATTTAATCACAGGTAGCCAAAATATGAACAGGGCCCCGATTTTCATTTAATAGACATCAATCTCTATTCGAGATATATTATGTCGAAACAAAACTTTATATTGTTTTTAGGGTTCCGTACCCTAAATTCTTAAATTAAAAATTAAATTAAGCGCGAGCGTGGTGGAGTATGGCCTGAATCCCCCTCGCATTGAGGGGCCTGTGGCCCAGCAGTGGGACGTTAAAAAGGGCTGTAGTTGTAGTAGTGTACTTGCTCTGCCACTGCACGTCTGTTTCCGATAATCCAACACCTAGCATTACCGTGTGAATAGAGTATAACAAGTTCAGCAATATACGCGAGTTACCTGCCAAGTTGAAGCGCTAATTCAACAACTCATTTTAATTGTTCGACGCCCCCGCGGCTAATTGATAGATGTGTTCTCCTGCGTCTTGCCTCCACCGAGGCGAGCGAAATAACTCTTTAAGTAAAAACGTTCTTTGTTCTAATATAAATAATGTTTTTATTCCTTAGGCAGTGGTAGCTGAGTGGTCGAACGCACGCTTTGTAATCAAAGTGCACCTCAAACCCCGGTTCGCACCTCTAGGTATCATGTGCGAATGTCATTTTCATCCATTCATTATCCACCCATTATCACTTGCTAAGAAACGGTGAAGGAAATATCGTGATGAAACCTGCTCGTCTATAGAAAGGCGTGTGAAGTTCAACAGACCCGCACTGGGCCAGCGTGGTGGACAATAGCCCAAAATTTGGGACCAAAATACATGGGCGAAGTGTGGGCACACTGCAGTACACCTCTGCCTACCCTTTCGGGAAATACAGGCTTGATGATGGTGAAGTATATTATTGTTAAGTATATATAATTCCTGTAGTCAAAGCCACGCGACCACGAGTCAGAATTCGCTCGCGTCATCAATGACGATTCGTTGAAAAATATACTTATACCACAGGTTAATGAAGTTTGTTTTAGTATTGGCAATCAATTTGTCGCGCATGTTTTGACGCGCCTGTGGCGGCAGGGCTCTACGAGTTATTGAGCCAACTCTCCCTACTCGCACGCCGTGTGTAATTTGCCGCTAAATAGTTCCTCCCTCATTCAATATGATTAAGACAAGGATATATCTTCCAATTGGCCGACGAAGACATAGAAAAGAAGTGCCTAGAACGGTAGTTACGCAAGTTTTGTATGAAAACTAGTGTCGTTCGTTGCGCCTGAGTAAATAATATTTTTTTATATAGCTACAAAAAAATTAAGGCACTCTTTCATCGAAATTTATTAGTAATTCCAATGATACAACTTTTTGAAATAATTGTATTAAAAAACCAGACACTCTGTGTATAACGACTTTATTTCTGTGGTAGAAGCCACGCCCTCATGCGTCAATGTCATGTCATTGAAAAATGTACTTTTTGTGTGAGCCACTACAGTTCATTATGGTATTAAAAAAAATACAACACGCGTATTCACGCTGTTGTGTCCGGGACCTTACCGGCGAAACCTAAATATTTTATTCCTTAGAACAAAAACCCGAAATCCTTTTACCCGAAACCACTGACCCCATCAATAAGCTAACCAGACACCTATTTCAGTGCCGGCAGTGTCTGCTAAGCCTTCCCTTTTCACATTTTTTTGTGACGCTGTAACCTCGTGGTTGGCAGCACTTAGGAAATTTAAAGTAGTTAATTTTTCCTTACTTTCTTGGGTAAGCTGAATGCTGAGGTATACTATGCTATCCAAATAAGAATAGGAATGTCAATAAGCTCAATCTGTCAAATGTCACATGAAAAGTTTGGTTTGCAAAAAACTTATTTGCATATCAATAATCATAGTACCTACATCAAATATAAATAAAAAGGTTAAATTAGTAGTAAATTGTCTTAGTAGAATATTTAATTATTTAAAGTCATAATTAGTTTTTTCACGTCACAATATGGCGCAAAGTCGATCCTATTCTTATTTGAATCGCATAGTACGTGCCTTCAATGAGGGTACTTAAGGTACTTTGGACCCAAATCATTGACAAGTACATTCCACTCGTGCTAATAATGCCTTCGTTATGTTTAAGTGCAGTTAGATTTAAAAACATAAGTTTGTTTTATGTCATTGTTAATTATGACTCATGAAGTAAATACACATTCCCATTTATACAAACTGAAAATTAAGGTTCCATTCCCACGATAAAGCCCAGATACTTACAGGTTAAGAGATGGGTGTGCAGTGACAGTACTATCCCCCACTTCGTGCGAGCGCTTCTATACTGAATATTCTGCTAATGAACATCGTGCAGCCGGCCTTATCATGTGAATAGAGTCTAAGCCGTTACATAACTCATACCATTTACACCTACATTTATATCACAAACGAACAGAATCTAATTTCCGTTTCATTTGGCTGTAGTGCAGAAATCGTCGGTAAAGCAGTCCCTAACGCCGTCGGTAACGCCGTTACAAGTTGATAAATTGTGAAAAGAATTCTATAATTTGTTCAATCCATCTGGTTCGATCCCCGGAGTGTTGGTAGCGCCAACTTCACAGTTCTAAGTCAGGCCAGCGTTGTTGATTGGCGCAAGATTACGAAATGGCGATTGTATACAATCATTATTGGAAAAAGCAACCATGGAGTTTCTTGTCCATTCTTCTCCATAGGAAATGCATTCCGAATGGGTAGTAGAAATACTATTATTATTATTTATTGACGATTCATAAGTAAGTGCCTGTATTAGTTTTCATGAATAAAAAAAATCTGATTCTGTATGAAATAATAAAACCATCGTTTTTTTAGGTCATTGAGCCAGTTCCACTTAGATAAATGCTTGTGGTCATATTGCTCCAAATCTAAATCTATTGTTAAGCATTAGTTAAGCTATAGTTAAGCATTGGCGTTGCTTAGTCTGGTGAGCCAAGCACAATTCAAACAATTGATGGTGGTAATGGGACATAGGCGTTTCTCGTGGGGCTTGACATACTAATTAATTTTAAGGATGAACTATTGCCTATTTAACCAAAGTCTTTGTCAGAATGAAATTTCAGTGATAGTTTGAAAGCCTACATTTAATATATAACGTTTTTATCCGAATTAAGAAGAGTATAAGTCAAAACAACTGTCTTGCTTATGTTAAATTATTTATGTAAGTTTATTGTTTTAAATTAAATAAATAATTAAATAAAGTTGTATTACTTTTGCTAGACCATTGTTGATTCCAGACGTGTTTGAGACAAGCTTTTTAATTAATCCACCTCCAATAAAACCCTTCAACAATCGTGACGAATATTTCAAAAAGTTTCACGGCCAAGAACAAATAATTTGGAACTAGAATTGTAATTAGTGTTTTAAAAGTTTTAGTGAGATTTCGTTCTAGTTTTGTTGATCAAGCCTTTGTTCTTAAGAGTTGTTTTAATTATAGTCATTTCACGTCAGACAAAGTTGTATTTTTCGAAAGGCAATATTATAACGGAGATGGCATTTTGAGCTCGAGCTGCGGTAAATTTTCTGGTTTATCTGACTCTGCCATCTTTGTTGTCCCATATAATTGCCGTATACTACAGATACATGAGATAACAAAAATGGCGAAAATATCGCCGCAGAGCTATACGAAGAGTGGAGTCGTTATGGGTACTATAGATACTCTATAATGTAATAGGACGACTTGGTCTAGTGGTGCGCGTAGGCCGCTCGGCTCACTGCACAGGGTGGTTGCGGGTTCGAACCCCGTCAGCAGCAAATTTCAAAAACCGGTCAAGTGCGAGTTGGATTCGCGCACGAAGGGTTCCGTACCATTATCTATAAAAACGAGCAAATAAATCACGTTTGTTGTATGGGAGCCCCCTTAAATATTTATTTTATTCAGTATTTTATATTTGCTGTTATAGCGGGAACAGAAATACATAATCTGTGAAAATATTAACTGTCCAACTATCACGGTTCATGAGATACAGCCTGGTGACAGACGGATGGACGGACGGACGGACGGACGGACAGCGAAGTCTTAGTAATAGGGTTCCCGTTTTACCCTTTGTGTACGGAACCCTAAAATGGCCTTTTCGGAATTTGCCCTTCTGGGTGGAACTAGGATCGCCCCTAGTCCATTGTATGGAACGCATAGTACAAACTTTGCTTAGTTTGGGATCATACAATGAGTGTGTATTGTCTGGCGATATTAAGAGGGGTGAAAGGCTATTTGGCTTAAGCGACATTTTTTTAACTTTACAGGTGAGCATGCTCCTGCGCAGAAAATATTGCTCATTCCGAATATGTATACAAGTTTAAGTCAATATCAACCAAAAATATTATTTTAGCCATCGTCGTGCTGATATGGATATTGAAAGTGGAGAGCCATGAAAAGCAGTGGTAGCCGAGTGGTCGAACGCACGCCTTGCAATCAAAGTTTGCAGGTTTAAACCCCAGCTCGCACAACTTGGTTTTAATTTCGAATCTCATTTTCATCCGAGATTATCACTTGCTGTGAAACGGTGAAGGAAAACATCGTGAGGAAACCTGAACGTCTGAGGGAACTTAACTAGTTCTCGATAGATGTGTGCAGTCTGCCAAACTGGCCAGCGTGGTGGAATATGGCCAGAATCCCCCTCGCATTGACGGGAGTCCCGTGCCCAGCAGTGGGACGTTAAAAAGGGCTATAGTGCTGATATAAACAGTTATCGCTGAGTACGCCGCTTCATCCTGTGATTCACGCCACAAACGTTACAGTTGGTATTCGAACTCCATCCGAGGATCGATTCCATCCGCCACCGGCTTTTATTCCGATCCTTTGTACTTTTTCATCTCGCGAGGATTAACTAAACTTTAGCGGTCCACAGTACAGATTTCTTATTAGTTTACTCCTTTGTTTACTGTGGCTTAAAAAAAAAACTTTATGATTGAGTTTTATGCGCTTGTAGAATGGAGATTTGAATTGGAGTGAAGTTTGCAGTGCTTTTATTAAAATCTCGGTCAATGAGTTCAGTTGCTTTTATTGATTTCTTCTTTATTCGTCTATTGCAAGTGATTTTCTCCAGTTGGTCAATGCCGAACTAGATTAGGAGACTAAAATGAATAGAATGAAAGAAGAGAGGCCTCTATACTTGTATCAAACG
This sequence comes from Ptilodon capucinus, assembly GCA_914767695.1. Taxonomy (NCBI): domain Eukaryota; kingdom Metazoa; phylum Arthropoda; class Insecta; order Lepidoptera; family Notodontidae; genus Ptilodon; species Ptilodon capucinus. Next base: position 11,748,921 of record OU611812.1, read on the forward strand.
ACACGATATGAGTTATTTTACCATTATTGAAACAGGCATAAGTTGATCCTAAAATTTATAGTAAGTTACGAGCTTTATATAAAGGCATTGTACTTTTGCACTAAAAAAATTCATTTAGAGTGTTTTGTAAATGGAATAATATTTCTAAAATTTAATTATAGTAGGGGCAAGTCTTTTAATCTAAATATATTAAAAGGGATATAAACTAAATGACGGCTTGATCTTTGCATTTGACCGTGTATGCCGCTCGGCTCACTGCAATGAGTGGTTGCTGGTTCGATTCCCACCAGAGGCAAATAAAAAATAAATTTTCTGAAACTGGGATCGCCCCTAGTATATTGTATCTTGCCCATAGTATAAGCATTGCTTAGTATGGGATTATACGGTGAGTGTGAGTTGTCTGGTAATATTTATACTAACCCGGCGAACTTCGTAACGCCTCAGAATTAAAAAAGCATCACCTACCGGGTCCAATTGTATTTTCAAACCATGAAGGAAACCATTAAAATACACACACAAAATTTCATCCAAATCGGTCCAGCCATTTAGGAGGAGATAGGTGACAAACATACAAACAAGAGAATTATTTAGGTATATTATGATTAATACTCCGTAATTCAATAACTTGTTCAAGACAATTCATCAATTCGTTCCCGTGATATCCTCGATGTAAGTGCATTACTCTATATTTGCGGAGTAACAGAGATTGGATTTGTTATGCAGATCTGGGTCCCGGCATTGTGGGCGGACGAGGCAATCGAGACGACACTGACTTGGATAATACTGTATGATACTCGTGTAAAATGAAATCACATAAGGAAGTAAATATTTAGGTACAATATACGTTTTCCTGTTTGGTAAAAGAAACTCCAAAACTTTTTGCGATACAACTCCTTACGCTCCTGTAATGTTTATAATATAACTTTTATCTATTGACAGTTAACTTAGTATAAAATCTGTCAAAAAAAAAAAATATTTAAAAAAACCAGCCAAGTGCGAGTCGGACTCGCGCACGTACGGAGTCCCCGTACCATTATCTAAAAAAACGACACAAAAATCCTGTCTGTGGTATGGTAAAATATTTATTAAATATTTATTTTATTCTGTTTTTTTAGTATTTGTTGTTATAGCGGCGACAGAAATACATCATCTGTGTAAAATTTAAACTGTCAAACTATTACGGTCATGAGATACAGTCTGGTGACAGACGGACAGAGGGACGGACAGCGGAGTCTTAGTAATAGGGTCCCGTTTTACCCTTTGGGTACGGAACCCTACAAAATAGTAATTAAAAGAAGTGACGATGAAGCCTCTGCTACGTTGTATGTACAGCCGTAATGTAGAGCAAAACAACAATATTTTAAAGCTATCAAATATGTTTCCGTCGTAGTTTGGTGAATCAGTACCAATATGTTCCCAATGATATTAAAAGATACAGATACCTAAATGCGAGAAAAGGAAGTAATTTTCATTCCAAAATAGATGAGTTGATACCATGGCCACCTAGTCTTATATGTTTATATTATCAGACGTACATAGACGTCAATCACACACAAAATTGGACGTGTGAAACTGTAAATTTTTAAGAAAAGCTGTCTCTTTCATGTTATAACTCGTTGTTCCCCGCAATCAATTTATTTTTATCAAATCAAATCAAATCAAATTTATTTGTTCAAACATGAGTGTACATACAAACAAGTGAGTGCATGCAAGATGTTAAGTATAAATAGATGTTCTCTTCATGTTTGCCACATATATGGCGTACAAATATTAGGTTTTTTTTTTTTTAAATAGCTAATTAAAAATATTAAATATATTAAAAGGAACAAAAAAAAATTATAGATAAAACAAAGTTATTACAATTATAAAATCTCAAAATAGCTCACATTGAAATATAATATAATAATTTATTGAAAAATAAAAATAACAGTAAAAGAATAAAGACATTCACAAAAAATAAAGGAGAATAAAAATTTGAGCATAAATGTCTAATTCTAAATGTCATAAAGATAAAGTAGGAATGTCATTCAGTATGATGTCAATAAAACTAATAAATGTACAGTAATCACAAATGGTGTCAATAGTATATTGTATTATACATTATCAATTTTTTTCATTCATAAAGTCAATCACATTATAATAACATTTTTCTATTAATATTTGCTTCAACTTTGATTTAAATAAACTTGTATTTAGTTCCTTTATGTCTTTCGGAACTTTATTGTAAATCATTGGAGCTCTACATACAATGCTTTTGTGTAGTAATGCTGTTTTGGCAGGGTGGACACAAAGTCTTTCTTTATCACGTTGGCTGCGAGTAGCATTAGCAGCTAGTCGTGTGAATAAATGGGGGTTGTTCCTTACAAATAAAGCCACTTCAAGTATGTATAGTGAAGGAAGTGTAAGAATTTTGTGCTTAACAAACAAAGGCTTGCAACTGTCAGTCGATTGTATTCCAAATATAGCGCGAATGCTACGTTTTTGCATTTTGAATGCGAATTCTTTATTAGTTGAATTACCCCAAAAAATAATCCCATATCGCAGTACAGACTCTACTAGTCCATAGTAAGCTGTGAGTGCCGCATCAGTGTTGACTGTCGGGGATAGTTTATATAAGGCATATGACAAACTGCCCATTTTTTTACATAAATGATCAATGTGGTCTTTCCAATTTAGTTTTCTGTCTATATTTAAGCCGAGAAATCGAATACTGTCAACTTCTTTTATAACACTGCCGTTATAAATTAAATTAATATTTGATGAATTGTGCAACCTTTGACTAAAATGCATAATTTTTGTTTTTTTTAAATTAATTTTTAGGTTATTATTATTAAGCCAAGAGATTATCGATGTCAATGAATTATTTATGTCAGATTGATAGTTATTTATGTCCTTGCATGCTATTGTCACAGTACTGTCATCGGCAAATAATGTCATGGGTTGAGTAGTTGTTTTTGGTAAATCATTAATATATATTAAGAATAGAAGGGGACCTAGTACACTACCTTGTGGAACGCCATACGATATATGTCGTTCTTTCGAAGAGTAGGTTTCTTCGCATTTTGTTTTAAAGTTTAGCCTTGATATTTCTACAATTTGTTTCCTATTGGTAAGATATGAGTTAATAAGGTCTAATATATTGCCCCTTATGCCGTAGGACTCAAGTTTTTTAATTAAAATATCATGTTTGACATAATCGAATTTATCTTTTATTGAAGCTAGGGAGAATACATCTTTCTAATACTTACACTGCACTGCCCACCACATATCAATTGTTTAGATACAGACACAGACTTCGTACGGACCAGGGGCAAGGCGACAATCGAGGCTTGGCTTGCTGTTGCGTTGTGTTGTTGCCGTCAAAACGACTATGCCGCATGTATGCTGCCCTGATTGAAGCCCTGATGGATGCGATTCTGACATAAATCCAAGCTATCATAGTCTTAGTGAACAGTAGTGTAGTTACTTAGTAATTAAGGCGTAAATGTAATGACTAGTCTGGGATCTTTTGGGATTTTTAAGGGAGTAAACGTAGATGGCTATAGGAATGGACATTTTTAGTATAAACTTGTTTATATAAATACATCATCACACCTGTATTCCCCTTAGGGGTAGGTAGAGTTTCACTACAGTGCACTCACACTTCGCCGATGTATTTTGGTCCCAATGTAATAGGGCGAGACTATTGCCATTATACCGGGAACATTCCTCTCAATACGACGGAGATTTGGCCCATAGTCCACCATGCTAGCCCAATGTTGGTTGGTGAACTTCACACGCCTTTCGTGACGTGCCGGTTTCATCGCGTTCTTTTCCTTCAACTTTTAACTTGTACGTAGTAATAATAAGGATGAATTGGATCAAGAAAATTTAAACAAATATATACTTAAGTCTCATGTAATAATTATATAATTTTTTTTAAAGAAAAGCATTAATAGCAGTGGTAGCCGAGTGGTCGAACGCACGCTTTGCAATCAAAGTGCGCAGGTTCTATCCCCGGCTCGCACCTCTGGGTTCCATGTGCGAATCTCATTTTCATCTGAGATTATCACTTGCTAAGAAACGGTGACGGAAAACATCGTGAGGAAACCTGTGTGCCCGGTATAATGGCAATAGGCTCGCCCCCTATTACATTGGGACCAAAATACATCGGCGAAGTGTGGGCGCACTGCAGTGCACCTCTGCCTACCCCTTCGGGGAATACAGGCGTGATGATGTATTATTAATTATTATTTTAAAGAAAATCAAGAATGCCAAATGAAAATAATGAACCATTTGAAGGCATATAACAAACTCACATGGTCAATAAGACAAATAAATTAATAGCAAGTGTGAAATAGAATTCAATTTAATTAGTTATGTTCTTTTAAAATACTGCGGTGCTAGGTGCTTTCTAAGCCCAATACGAATTTAAGGGGTGTCTTCTGGGACCGGCCGATTTTAGACAGGGATTAAGAGCTTAAATTAATTGAGCACAAAAGATCCCGGTCGAGGTAGATTATTGACCTTGGAGACAAAAACCTTTCGGTTGCTAGTTATGTTATGAATTAATCAGTTAATACGTATTCTGTGAGTTGTACAGTAGAATACTGAAAACATAGGCATCTTTGAGTTTGATTTTTTAACACTTCAACTATCAACTAATCCCCGAGGTAAGGTAACAAGTGTTTTTACAAAATCGATTGAATTATGGACATATCATTAAGCGGGTTTCAGACTACGCTATACTATTGTGCTATATAGTATAGCAAAGAAGGATGCTATATAGTATAGCATAGCATGGCGTTTACATTACGCGATATTATCGCAAGTATTTATAGTATATAGCAAGCTCAGTTGACAGGACGGCCGGGACTGTGGGAGGAGAAAAAGGGTGGCGCGCGATATAGTATAGCATGAACTCAGCGCATCACACCAATTTATAGCGTATAGTAAGCCAATAATATATAGTACAGTACAGTGTGAACGTGTCCATAACAATGTATGGTGCGCGATATTGTTGGGCTATGAGCTATATGCTATTATATTATAGCGTAGTCTGAAACCTGCTTTATCTGACGTAACATATTACGCAGATATTTGTAAAAAATGATTGTAGGAGAATTTTTGAATGAGGAACGGCTGCACCTGCTAATGTCTGCTAATGTCTTCTAATTAATAGCAAGGACAAAGTCAAGAAATACACATAATTAATAAAAAAATTATTTTTAACAAAAAACAAAAACCGACTTCAAAAACCTAGGTGCACTAAAAAGCTACAAATAACCTTACAATTCATTACATTTGGAGTAGGTGCCAATCAACGTCGGACAAGGCAAATACACACATGAATTGGCACCGACTCCAAATGTAATGAATTGTAAGGTTATTTGTAGCTTTTTAGTGCACCTAGGTTTTTGAAGTCGGTTTTTGTTTTTTGTTAAAAATAATTTTTTTTCACGATTTTTAGTGTCAATAATCGTTGAAAATTTGCAAATATTAACACCTTATAACAGCCCTAAAAAAGTAAAAATTTACAGCCAAAAAAAAAATCACCCCCCCTCACCCCCCCTTTTCACCCCTTTGGGGGTGGGTTTCGATCTTTGTTAACAATCCGTATTAAACAAAAAAAGATTTTTCGAAATCGGTTCACTAACGCCGGAGATATGCTGTATTCCGGATTGGACCCCCATTTCACCCCCTACATATTTTTTCTTTCAAAATTCCTGAAAGACGTGTTTTTTTATTTTGTATGTTAAATATATATACAAAGTTTCAAGTCGTTCAAAAAATATTTTTGAAATTATGTGACCTTCAACCCCCCATTACACCCCCAAGGGGTTAGATTTCTGATAATATTTTGAAAATGGGACCAACCTTGAAGAATTCCCTAGCAAACCTAAAAAAAAATTTCGAAATCGGTCGACAGACGCCGGAGATATGCGGTAACATACATAAAAAAAAAAAAAAATAAAAAAAAAAAACATACGGGTCGAATTGAGAACCTCCTCCTTTTTGAAGTCGGTTAAAAATTGGTAATGAGAGTGATAAAGATAGGGTATGATTCCTTAGTTCGGTAATACTCACTAGCCACTGGCGTTAATATAGAATATTTATTTATATAAGCCGAACCATATTTTATGAAAAACTAAAAATGAAATACTCATAAAAGACATTGTAAGGCCATAGAATGCTATTAAGTGTCCATTTGGAATATCAGAAGAGAAGGAGTTTACTATCTAAATCTATAATCGATTGCATCATCAGTGATTGAACGAACGACACGAACGAAAAACGATGTGACTGATATTAGAATTCACGATAAATATCACTATATACCAGGTAACAAATTATATTTGCAAAATTTTGTATTTATCTTTTAAACTCCGAGGGTTTCTTCAAACTCTTGTTCACTAAATCATAATCCAAATACGATGAAGTCATATCTTTCAAAAAGTGAAGTGAATTTCATTAATAGACGCCGAGGTCAGAACCTCAACCAAATCCAAGAAAACCCTTTTTCTAATCTTTATCGGACCAACATTATTCCCAACAGGCGATGCGGAGTGGCAATAGGTCAGTCACGTTCCTCGCCATCGGACAACAGTTACCGAGTTCCGAACACCATAATAAATAGGAATGTGCCACGTGGGTGCAGTTTCCAATCGCCCAGGATAGTTGCTCTCTTCCTTATTTCAATGGTAGTTAACAGGCCCGTAGAGCATTTACAGAGAAGTATTTGGAATCGATATTCTATAATTTAAAAAAAAATTGCATAACATACTGATCTATGGTCCCTGACTAAGCAAAGCTTGTACTGAGGGTACCATACAATATATAGTTTGACTTTGAAGAGGTCAATATTCTAACCTATCTATCTATAATAACTATCTTAAAATTAACTTATATATATTTTATTATTAAACTGACATTAAACAACATGAAGTGTTTTTTTAACTAAATAAAAACATTAATAATTACACATTTGTATAATTTAGTTATACAAATATATAATATTTCCGTTTGTCTTTTTATGTTTTGGGCTGAACATAAATAAAAAATCGTTCTTTTGTATTGTTTTCTTATATTTTCGCGAATACTATACATTGAAATAAAACTATTTTACGGATTTTATCGAGTTTATTTACTATTTTACGTCTAACACCTCAGTCCCCCCGTGACCATGGTTGCTGGAAAGCAACCGAAACGTCGGGAAAATAAAATAGTAAATAAACGCGATAAAATCCGTAAAATAGTTTTATTTCAATCGTTCTTTTAATTATTATAGGATATATTTGTCCCACGCGTGGCTCAACGTCGTATCTCGTTTACAGTCCTAATATTTTGTAAGTCAAAAAACCATCATGTTAAGACGAGAAATTCATCTAATAAGCGGGACAGTAGAAACCCGATATAATTGGAACCGGTTTTTGATATCCCACATCTCTCCCCCGGTGTTGGTCTCTAGGTAGAGTCACCCACGCAGCTGGTATTACTTATTGACAAATTCTGACTAATATAACTAACGACGGCTTATTGGTTTGAATGTAGGCTGCTCGGCTCACTCAAATATGTGGTTGCGGGTTCGATTCCCGCCAGTGGTAAATTTCTGAAATGGTTTTTTCAGTATTCACCCTGGACTCAGTGTAACTGGGATCGTTCGCAGTCCCAAAGTACAAGCTTTGCTTAGTTTGGGATCATACGATGAGTATGTGTCTGACGATATTTATTATTTAATCTGTGGACTAATTGGTCTAATTATCTGCATGTGAAGTGGTAAAATAGTGATAATAAGCTTCGTTAAGTTGTCTAATTGACTCGTGAATGAACTGCGCCCTTTTTATCATTTTTAAAATCCGTTCTCATTTATAATGTATATTTATTTAATTTGTCCTTGGTATTAATTACTGTTTTTTTTTCCGAATACCCGCTAACCGCAAGTGCATCTAGTTTTTTGCCAAAACTAAAACGAACTCTATTAACTTAGATAAGAAGCACATTTTTCAACGAAATGCCATCAATGACATGAGCGATTGTTATAGAGAAAATTTTCAAAAAGTATTATTTCGCTCGCCCAAATGCGTAAAAATAGTCGAAAAGTGGCGTTAGGTAGGCTGATGCAAAACAAATCTAATCCTTACTACTCGTTGTGTTTTCCAAGCATTTGTATGGTAAATTGTAATAATAGGGTCGTTTTTATAATACTATGTAGTTTCTTTATTCATTACTTATATGCCTTATTTTAGTTTTGTTAATGGCTGGTGTTCGCCGCTGGAAATTGAGGATTGATAGCTCGAACTAATGGTACGGAACTGTTAATGCGCTAATGAAACTCATATTTGGTCGCTTTTTAGTTCATAACAACTTCCAATAGTAGTTCAGAGGAGGTACCGCTATATCTTATAGCAGTAACTCTGATTTTTTTATAGTAATTTTATAGGAAAACTAGTAAAATTAATATTAGTACGAAACTACTTGGAGGAGTTGGCAGGAAGTATCGCATTATATTAATATATTTTTTTTTATTACAGAATTTTCTAAATTAACTGAGAAATTATCACCATCATGCCTGTTACCTCCAAAAGGTATACACAGAGGTGCATGTTAGTGGACACATTTTGCTGATCTATTTTAGGTACCGTGAGAGTAACTAAAAATATTCGCAACATCGGGTCAAGTAAAAGATCAAGTATTTTTAAAGATATCATAGATTTAACAATCCAAAGACACAACATTTGATTCAAGTCAGTATATAAATGTGCTTAGTTACACATAGCTTCGACAACAATAATAAAACTTTCACCTAATCCCGAAAAAAAAGAAAACTTTCGTGAAACTAAACTCTCGGAGATAAAAGAATTGAACAACTTTCTTTAGAACACAAAGACATTGTTTTTGGCAAAGAATTCGGATATTACCGTAGAAGTAGTGCTACATACTAAAAAAATACTCTATGACGTAGTCAAAAATCAAATCAAAATCATTTTTTTTTGTTCGTGTAGGCCAAAAAACACTTTCAAATAGTCAGATTCTACCACCGGTTCGAAATGCTGTTCCACTGAGAAGAGCCGGTAAGAAACTTAATGGTTACTCTTTTTAAAATGATGAATAGTAAGGATTGTCAGTAATACATTTTCAGAAGCAGTAACGACATGAGAGCAGGCAGTACACTTTTATAATCACGCCTGTATCCCAGGGGGCAGGCAGAGTCTACCGTTTGCCACATGCTACGATCCTGTAGTTGTAGCACGTACGCCAAGACTACACTTATGTGTTGATCTTGTCTCTTTCTCTCCTATGAAATAAGACAGAGAGCGAGCTAGCGAATCAGTTCTCGACGTCCAGTCTTGACATGCGTGCTAACCCCACTGACATACCTCTTTCATTTAAGTAACTATAGTCAAAATATCATTGGAGGCGGGCAAGAAGGCTGTGTATCCTTTGCGAGCACTAATACTCCATCTATTTAAAGGCTTCTTTCATCTGAGGTTTTTGGTATCAGTACATTATTTTCATGTAAGGAGGGTACTGAAATCCAAAATGGCGGTGGAAATAACTCTTTGGGTTGTCGTCAAACAGTATTGAGAACGTTGTGAAGTTGGCTGGCTGGCCCCGATAACTTAATCCCGGGTTTTTATCTCCTGTAAGCCGCCCAGACTTGTAGTGCAGCCAGTGTAGCTACCACTGGTGGTAATTTACTGATTAGATAAAAAACGTCTAGTTAGACATTGTTAAAACGATGTCGATTCTGTGTTTCACAAACTATGTATAAACCAATTATATTATTCTATCCTACTTCGTAATAATATTATAAATGTGAAAGTTTGTCAGGATGGACGGATGGATTTTTGCTACTCTTTCACGCAAAAACGACTTAACGGATTTTTATTAAACTTTACAGTATTATTGTTTATACATCAGAATAACATATAGGCTATATTTCATAAATATATTGAATAATAGAAGTCCACGCAAATTAAGTTGCGGGTTGAAGCCAGTAAAGTAAAAATATCTAAATGCCGAAAAGAGGTCCAAAAATTGTTTTACCTAAAGGAGACGGATACGCTTTCATACATTCTTGGGCCCAGTTGTAAAAATATGAGAGTGGTGTCAATTAAGAGCTTATATATTATCAAACCATCTCCGAAAATTTTGCTCATCTTGGCAATCTGAGAGCAGAATTATTAGAGATTTAGTAAAAGTGTGGTTATTCTGCAAAGTGACAACAACCTAGATACTAAACAGCTGATTTTTTAACTGTGATTGTTATTTTGTTTGAATATACAGTTTTGGTGTTAATTCAACCACTTTAGTGTATTTTTAATATATTAAAATGAGTACAATTATGTGCTTAATCATTAATAACATAATTTGTTTTTGAGCTACCGAACGTGCTCACTCTGTCTGGGGCGCGCGGGCGTTCGGAAACTCGTCCGTCGACATTTTGTGGAGCGTTCGGAAACGCGGACGCCACACAGTTATTTACTATATTAATTGTAGTTTTTTTTTATTGTTAATTATTACAATGTATGTATTCATTTTGATTGAATCAATCAAGTATTTCATGTTCAATTGTTTAAATCGTTCACAGTAATCGATTATTGTAATCGATACTCTATTTCTTCAGTGAAATAAACTTATTTTTATGATTTCTCGTCTCCCGGATAGTGAATTGAGCTGATTTTTTTATATTTTAAATCAGTAAAAAATACCGCTTTTTCTAAACCATATCTCAACTTATTACAATTGGGCCCAGAGATCCCCGTCTCCTTTACGTTTATACCGCTATACGTCCGTAAACGTCATAGTGAAATTGTCAAATGTTGGAAAATGCTCCCTCTTGCTATCAAGAGGGAGCCCTCCACTACAAAGAACTGTTTACGGCTCCAACTCCCCTGTCCCACGCATGTGCAAACTAGGACATAAAAGTAGTGGTATCGCCGATGTGTTTGCAGACTCTATGCCCATGTATATGAAGCACATATTTTTTTTTCTCTCAACAATAGAAGCCTAGTATACATTTTGTTTTTTTTTTACGTTGTCTTCTTTTATCTCTGTTATGATGTTCCTTACCTTATATTATAAACCAGGTGTTAATTGAACGTTGTGTAGCTCACTGTAATTTAAATTTTATATCTTTTTGCGTTGCTTATCCTACTATTTACGCATGCTGTGTTTGTTCGTAAGTGGTTGTACATTAGGCATAATATAACTCTAAGTACGATGTAAGAATTTGATGTATTAATGTATCAACTGTGAACAAACCTTAATAAATAAATAAATAAAGAGGGAGCTTTTAGACTGGTTTAGACCAACGGGTCTAAAGTTTAGACTCTAAACTATATTTGGTATTACTAAAAATATAACTGTCTTGCTTACACATTACGATCATGAAAGGATAATTTAGTGTTGCTTAATTCACACTTTAGTAATTTTCCAGAATAGTAATTTTGCGACAAACAATTATCGCAATGGAAAGGGCTCGACGAGTGACATTGCTGTTTATTCAAGTTTCGTCTTCTAGGTAAGTTACGTGATACGTATTTAATAATAAGGAAAATATACAACAATTATGTTGTGAAGATCACTGGAGCGAATACGGAAAGCGTATCTTGACAACAGAAGCCCGTTGTGAGGGTAGAATGGAAAAGTGTAAAGATATTCCGTCGTATGAGGAAAATATGAGAGAAATAAAAAATAATTCCAAATGTTATATACATCATCATCATCACGACTGTACTCCCCGAAGGGGTAGGCAGAGGTGCACTACAGTGCACCCATTATTCGCCGATGTATTTTGGTCCCGATGTAATAGGGGGCGAGCCTATTGCCATTATATCGGGCACATTCGGAAACCTGCACGGCTGCGCTTTTTGACGCCCCCTTTAAAACAATATAAATTGTTGCGACGACGGATTAGAGTAGTGGTTTAAACGTAGGCCGCTTGAATCACTGAACCTCGTGGTTGCGGTTTCGAATCTCGTCAGCACCTTTCTGAAATGGCCTTTTCGAAATTTGCTCTGGCCTTGCTCTGGTGCAACAGGGATCGCCCGAGTCTCTTTTTTACGATACACATAGTTATAAGCTTTCCTTAGTTTCGAATCGTACAGTGAGTAGTTATGTTCTGTGGTGATATTTATTTTTATAATTTATAAGTGCCACCGTAGGCATATCCGAAACAAATTTGACCCTGTTTACGTTCGTTCCATCTCAAAAGTTGCTTACTCTGTACCATTTCTAATATATCGCGCTTAGACGATACAAATTGATGGTCAAAAATAAATCATAGCACTGCGGCGACGTCTACTACAAATTGTTGTAACAAACGGACCCCAATAATTGGAAAAGTCTTAGGTAGACAGGTACGGATGTATGTGGTTTCTAATTTATTGCAAAAATAAGGGCTCAGCCCTACGCCCGAGCCGGATATAGGCAGGTGCTCCACAGCCCTCGGTTTAAAACCCTCGGGGACTCATTGCGATCACTGAAATATTATAAAACCGGTCTTTTTGTTTTTTTTGGAGAAGGGTGAGATTGGAATCTTGTATGACACGTGATATGGGATTTAGTGAGCACATATCATTGACATAAAAATACACAGACGTCTGGTTCCTAACAAAATTTATGCACAGCGTATTTTATATCAAGATTAGTACCAATTTTCCTAATTTCATAACTAGTCCCATTAGCTGCTATAGATAAGCTAAATGCTTGAGCTAAAACTGCGTTCACGGCAATATTTTCATTAAGAGGGTAGGAAACAAACCCAGAAACTCTCGCTAAGCTTTCAACTGAAATGAGAAATAAGTTACCATGAACCTAACTAGTTCTTGGAAGATGTCTGGGGATTGGACTAGCTTGTTGGACTATAGCTCAAATCAATTCCTTACATTGAGGGAGCCTGGCTGGGGTAGTACCAAAAGGGTCACCTTTTTAAACATTAGGATCAATATACAGCGCACTATAGTAAGTGCTTCTAAGCCTACCCCTTCAGGGAACACAGGCGTGATAAATATTAAGTTATCGGGAGGATTGTTCATAAAATACTTTATTTACGTTCATTTCTAAGGACGCATTTATGAGTAGACGGTGTGTCTAGTATTTTTATGTCAATGGTACAGGTATATATGCTTAGATTGGTAATTTTGTTTTGGACGTTATTCATTTACGGGTGGTCTGTAATTTTATAAAATTGAAGTTAAAAATATGCAATCAATATTCAAAAGGGAAGAGTGTAAGCCGTACTATGAAAAGCTATGTGGGTACCAAACTAATTTCTAAATAGAGCATTAGTGCTCGGCGGGAAGAACATAAATCCCATTTATTCCGAGTGTTGATGTTACGCAAAGTAACTTAGGCTACTTTAATTAAGAAAAACAAAATAGGGTTGTTTAATTACGCGCATACGAAGTCGTGGGTCCAGCTAGTATGCAATAAAAATTAAAAAGGGAAGAGTGTGCGCCGTACTATGAAAAGCTCTGTGGGCACCAAACTAATCTGTAATAAACTAAGCATATTCCGTACTTCTTACTGCTGATGTATGAGCAAGACAGCAATAGCGACAGTTAGTATTTGTAGTTTATGTACCACCGAACAACATTGCAATCTAATAAGAAAAAGACGATCAATAAGCAACTGGTTTGTATTTCCGTTGATGCTGAAAGGAAACGGAAGTCATTATAAAGTGATAACAAATATGTTATTTCCAAATCTCGATATAGAGTTCCGTTACAATTTATAAACATAAAAATGTAGAGTTGAATGTCAAGAAGGTTTGAGATACTCATCTCAAGAGTCAAGCAAGATAGGAGACGCGCACAGAACGTAAATCAGAGGACTCTCAAAATCGAAACAAAAAATCCAAACGATTTCAAACTTTATCGCTCATATTTTAAGAGCAAACATTCCGTTACGTATCTGCAAATATAAGACTATATTAGGCAAAATTATGTCGAATCTGTGGACGCGAATCACAATTGGATTTTGGATCTTAATACCGAAGCAATAAAAGTGACGAGTTACGTTTTGGGAGTGTAAATTTTCTCTTGTTAGGGTAAACACTCGAACCGCTGGAGACGCCCCTGTGTAGACGTCAAAAAAGTGCCGTGGAGTTTGCTAACGAGGGAGGGGAAACAATGTGTTTTGCGCTTACAACTCTCGTGTGCACCCTCTTTGAGTTTTAATAGAAATTGATCGCAGGATTTGCCTCATTGAAACTTGGACCGCGATTGATTACTTTCCTATGAACATGTTGGAAATCTCCTGTTTGATTTTCGTAATCGGTCTACAGACTGGACGTGTGGACGTATAACATGATGTATTTAAGCGTTTAAATCAGCTGTTGTCCCCACGGCAAATTTCAAAGTTTTACTGCAGACAAATGTCTTTTCAAATTTGACGATCGGCTTGGTGGTTGCGGGTTCAATTTCCTTCAGCAACATATTAAAAAAAAAGAATGTGCCCTGATCTAGGTGTAACTAGAATCACCTCCAGTCCTTTGTATGGTACCCATAGTACAAACTTTGGTCAGTTAGAGGTTATACGATGAATAAGTGTTGTCCAGATATTTGTATTTGTAAACATCATGATTTTTTTTCCTATTTTTTAAAAATCGGCCTTAAATCTTTCACAGATACAGATGTTTTACAAAGTTTTATTATTCAAAAGCGAAACTGAAGTCAGTTTTCACATTCACACCGCAATCGCAACAACCGCGATCCAATCTGCGCCGCCATCTTTTCACGTATTCGGCGCTATTCGAAAGTGCCAAATCGGAGCGCAGCAGACGATAACAATCCCATCCACATTCGACCCCGGCGAATGCTAATGCGAACACTCGATACAACGCTCTCGTTGGACTTCCAACTCTGCTGGAGATTCGTTTATTGCAGAGACATTCAAATTTTAAAGTGATATTTATTTTTTCAGTCTAAGCAGCACCTATCAAGTAGTAGTATCATAGTTGCCTCGCACCACAAGCGGCCTAACTTCATACCTCCAGTTGTCAAAACGTCGCGTGAAATTTCATTTATTTCAGCGACAAAATAATTTTCAAGTAATATAAGGATTCATAATGTGTGACGTAAACATTTCGAGAGTTACATAATGGGAGAAGTTGGCAGTACAACGCAAGTTACGCGTATAGACTTTATTTGGGGAGAAAATTAACAAGGCAATGTATTTAATATAGAAACGCTTGTACGAATGTCTGGTGACTGGAGGAAGTTGGCAAATCGTGAAATTTTCAGATTGTTTCGGTGAAAGTTTTTGATTATATTCAGTATATATTATGTTAAATATACTTGCCTTCAATTGAAGGAAACGAAATTGTTGAAACTAACAGGATCCATACTGTACTTTTGCAGATTACTGGATTTGACAAGTCTTTTGATAAGGTTTTCAAAGCAAATGCTGGGATTAATTGATAAAAAAAAATCGAATACTTTTAATATGTATGAGGATTCGCCACTAACGGTATGTCTTGTCTAAGCAATGCTTTTATGGGCACCTATAATACCTGGTCTTTTTAAGCCCGACATACTTTTTAGGGACTTGCCGGATCTCCAAACCGTTTTGGTTCCTAATGGCATTTGATAGCTCTAAAATTAGGAAAAGAACAACTACAGAAGGACATTTCTAAATATTTAAGAGTATGACTACACTTTATCAGCGTATACTTAATTCTAATTTCCCTTTTTAAACATTTAGACCAATTCTTACCTTATGATAATCTCAAAAAAGTGCCCCAATATAATGTAGTCGTATCTCATCTTGTGGAGGCTGTCAAACTGATAATAACCGAACGGGACGGCGCTAGGTGCGAGCGAGCGAACAAAACGCGATCCGTCTTAATATTAATGTAGTTGTTAGGTCGGATGATGAATGGCGACATAGCAAAGCACTTTGCGGTAAACTGGCCCATTATTATTCTTAGCGAAGTGTTTAGTTACCAATTTACTTAATTTGGATACATTTACATAAAGTCACCTTACAGAATACTGAAAGCTGACTGGCTGACTTGGTATTTTAATAGAATCGTAGCATCAAACAGTTGAGAACTAGCCACCACTTTAAGCTTTAAGCCCAGCGAAGACTGGGGCGTCGTGAAGCATGCGTCAAAATGTATTGCCCCTTTACCACCAGTTATCTTGCAGCAATGTAATTAATATTACTTTTAGTTTTTGACAAATATAATAATACTACAGCTCTTTAACGTCCCATTGCTGGGCACGGGCCTTCCCTCAATGCGAGGGGGATTCAGGACATAGTCCACCACGCTGGCCCAGTGCGGGTTGGCAGACTTCAAACATCTATCGAGAACTAGTCAAGTTCCCTTAGACGTGCAGGTTTCCTCACGATGTTTTCCTTCACCGTTTCATAGCAAGTGATAATCTCTGATGAAAATGAGATTCGCACATGAAACTCAGAGGTGCGAGCCGGGGTTTGAACGTGCACAGTTAAAACCTGTCAAAAGTTGGCAGCTAATATTAAAATAATAATACTGTAAAGTGGTGGTAAGACATGTATTGTATCATGGAAAAAGCTCGTTCTTAAGCGAAGTGCCATTGATGGCGCGAACCAATTTTCTAGCGTGGTTGCGTGGCTTTTCCATAGCAATTTAATCTGTATGTATATAGACACAGAGTTGGTTTTGGTGTTGGCAAACATATTGCCGCGAACGTTTTGAAGCTCCAGTGTGCCCCGGCTTTCTATCTGAGATTACCGGTAGTCAAACATGACAGCGGAGATATTGCTCTCATTCATTTCCTGAATATATACTTAGTATGTTCAGAATGACAATGCTGAATATGAATCTGCTCATAATATTTACCTGCGCGTGAATTGCGCATACTCGTGAAAAGAAGTGGAATTGCAAATTAAGGGAATGAATTCCTTTTAGAGGTAATTTTGGACCCTCAGTTTGAATTAGTAAAAACAGCATTAGCCACTTTGCGATTCTACTTTGGGTTCTATTAGTGTAATCGCTCGTTAGTCTAATAGTACGACAAAAAATATGCTCTACAAATTTCATACGCAGACGATGAATAGAGACTCCCAGTGAACGTATCTCATGGTAGAGTTACGGTTCACTGTCTGGAACTGGCATGTAATAACTATGCGTGGTGAATGAAATAACAAAATGTAGAGAACATTCAAAGCGTATGCAAATCTTTAATTAACTCGGTTTGTAAATTAGAATTTTAACACGTTTGCAACTGAAGTGGGTTTGTAAGCGATTTTTTTCGAATTATCAACTCCCATTGTAAAGTATTCACTTACATACTACGTTCCTTTCGATATCGGTATTCCAATAATGTATTATAGAATATTACTGGAAACTTTAATGTAATAAATTCCAGTGAAATGTGCTCACAAACAATTTTCGAATGCAAGTATTTTCAAAAACCATTCTCGGTTCCAACATAAAGTGTACTGCTCACGAGAGGCGTAGTAACTTAATTTATCGAACTTTTGGACGTTACCCTACGTTCTGTAAGCGGTTATACACTCGGATAAACTTTGTTACTTCGGGCTTTTTAGCTTCTACTGAATGCAGTGCTGCTTGTGAGTATTAACGATTTCTGAAGCCGTCCGTCCATTCTCTTGTACACAAAGTACTAACCAACATCTTTATTTGTCTTCTCCTTTTTTTAAATGGAAATATAAATTGAATGGAATGAGATCAGGAATGGCTCCACCTGAGTATAGCGGGTATTTCAGCCAGTGTCAAGTAATTAATAGCAAGAGCGAATTTAATTAATACACATCCTACTAATATAATAAATGTGAATGTTTGTGAGGATATATGGATGTTTGTTGCTCTTTCACGCAAAAACTACAGAACGGATATTGATGAAACTTTACAGCATTATTGTTGGATAACATAATCTATCTATCTTTTCGTTGTAAGCTAACTCCACCTAAACGGCTGGACCGATTTGAATGATTTTTTTTGTATGCGTTTGGGTGGCACCCTGGATGGTTTAGATTCACAACTGGACCCGGTAGGTGGCGCTGCTTTCGTATGTCACTCATTCTACGGCGGTACGAAGTTCGCCCGGTCAGCAAGTAGGCTATAATGTATAACGATAATCAAAGTATGCGCGGATGTAGTCGCCGATAGGTGCTAGTTATAAATAAAAATGGGTGGTGATGAAGAGGGTAGATGAGTCCAAAAATCCTACTCTCGGTAACATCGATTTGACATGTGTTCCTTCTGACATTGTCCACCAAGTATGTTTCAATAAACAAACAAATTGAATGTTTGTGGTAAAAGCCACGCGATCACGCTGAAAAATTATCTCTTTTCATCGATGACATTTTAATGAAGAATGAGCTTTTTGTGTGAGGTAAAACAGTTCATTTTGGACCTGGAAAAAATCTTGCAGTGCACCTCTTGTCGCCATAGTTTGTTCGGGCTCAACTTTATGATTCAATTCAACAAATGATCGATTATCGATGATAAATCGATTATCGATTAGTATCATAAGCTCTTAATATCCATTATTTTCTACAGTGTATGTCATTCGTATACTAGGTACTTCCGTAATATATTTCTTCTAATACAAAAGTATTAATCGCACAATCGATCCATCTTGCACATTCAAACATAAAACATGAAATAGTTCCCGATTGGTCGCAGTTTCAAGCGCCATTAACCCCTGCACACACAGGCGCGGTGAAACCAGCAACCAATTCTCGCCAATATCACAACGAACTTTATTAACTAACAGAGAAAGTATATTTTCAACAAAATTTTACCGATAACGCAAGCAAGTTTGGGAGTGTGATCACGTGATTTTTAGGGTTCCGTACCCAAAGGGTAAAACGGGAACCCTATTACTGAGACTTCGCTATCCGTCCGTCCGTCCGTCCATCCATCTGTCACCAGGCTGTATCTCATGAACCGTGATAGCTAGAGAGTTGAAATTTTCACAGATAATGTATTTCTGTTGCCACTATAACAACAAATACTAAAAAACAGAATACAATGAATATTTAAGGGGGCTCCCATACAACAGACGTGATTTTTTGCCGTTTTTATAGATAATGGTACGGAACCCTCCGTGCGCGAGTCCGACACGCATTTAGTCGGTTTTTACCATAGAAATTCAAACTTTATTTGTATTAGACACAGAGGTCAATTTCGAAATATTCTAGTTGATTCGTTTACCCCCAATGGTTGCAGGATGCTAGGCCCCCCTGACAACTTCTCCGCAAAAACGGAGTTGCACCTGACATCAGTAATTGATATACGGCTCTATTAATCACTTTGTATTTCGCCGCACAAACTTTAAGCCCCGTGCACACTGTGGCGTCAAGATGCGCGCGTCAAAATTTTTGTCAATACTTAAACGATTTCTGTGACTGTTTACATAAAGATTGCGTCAAAATTATCTTACGCTGTCAATGTAAATTCGTTGAAGATTTATCTTTTTCTAGACTTAACTACCCTCTCTTAAAGTATTGTTTTTTCAATAGTAACTGTCAATTTTTGACACGAGTGTCAAAAACTGAATGTTATATTTAAATCATTGCTGATCCGCCATCTTTATCACTGTCATAATCCATTTTTATTTATAATGTGTATTTATTGAATTTGCCCTTGCTATTAATTACTTGACACTGGCTGAAATACCCGCTTAACGCAGGTGGAGCCATTTCTCATCTTATTCCATTAAATATCATCATTTCATTCATTTCGTAAAAAAAGAAGAAGAAATCATTGTTGGAAGACAGGTGGTAAGGGGGCAGAGGCCCGATTTCTGTTTGATAGACATCAATCTCTATTAGAGATATGTCGAAACGAATCGTCAAATTGGTCGTATTTTTTTCTTTTGTTTCGACATCTCTAATAGAGATTGACGGATATCAAACGAAAATTGGGCCCCAGTTCGATTTGGTACTGGCAATAATTACGGCGCGCGTGTTTCGACGCCCCGGTCGATGACGGGGGGCTTAATGTACCTACTTTATAGCCTTCAAGTATCTAGTGTTTCGAACAGAGATACAGAGGTGGGATGGGACTAGCCGTGGGTTGTTACGTCATTTTCACGAAACGTCACGCAACAAGTTACTTGGTCGGCGTCACCTGTTTCATAACAGGTGATTTTTGTAACTAGTTATTATTATTTAGATCCAGTGATTGTTTGCATAAATAACTCCACCAACTATACAGTTACACACGAAACGAAAATAAATTAAATCACTATTTAAGTGTTTTTAGCTATACAGTTAAATCAATCAATTAACTTCCCTGCATACTTTATTCAGGCTTAGGACTGACTGCATTAAATGTATTTATGATTGATTAGTGTTTTCTATGAAACTAAGATTTTAATAAAATTATTAATGCAGGCTTATTTAAAAGTCAATTTGATCGCATATACAATGATGATTGATATTTACATTATTTACATAAAAACCATTTTTCAACAACATTATTTTTGAGTTAGGTCTCTATACTTTTAAAGGTGCGAAAATGTAAACAAATTCAAAGTGACGCTCGCTCGCTTCCCGCCTCGCAAGCCGTTGAAATTATCTACAAACAAACAGAGATCACTCTATTTTATTATCTATGTCTATAGAGTTACGTATGAAAATTAAACTTATTGACGTTTTGTTACGAATATTTGTTACGCTGTTTCGTTTTCTGTTGTATACTAGTACCACAGCACATGTGCGTTCGGATTACTTCGGTTTTATTCGTGTCACCCGTTCTCGCTTACTCAGCCGGCCGGTAGGCGCGATGCGAAAGAAATGTAACGCGCCCCACCGAACCGAACCGAGACACCGACCGACTGACGAGTGACGGCGACGTGACGTATCTCGCTCACAGTTAACAGAAATAACGCGTTACAGAAATAACTACTTGTGATTTGACTTGAAACAAGTGACTCGGTTACATGCCGCGAAGCTAGTTAATGTAACCATTGACGTGAAATAACGCCCACGTCTAGATGGGACTAATGTTTGAACTCTCGTTACTAAGTTGATGTATCTTAAACTAAACTTAACTAAAACTATGTTGCGATGGGTGAGTGAACTAGATATCGTAAATATAACAGGTATATGAAGTATATTTCGGGTTTAGGGCTGTGCAGAAAACAACGGTTTTTTAACGATTAACGAAAAAATTAATGAGTATCAGCCCCATCACTAATAGTAATCTCTTTACAACGATGTGTTCGAGAACCAAAGAATTGGTCTAAACAATGGCAAACACGTACAGCGCTAAGGCATTTTCCAAAAGTGTTTCTGTTTATTTAACATAGGTTTTACTTTTTTATTGCAAGGCATGCGTTCTGACTATGGCCCGAATCCCCCTCGCATTGAAGGGAGGCCTGTGCCCAGCAGTGGGACGTTAAAAGGGCTGTTGTCATAGTAGTTTCTTATAAGTTTCACCTTATTTTAATTTCGAATTAACTTTGAATTGTGAATATTTTGTAAACAATAATGATTTAGATAAAACGGAAATAAATCTTGTTTGTTATAACACGGATTCTATACAAAATTCCCATAAGTTCCGCAACCTTCAACATAACATTAACAACT
The DNA here is from genome assembly GCA_914767695.1 of Ptilodon capucinus. Taxonomy (NCBI): domain Eukaryota; kingdom Metazoa; phylum Arthropoda; class Insecta; order Lepidoptera; family Notodontidae; genus Ptilodon; species Ptilodon capucinus. The sequence goes on from OU611812.1 coordinate 11,770,455, forward strand.
CCGAGTTATACAGTAACAATATAATAGCAGGGTGATATACGGAGTTTCGACTGCTAATATCGATGAATGGTTCCCTCGGGAGCGGGGCACACTTCGGAATATTATTCTTGAAGCTAGGTATTAAGCCTGCGCACACAAGTGCGTTAAAACGCCCATGACCCGTTGGCCAATACCAAAACAAACAGTATTTACGTCTAGGTACTTTACGAAATGAATGAAGTTTGAATGGAATAAGATGAGGAATGGTTGGAAGTGGGCGTTTCATTCAGCCAGTGTCAAGTAAGTAGGTAATTTTTTGTTTTATCAGCCTGTATCGTCCCACTGCTGGGCAAAGACTTCCCTTAAAGTAAGTAATACTACTACAGCCCTTTTAACGTTCCTCTGCTGGGCACGGGCCTCCCCTCAATGCTAGGGATACAGGTCATAGTCCACCACGCTGGCCCAGTGCGGGTTGGCAGACTTGACACATCTATCGAGAACTAGTCAAGTTCTCTCAGACGTGCAGGTTTCCTCACGATGTTTTCCTTCAGCGTTTCATAGCAAGTGATAATCTCGGATGAAAATGAGATTCGCACATAAATCCCAGAGTTGACAGCCGGGGTTGGAACCTGCACACTTTGATTGCAAGGCGTGCGTTCGACCATTGGCTACTACTGCTATAAAGTAAAGAATAGACGCGCATTATACAAAAAACGGTGATGAATGTGATAAAGATGGAGGATGACCCTCCTTTTCCTGTATTAACTTTCAGAAGAAGCACATGTTTAAAACGAAATGGCATGAATGACGCTAAGGAATCTTGTAGGGCGCATCGTGTGGATTTTACCAAAGAAATTCAACCTTTGTGTATATTGTACACAGAGTACATTTTTATGGATAGTCGAGTTAATTCGCACGCTCCAGTGACTGCAAGGAGTTATGCGAGTTAGGGTCCGGAGTGTGGCGTGAACAACCCTGATGTGCCGACTATGATATAGGATGTATTACAAAATATTATCAAATCAGTTTGGGTCGTATTAAAGGTATAAGCATAATGTTTAGTATCACTCTCATACCATGGCTGTGTCTGAAAAAAAAATCTTTGTATTGAGAAGTATGAGACCCATGTTCTGTCACCAACCAAAAGGGTCCAATTGACGCACGATCGACATTATCTCTAATTCGACTTATGTCGAAACGAAACGTCAAATTGGTCATATTTTTTCGTTTTTGACATAATATGTCGAATTATATATAATGTCGGTCGGGCGTTATTTGCCTCTCAACACCGTCGCGTGCCATGACCGGACCGACAGTCAATACGCGGCAACAATAATAGCAATATACCTAATATTATTATGATATCTTAGTGGGCATAGTATTGCCTGTACGTAACTGATACTATAGCAGTGGTAGCCGAGTGGTCGAACGCACGTCTTGCAAATCAAAGTGTGCAGGTTCAAACCCCGGCTCACACCTCTGGAATTTCTGTGCGAATCTCATTTTCATCCGAGATTATCACTTGCTATGAAACGGTGAAGGAAAACATCGTGAGGAAACCTGCACGTCTGAGGGAACTTGTCGAGTTCTCGATAGATGTGTAAAAAGTCTGCCAACCCGCACTAGGCCAGCGTGGTGGACCAGTCTGAATCCCCCTCGCATTGAGGGGAGGCCCGTGCCCAACAGTCGGAAGTTAAAAGGGCTGTAGTAGTAGTGGTATATGTAAGTTAAGATATTAGGTGGTAGAGATACTATTATTATTATTTATTGACGATTCATAAGTGCCTGTATTGGTTTACATGAATAAAAAATGAATTCTGATTCTAAAAACCAATTATAAGACAAGTAAGTAAAGCTCTTAATAGGTTTGTATCGCCAATTGATGCCTAAGCTAATAGGTGGCTGCAAAATTATTCCCTTAGAAATCAGCAACCGAATAACATTATGTCGTACAAAACGCTACCATAGAAGATATTCATACTAAACCAACCAGAGACGCAATAATCGCGTTGAGTGAAACTGGATAAACAAATCTGCTTAAGCCTCATACACACTGACGCGTCGACCCTCGTGCTTCAAATGTACCAACAGAATTTCAAGTAAACCAATACAGGCACTCCTACACTACAAATCTTACAAATCGTCAATATACAAAGGGTTATAAAAGACGAGTTGGACTCCCACAATAGAGACTGGTCCACACTGGGAAAGAACAGAGGAGTGGAGGAAGGAAAGGGAGGTCTTTGACCAGCGGTGGGACGATACAGGCTGATAAAAAAAAGTATCTCTACCACCTATTCGGAATGCATTTCCTATGAAGAAGAATGGGCATGACTCTATGGTTGCTCTTTTGTGTCCGTATTAGGTGTTTTTCTTAATTAACAATTAAACAATAACATACAAACTGTATTGACCTATGGATCAGCTAATTTTTCAACAAAATGACACTGACATGGGTATGGCTTCTACCCATAGAGTATCTGGAGTACCCATAACGACTCCACTCTTCGAATAGCTCTGCGGCGATTTTTCCGCCATTGTTGTTACCTGTAGTATACGACAACTATTTGGGAAAACAACAATGGCGGTGTCAGATAAACCAGAAAAAACCGGCCAAGTGCGAGTTGGACTCGCGTACGCAGGGACCCGTACCATTATCAATAAAAACGGCGAAAAAATCACGTTTGTTGTATGGGAGCCCCCTTAAATATTTATTTTATTCTGTTTTTTACTATTTGTTGTTATAGCGGCAACAGAAATACATCATCTGTGAAAATTTCAACTCTATAACTACCATGGTTCATGAGATACAGCCCGGTTACAGACGCACGGACGGACGGACGGACGGACAGCGAAGTCTCAGTAATAGGGTTCCCGTTTTACCCTTTGGGTACGGAAGCCTAAAAAATACCACAGTACGTGCTCGAAATGCCATCTCCGTTATAATACGTTCATGCTTCTACCACAGAAATTCAATCATTATGCATATTGACACAATACTGGGCAAACATTTTGGTGGGCTACCGTTGCCGCCACAGTGTGCAGGAGGCTTTATCCTGCAAAGTGACGTGATTGATACTACTTTACATTTCAAGCGTCCCCGCGCGAGTCGACTTGATTGAAGAGAAGATTACCATTGTGAATGGGATTTTTAAGATGGTGTTTGCACGCTGAGACGGTGTTTAGAGGATTGGTTAAATTATTGCATTCTGCTTCATTCGTCACTGCTCGACGACGGTTTCGTGATTTAAACAGGGTTAACTTCGGTGTATAGTTAGTGTGATCGTTTTCTGTTAGGTCTTATTCTGATGCAGACCATTGGACAAAACTGGATGTTCAACACTCTTGAGCTATATCTACGTATATAATCAAGTAAGCCTTGGTTTAAAAAACAAGTAAATTTAAAAACAGGCCAAGTGCGAGTCGGACTCGCGCACGAAGGGTTCCGAACCATTATCTATAAAAACGCCAAAAAATCACGTTTGTTGTATGGAAGCCCCTTCAATATTTATTTTATTCTGTTTTTTAGTATTTGTTGTTATAGCGGTAACAGAAATACATCATCTGTGAAAATTTCTACTCTCTAACTATCACGGTTCATGAGATACAGCCTGGTGACAGACGGACGGACGGACAGCGAAGTCTTAGTAATAGGGTTCCCGTTTTACCCTTTGGGTACGGAACCCTAAAAAATAAGCCAACTGAGCTTCTTGCCGCTCTTCTTATAGGGTCAAAAAAATATATAAACATAACAATTTGTATGTGCCCCGTAGCCGCTTTGTTTCTATCTATGTCCGTTATAGACTTTGAAAGTATCCAACGGATGTGTCCCAAACCAGTTTCATTACAACAGACCCCTAAAACAATGCATTAGGCACATCGTAGTAATAAATAAATACATCATCACGCCTGTATTCCCCGAAGGGGTAGGCAAAGGTGCACTGTAGTGCGCCCACACTTCGCCGATGTATGTTGGTCCCAATGTAATAGGGGGCGAGCCTATTGCCATTATACTGGGCACATTCCCCCTCTATACGAGGGAGATATGGCCCATAGTCCACCACGCTGGCCCAGTGCGGGTTGGTGAACTTCACACGCCTTTCTATAGACGTGCAGGTTTCCTCACGATGTTTTCCTTCACCGTTTAGCAAGTGGTAATCATAGTTAAAAATGACATTCGCACTTGAAAATTATCTCAGAGGTGCGGGCCTGGGATTTGAACTTGCACCCCTTACGTTCAAGGCGGCGTTCTTGCCCACGAGGCTACCACAGCTGTAACAAGACTTCAGTAACAAGACAAGAGATATCCCTAGTGCTACAACCATAACCGTTAAATGTAGGGCATATGTATCTTCTTACTTGCGTTAAAACAATTTGGGGTCATAGTTTAATTGTTTGCAACCCTCATTGCGGTTGGTAATTAGAATGGAGATAGTTCCTGTTTGATATTTAACCCCTAACAGAGGTTAGTTAAGGTTATAGTTTAACTAAAGGTGGAAGTTAAATAGATGGTATGACAGAACTTTTGGTTGGAAGTAATTGATGTTGATGAAATGGAAATACGATATTTTTAATAATATTCCTTTACGGACCATTTTAAGGCGTAATTAAATTTGAATTATTGTAATTAGAACGTCACTCTGGTTAACGTTGAATTAGGGACAGAATGAGAGTACAATCAATTCTTTAAGGACATTGTTAAAACGTTATAATTAGAAGACAAAGAACATGCGGGTTCATATACTGTGAAGATATAAATAGCAAACACGAAAAAAATATGTTTCGATGAAACAAGAGTAACTTTATACATATTTTTTGTTATATAAACATTACTGAAAAACCATATTAAATCCGGACTTGAGTTAAGATTATTAACATGTGATAACTAAGGTAGGCGTTTCTACAGATTATTAACTACAAAAATATATTGTAATGGCATTGAAAGTTGTTGTAAATTTGTAAATTGCTCTTCGTTAGTCTTGCTATAAGTCAAAAACGGCTTGACCAGATACGGAATATAGGCGTGATTTAAAATAATTTGGTAATACATAGTTCAGAAAGTTATCTAGTAAGTGCTTAGTAAATATATAGTATATAGAATTAAATTTTGGGTGAAGGAAATTATCGTGAGGAAACCTGTACCGTCTGTACTTGAGTAGTTCACGATAGAAGTGGTTAGTCTGCCAACCCGCACCGGGGCAGCGTGGTGGACTATGGCCTGAATCTCCCCTCGCATCGAAGGGAGGCCCGTACACAGCAGTGAGTCGTTAAAAGGGCTATAGAAAATAGAATTAAATTTTAGTCTTGTAAAAATAATCACTGAACTATCTAGTGATGTAGTAATATAAGGGTACTTCGCTATTTCACCCCACAAGGGTTTCGCACCACGTTTCGAATCGACGCAGGGCTATTTTTGAATAGGCTCTTTCGAACCGTGGTCCGAAACGACCAATGTTTTTTTAGACTTCCGTGATTCGGATCGTGGAGCGAATACCCCAATACTCTTTTTGGCTTCGTTGATTCGGACCAGCTACATTTTATTATCATTATATATCCATAAAGTACAAGCGAGCACAGATGGTTTTAAGAATATAAGTAACTTTTATTCATTGTATTAATCATGAACAGTGAAGTAGTGAGGTTAATATATTTACAACTCTATTTACACTTAGACCAATTATCCCACAAAGCTACCTGTGTGACCTTCATGACCTTTAATCCTAAGTACAAGTAGACGTCTGAAAAGTTGCAATGCCAACATCTTACACTGAAAGAGGTCGATAAATAATAAACGCGGCCATTTTCATGACATCCGGAGCCGCTCTATTGTTTCGTTCAGTATTGTCGAAATATCTATAAATACTTCAATGCAACAACCTCCCTTCAATGCGAGGGGGATTCAGGCCATAGTCCACCACACTGGTCCAGTGCGGGCTGGCATACTTCACACATCTATCGAGAACTAGTCAAGTTTCCTCAGACGTGCAGGTTTTCTCACGATGTTTTCCTTCACCATTTCATAGCAAGTGATAAACTCGGATGAAAATGAGATTCGCACATAAATCCCAGAGGTGCGAGCCGGGGTTGGAACTTGCACACTTTGATTGCAAGGCGTGCGTTCGACCACTCGGCTACCACATCTATAAATACATGCGTCGGAAATAATTCGAATGAGATGACGGATTTTATTGTATAGTGTTGTGATCTCAGATGAACGAAACCTTTAACCGTATTTAAAGGTCTCGTTCATCAGTCTTAGTACTAGTAACGCGTAAAAAGTGTAGCTTTGTAGCTTTTTGTTTGTGCCAAATTATATTGACATTACGTACAAAGTGAGCTTTTGTTATCGACTTTCAGTCAACAATAATCGCGTCTTGAAAAGAGTATCTTATATTTGTTTCTTTTTACTATGTAGCACTACTTCTATAGTAATTATCGAATTATTTGGTTTTAATATAGCAGTGGTAGCCGTGTGGTCGAACGAACGCACGCCCGCGTGGACTTTAGGGAGATTACCCGGAAATATGGGTATTATGTTTTTCCCGCGGAACCCTAATGCTTTTTCTAACATTAAAGTAGCCTAAGTTACGCCCTGGAACGTCAGCTATCTGTCAGTGAAAGTCCCATTAAAATCAGTTCAGCCGTTTAGAAGTTTACCTCAAACAAACATACAGACAGACAGACAGACAGACAAAAAAATTCAAAATTGCGTTTTCGTTATAGGTATCGTATATACTTTCATACACATTTGGTAAAAAAGTGTTATTTTGATATTACAAACAGACACTCCAATTTTATTTATTTGTATAGATTTTATTTTCCCGACGTTTCGGCTGCTTTACAGCAACCACGGTCACGGGGGGACTGAGGTGTTAGACGTCCTGATGTCATAGTTAATAACTGGGTACCCTCATATTTAGTTGTTGTTTGCGGTCCGATAATAAAATAGTAACTTAAATAAAAAAATAAAATAAAATAGTAAATAAACGCGATAAAATCCGTAAAATAGTTTAATTTCAATGTATAGTATTCGCGTAAATATAAGAAAACAATATAGAAATATAATTAATTATCTCATGACGTATTCCAACGGCTTTTTACTCTAGCTAACAACTCATAAGTCACGGGTTGTTGCATTTTACAATCATTTGGACAGATGCAACCGAAAAAACAAAGTTAATAATGATCGAAGCGCGTGCCGACGGAAACGACGATAATGAAACGTTCTGTGAAGCACAATTAAATAATAATTTCCTGTTTTAACAACAATATCCGAACTAGGTTTGGGGTTCCACCCGCGCAGGTGAACACCTCGTTATGACTCTATCAACGGTTGTGGTTAGGTAGGTACAGTTGCGGACAGAACAAACATGTTAATGGTGACGTTTTAACAACTGTTAAAAACAAAAAAAACTAACATACATTTATAAGTGTATCCGAATTAAGAATCTGCTTTGAAATAAAATTTAAAAAGTTATTTATTTAAATATTTTTTGTACTCTGGGTCAATATAAAGATTGAATGTCTGTGGCAAAAGGCGTTTGTGTCATCGATGACATTTTGTTGAATATGTCTTAACTGTGAGTTAATATGGTTTGTTTTGGTATATACCTTTTTGCATTAGTCGCGTTTGTCTACGCGCAGGGCGTCAAGCCTACTACTTTCAAAATCTGAAAAGAGCGTTTATGAATATGACGAAGGTCATTGAGAAGTCGAAGAAGTCGAAGTACGTCGGTGAGAATTCATTACCGTATAAGGAAATATCAAACTAAACATATAGATTAAACGCGCTGATTCATCCTTTACAATCCAAAGTTAATTCCCAAACAAAACACGCCAAAAAATCAATAATTAAACCTCGTATTGAATCTCAATAGGTATCGTATGATCCATAATGCCGCGGTGTTCGTATATTTCCATGCTCGCCAATGTACAAAGGTGAAATAAAACATTAATTGCTGTCAGCTCGGCGAGGGGAGAGACAATAGGCTCGGTTTTTTCGTTACTATTGTACGTACGGGACCCTCCGTCACGGCTCGGGGCTGCCCTGCTGGTCGGCACCACGACAAAATCATGTTAATCGATATTTTATATGGCAAGTGAGTTCCTTAGTTTTCAATTTTAAAAATAGAATTAAGAATCGGATTACCCAATTAAAAAGTTAAATAATATAAAACAAATGAGGGTTGTTGACTTTTTTACTGTTTCTGAATTCAAAATTTGCGTGTTCGGAATTTTGTTCGTTTGTCTGAGTATTCATAACTACTAAACCTATTTCAAAAGGGTTATTACATTAGATGATAAATAGTTAGAGAATGTAAAGATTGATCACGCTATGACTATTGCGGGTCGAGCAGCAGACGACAATAAACAAAATCTTAACAAATTTATTACTGAGTCCGCGCAAGCCAAGTCGAAGTCAATAATAAATAATTAAACTCAAGGTAATATTGATTTGTATACTAGTGATAAAACCTACTAAATAAATTGTGTTTACACAATTACGCGTTAAAGGTATTAATAGACTAGTTCCCAACAAAATTATCATATCGTAAAATTAAAACAAATCTTAACAGCGAGTGCTATTTAATTAGTAGATAGATAGTACAGTATTTATATTTTAACAGTCTTGAAAACCAATTAAAAGAATTTTAAACTCGTTTTATAGTGGCCCAGTAAAAGGTATATCTGTAGAGTAGATTATGCTTTTTTACTAGTGATGTGAAAGTTATGTTGTGCTCGAGTGATTAAATGTGTGAGAATGTTATGTTCCAATTTAGAATTGTGGCCATTATTGTTATTTTAATGAGTTGGCTCGATAGGACAATAGCTATGTTGTGAGTAGTGAAATGTTCTATAGATAACTTGACGCGACATTAGTAGCTGTTTTTTTCGTATACCTCCACCTCTTTCTGTGAGGGTGGAAATCCGTTATTTTGCCCCTACGGATTACTGGTTGGCATACTGAAATAATGTTTCTATAATGTGTTTATGAGTTCTTAAATAAAGTGTATTAAATGAATATTGCATGTTGCATTGCTTATTATACAAAAATTTAAGTATTGTAAAGCAATTAAAACTATCGGTAGTTAAAATTCTTACAGGTACACAAGTATATTAAATTTTAATTGATAAGGCATTATTTTAATAATTGCTCCAATATATCTGACACAAAAAAAATCACCGTTATCACCCAAATGTTGTTTTTAGGGTTCCGTACCCAAAGGGTAAAACGGGAACCCTATTACTGAGACTTCGCTATCCGTCCGTCCGTCCGTCTGTCACCAGGCTGTATCTCATGAACCGTGATAGCTAGAGAGTTGAAATTTTTATAGATGATGTATTTCTGTTGCCGCTATAACAACAAATACTAAAGTACAGAATAAAATAAATATTTCAGGGGCTCCTATACAACAAACGTGATTTTTTTGCCGGTTTTATAGATAATGGTACGGAACCCTTTGTGCGCGAGTCCGACTCGCACTTGGCCGGTTTTTTTCGATCGATGGCATTTCGTTAATTATTGTACTTATTTTATCAGTAAGGTAAGTTCGTTTTGGTATTCATGAAAATTTGGTGGCACGCGTCTTCTCACGTATTTGAGTTCACTTAGATTGTAAAGCATACGTTCGACTACTTGGCTACCAATGTGTTATTTAAATAATATAACAAAGAATAAATAAAGTCGGCTAAAAGGCGAAATAACACAAGCGCTGTGTTGGACGATAATGAGTTATATATATTGTTGGAATGAGAGAATTGTTCTCCGTCTCTTTGCAAAGTTACCAAAATTATCAAGCATCATTTTGGTAACTTTGCAAGAAATCCAGCTCCCAGTCAATTCGCCTTTTAACAGTCGATAAAGTGTCTCGACTTATCGGTTCCCATCACTATTCCGCAGCGGACGCGGTTCGACAACGGCGCTAGCGTTGCGGGTGACGTGTTTACGACTACAAGAGAAGTTTACAACCTTTTTGTGACTGTCAGATTGGGCACCGGATAGTTTTATATAAATTTCCTTTTATAAGCTGCGCGCTGGGAATTGAATTGCGTATTAAATTCGAGTAAAGCCACCGGTACACTGGGGTCTCAACGGTCGGAATCGGAACTGGTAGTGGTAGCCGAGTGGTCGAACGCCCGCCTTGCAATCAAAGTGTGCAGGTTCGAACCCCGGCTCGCACCTCTGGGATTCATGTGCGAATCTCATTTTCATCCGAAATAACCACTTGCTATGAAACGGTGAAGGAAAACATCGTGAGGAAATCTGCACGTCTGAGGGAACTTGACTAGTTCTCGATAGATGTGGTGTGTGTGTTCTCGATAGAAGTGTGCCAACCCGCACTGGGCCGACGTGGTGGACTATAGCCTGGATCCCCCTCGCATTGAGGGGAGGCCCGTGCCCAGCAGTGGGACGTTAAAAGGGCTGTAGTAGTAGTGCAACAGAACCGAATCAATACTCATAGTAAATTGTATGCTCCTAATTTTTTAAATGCAAACTTGATTATTAAACTATGCGTTTAATAGTACAGATTTTATAGGAAATTTATCGCTTTTAAAGGAAACCTCCACACGATCTATTAGATTCTAGAGAAGAATAAAGAGATCTAAACAAATTATAGGTAGAGTTTATAAACTAAAATATATTGTCACAGTAGATTGCGTCGATCATAAGATGTGTCTTCAGAAGGGAACAATCTTCTCAGAAGTTCTCTAACATTTATCTCCGCCTCTGTATTTATAGAGCGTTACAAATATCTTAACATTCGGACATTATATCGCTGTCAAATAAATATGTCAAGCCATTCTCAACGTTTTATAGCGCGAACGTAAGCGACTAAGCGTTATTTTACGATTCGATTATGTCGCTTACGATAGCTGTATGCAGTGACACTTAGAACATTTCGATCCCGTCTGTTCAAAATAATAAAAAAAAAAAAAAAACGTGTAGGCCAGAAAGCACTTACAAATAGTCAGATTCTACCCCCGGTTCGGAATGCTACTTCCACTGAGAAAAGCCGGTAAGAAACTCATTGGTTACTCTTTTCAAAATGATAATTGCGAGTAATACATTCTCAGGAGCAGCAATGCCTTGAGAGCAGACAGCACCTTTGCCACAATACTAGAGAAGAATTATACTCACGGCAGTCTAATATTAAATACAAATATAGTCTTTACGCTTAGGAAGATAGTACAGTAAGGTGCGTCTACTCCCATTTACAATGAAGGGATTATTCTTAACAGGGATTATCGTTGACAGTTGAAATTTACTTGTTTAATTGTAATGAACCTCTGTGTATAACTGTATATTAATAATAATAGTACATCATCACGCCTGTATTCCCCGAAGGGGTAGGCAGAGGTGCACTGTAGTGCGCCCACACTTCGCCGATGTATTTTTGGTCCCAATTTAATAGGGGGCGAGCCTATTACCATTATACCGGGCACATTCTCCCTCAATACGAGGGAGATTTTTGGGCTATAGTCCACCACGCTGGCCCAGTGCGGGTTGGTGAACTTTACACGCCTTTCTATAGACGTGCAGGTTTCCTCACGATGTTTTCCTTCACCGTTTCATAGCAAGTGGTAATCTCGGATGAAAATGAGATTCGCACATAAACCCAGAGGTGCGAGCCGGGGTTTGAACCTGCACACTTTGATTTGCAAGGCGTGCGTTCGACCACTCGGCTACCACTGTATATTATCGTTGTATAATTTATGTGTCGTGGGTCGTAATCTTGTTTGTGTTGAACCGCAAAGTTTTAAGTTGCAGGATAGATAATTCAAGCTTTAGAAGTTAGTTTAGGGCATACGATTTTGTCAGTTATCGTATACAGGAGGATATATATCTTTGGATATATAATAATTGGGTCTATTATGTTATATTGATGGATTTATCATGATTCATGAGTTTACTAAGCACATTCTAATTCAAATTATTATTATTATAAGCAGCTTTAAAAGGTAACAGACTGGATTAAAGTATTTGAAGTAAGTTTTGGCCATGAAATAATAAATAAACAAATCCACTGAGTTTCTTGCCGGAGCTTCTCAGTAATGGTTTCGGCCTGATCGATAACAATAGCATATAAGGACAATTTGTAAGTGCCTCCGTAGGCATGTACAATATAAATAATTTGTTTTTGATTTTCCCTAGATACACAAATTACTTTAATTATCAATGATTGTACCTATTATAATGATGAACGGAATTATGAAAGCATGATATATACTTACAATAGCGTAACCATGTAATTTATTGATCGTACTATTTTTAACTCTGTTGATATCTTAAAATGCTTCGTAAGCGCCACTATTTGAGTGCTATAGGTATGTACCATGTGATAATATCAAGATACTAATAATGTAAATGTAATTAAAGGCGCAGGTGACACACAAGTCTAATCGTGGCAGCGCGTGTAACCTAACAAGACCGCAACTAATGTCTCTTGGCTACCGTACTAACCGATATTATTATTCTGGTTTCTATTATATACGATGTATGTTGTAAATAATACAATGGATTTATAACAATGATAATTGAAATAAAACTATTTTACGGATTTTATCGCGTTTATTTACTATTTTATTTTCCCGACGTTTCGGCTGCTTTACAGCAACTATGATCACGGGGGGACTGAGGTGTTAGACGTCCTGATGTCATAGTTAATAACTGGGTACCCTCATATTTAGTTGTTGTTTGCGGGAAAATAAAATAGTAAATAAACTCGATAAAATCCGTAAAATAGTTTTATTTCAATGTATAGTATTCGCGTAAATATAAGAAAACAATACAATGATTGAATTGTTATAAATCCGAGTCGTTTGAAATAAATAATAACTTATTTTGTCATGCATTGTAAATTAAGTTTTTAATATACGTCTCTTCGAACTATTTAAATGTTCTAGATTTTGGGGTGTTAACGACATGTTATTTAAGTAACATGCCCTTTATTGTAGGTAAAATGTGGGCGAGCTGAGTTGAGTGACTATGACTTTTTCAATTGTTAATTTATTAGTCTCCTGATTAATTGTATTGTAATTAATTATGAATATGTTCTTTTATTTGATCTTTATATTACTTTTCCCAATTAGTGTTTTCTTCTTTTTTATCTGGGTATTCTTCGTTTTGTTTGTTAAATAATTTATTGCATAAAGGTTAACAAAATAGAAATACCTAATATGTATATACATATTGTTAATTTATTAGTAATTAATTATACATTAATTGTTAATTTATTAGTCTCCTGAATGCAGCGATCAGTAAAATCTCGGTCCCAGATAAGTCAACTAAGTCAGATCGTAGGTATAATAAACGTCCATGTAGATCTAGCTTTATCATTTCAACGAAGCGGTGAAAAAAAAAACAATTTAAAGCGATGAATAGGAACGAAACTCGTTAAAAACTCATACATCATTCACAGAATACGGATCCAAATAAGACCGTGTCCGCACTAGACACGGGGAAAGACAAACACACATTATTTATCCACCGGCTACGTAGAATTGAGTTTCCATGTCGAATAATTGTCTCTACAGTTACGTGATAACATTCCAACATTTATGATAGGATGTAATTTTGACTTTCACGCTATTAATATAGAGTACATTTTATATTGGCTTGCTCTGTTTTGCGTACTTTATTCTGTATCGGTATCGAAGCAATTATATGCCAAACATTGATATTGAGACGTTGGAATTTCAACTTTAGTCTTGTAGAAATAGAGTAAAGATTTGTACTGAATGAGTATTGTGGTTGAAATATTATTGTTGATTGTTCATATACCGGATGGGTGAAAGCTTTTTGATTGTGACAATTGCAACTGGAGTTTGGGATGGGATTTCAGGTATGTGTGTTAGGTGCTCGTAAATTATAGCTTTATAGGAATAAAAACGCGGTCAATCATCTCCAAGTACAATCATCGTTAACTAATTTATAAACTCTCCCAAAATGACAGATTGCTGTCACTAAAGTCTAGACCATTTTAGTAGTGCTGGACGTATATCGTGCATCTAAATGTGTATCCGAAATAAAAATAATATTCGAGACTGGAAAAATGTATAGACAATGTATAGTGGCGCCATATTTAGAAAACAAGAATCAGAAGCGAGGCGTCATGAATTTCTTAAAAAAAGTTTGGTTCCGTTTTGAATAATTTCGTTTTTGAAGTTAATTATCACTTTTGCTAGGGTTTATAAAAAAGGAACCAACATCAAAAACAAATGTGTTTGGACCGTGCTACCACTTTGTACAACATTAATGCCAATATTACTTAAGAGTCCAAAAACCAAAATAATATTAAAACATTAATGTTAACGAGATGTTAATAAGGGATCTGTTGACATAAAGCCTTTGCGTCGTGTAGATTTTTCATAGGTCGTGCTGCAATCCGGGCGTTTACATTCTAGAAAATTGACATTAGAATACGAATGAGAAAAAAAACTCACCATCTTGCTTGACAGTGTTCCCAAGCGGGCTGCAGCTTGCGAACCACGCGAACAGCATCCAGCTCAGCACGAGTCTGCTGGGTCTCTGCAGCCCCCGCTGGCGGTGCAGCCGAGCCCGGGGACCGGCGGGCCCAGGGGAGGCCATGATGCAACCATCAACAGGAACCACGATACCATTGGGAAACACTATTCACATTGTCTTTCACTGCTCGGGTTGGGTAATGTAATGCCTTTAATAAGCCAATCATTAGTCGTATCCACGGCCAACTTTTTTTTAATTTTATTTTAGAACAAATGCGCACAGCGACAATTTTTCATATTCTCTAAGCTTCTAAAACAAAAATGAATTAAACCTTTAGTTTTTTTCATTATTTGACTCATTTGCCAGAAACAGATTTTTTCCTCTAATTTATAGCAATTCCAATTTTCCTCTAATAAATACCTTTGCATTGAAAATTATCATTAAAGTTTGTAAATAAATGGAAATTAAATTTCAGTGAATTTGGGGGTTTAAATTTGACAAACAGTTTACCATGACCTCTAAGTTCCACGAACAAAGGCTTCAGATTAAACAATACGAGTAGCTCTGAAGTGCGGTAGTACAAAGACTGTTAGGTAAACAGTCTTTTCATTTGATTTAAACATGAATAACGAACAATAGCAAAATCACATACGTGTTACATCTAAGTTAAAAAATCCCATCACTATTAATTGGTATGCAATAAGTAACCAAGCACTAAAGCACATACCACGTTCTATTTTTAAATTTCAAAATTTAATATCCTTTGCTTTCACTAAATTCTAAATTGCAAATCCTGGGCTATTCTGAACCTTTCCGACCAATTACATAACAGATATGATTTAAGTATTCGAAGGGAATATCTGAATCATTAGACCGTTCACAGTGACACATAAATCGCCCACGAAGGTTACAGCGTGCTCTATCGTGACTAGGTGACCTTAATAAATCAAAACGCTAAAGCAGATGTGGCGATAAGCGAGCTTTTAAGTCATCACCGCAAGTGACTTTGATTTCTATCTAGGGTTGTCGTATTATATTGTACTTAAAATTATACAACCCCGAAAAAGTTGCATTAGTAAAATTGTAGAAAATTACGTGACATTTTGTCTAAATACCACGGTTTGCTCTAGTGGTTTGAGCTTTGACAGATTGGTTCACTGCACCGGGTGGTAGCGGGTTTAATTCCTGTCAGAGACAATGTTCAGAAATGGCTTTTTCGAAATTTACCCTAATCTGGGTGTAACTTGCCACCTCCCCATTGGATACCCATAGTACAAGGATAGCTTAGTTTGGGATCATAAGGTGAGTATGTGCTGACTGGCGAAATTCATTCTTTAATAACTCCAACACAAAAAAGGACGTTGCCTTTAGTATTTGTATTTAAAAAGACTAAGGTAAAACTCTCTAAAAAAAATTGTAAGTAACGTAAATAGTTTAGTTTTGCTATTGGGTAGTAGCTGAAGTATTATTTTGTTAACTTTCGGTACAGTGAATGCAACAGTGTTCACAGCGGAAAACGATCTCCAAGCTTTGTTTCCGCAGTTTAGCCCCTTGTACCTATTGTGACTACAAATCTAGACTGAAATATTGTTACAAATAACTTTTATATTGTCCGAGTGAATCGAATTTTGAACTATGAGAGTTACCAAATACTGTTCTCAGTAAATTGGTGTTCAATTCGTTCTAAAATAATTCGTTCTAACATAAAATACTATTTATGATATTAAATGCAGTAAGATTTATTTTTTTCAAAATGAATAATAGTCTACTTGAGGTAAATAAAATAACATTTATTATAAAATTGTTACATCGCCAATAAGGCCATCCGTTTTATCATTTAGGACAGCATTAAGCACCAATAAACCATTTTGCGCAAAAACGTATCACAATGACCCACAGAGAGATCACGCACCCAAAAATTTATTACAGTAATAGTAATATGATTGAACACATCATGATCGTAATTTCGAGCTTGGTTCCATATCTAATAATGTTATTTTTGTTCCACCAATAAGGTGATCGCGTGACGGGGCGAATAATCTTAGCCATCAACTTTTACGGTCGGTGTATACTCTAGTACATTGTAACAAGAGCGCATTTTGAATGGTCGGATGGAGCTCTAACTTTGTTATTCTATCACAAAACTTAGTGGAGTAGTGAGTTATCGTGCTGCCGTTGTCTAGATGTCGCGATCGAGTGTTTTATTCTTTATAGGTATTTTATTGGGGCGAATCAGAGGGCGTTTAGTTTAATGAGAGTGCAAGTTTTATTATACAGGTTGATTCTAAATGGTTATAACAAGAGTGCAACCGTCGTCATGTACAGTATGTGAAATGATTTTATGAAGGCAACATCTGTATATTATTTTTATGTCAAAATTTAAATTAATTTACCTATTACTACTCTATGACAAGCCTAGGCACCGTCAGTTAGGTTGCTTTTACATTCTGATGTGTTCACCTGCTCCTCTGTATAATCTTTATATCACAGGGAGTTTCATAGTAAAAGGTTTTTAGTAAAGTAGAAATAGTAAAAGATTTTAGGGCTGTGTTATGTCGAATTTTAAGCGAAAATTAACACGTCAAAATACTTATTATCTATAATAATATATTTCTGATTTCACATATTCCTTTAGTTAGAATAAGCTATATAACCTATGTTTTAAAGGTTAGTACACACATTTTGAATTTATTATCTACTAGCTGTGCCCGCGACTTCGCCCGCGTGGACTTTAGGGAGATTACCCGGAAATATGGGTATTATGTTTTTCCCGCGGAACCCTAATGCTTTTTCTAAAATTAAAGTAGCCTAAGTTACGCCTTGGAACGTCAGCTATCTGTCAGTGAAAGTCCCATTGAAATCGGTTCAGCCGTTTAGAAGTTTACCTCAAACAAACAGACAGACAGACAGACAAAAAAATTTAAAATTGCGTTTTCGTTATAGGTATCGTATATACTTTCATACGCATTTGGTAAAAAAGTGTTATTTTGATATTACAAACAGACACTCCAATTTTATTTATTTGTATGTATAGATTAACAGCCATATTGTATTGAACAATTGTACTGAAAAAATACATTTTAAATGGTTTGTATATGCATTCTACATTGCGATGACCTCACAAGATATAATACAGATACTCAGTTGCTATTGCCACCCCTTTGTAGATGTTTAAAAGAATATTTAAATAACCAATAATTGTCTAACGAATTCATTGATCAAGATACCAGAAATATTCCTTTGAAAGAGACAGCTGAACAAAAAAGGGCATTCCGATCTCTCGCTCCAAAACACCTTTATACATCTTAGTTGGTTTTTAAATCACGGAGTACCTCTTAATAAAAGGAGTTTAAAAAAATGAACTGTTAATGCTCTTCACTCAGGTAGAGAATTTAGAAAGGTTTCATATTTTATGAATTCCCATGTTTATTGATATGTTGTCCTGATATTCGGAGAGATGATTTTAATTTAATATCAAAATAAATAATAATAATACTTTTGGAGGCAGCGCGCATTTTGAGGAAGTTCCTCTCTCTGGAGCCCTAACCACTGGTAACTAGGACCCTGTTCCAGATGCCGGTGGGGAACTGTTTTTTAAATTTTTAAATGTATTCTTTTTATACATAAAAAACGTAATCAATAAGATAAATGGCAAATAAAGGTATAATAATACATATAACATCGCGCTATTGGTCCTGGAAGGGGCAGGCAGAACTTTACCGTTGTCCCAATGTAATAGAGAGTAAGCATATTGTCATTATACCGGGCTTACCTAGACCGAAGTGTGAGAGATTCGGCCCATAGTATACTACCCTGGCACAGTGCGGGCTGGTGAACTTCACACGTCATTCGATAGACGTGTAACTTATAATCTTTTTCAAGTTACATTGCAGACCACTCTTGTAATCAAAAGAACCGATTGTAAACTCATTTTAACCCAGCAGTTAGTAAATGTATTGAAATTTCTGTCAATTCGGGGCCCAGACTCTACAACGTGTTATTCAAATTTTCTTTAAACTTACATAATTATAATAATAATACATCATCACGCCTGTATTCCCCGAAGGGGTAGGCAGAGGTGCACTGCAGTGAGCTCACACTTCGCTGATGTCTTTTGGTCCCAATGTAATAGGGGGCGAGCCTGTTGCCATTATACCGGGCACATGCTCGCTCAATACGAGGGAGATTTTTGGGCTATAGTCCACTACGCTGGCTCAGTGCACGTTGGTGAACTTCACACGTCTTTCTATAGACGTGCAGGTTTCCTTCACCGTGTCATAGCAAGTGGTAATCTCGGATGAAAATGAGATTCGCACATGAAACCCAGAGATCCGGCTCGCAGGGGTTTGAACCTGAACACTTTGATTGCAAGGCGTGTGTTCGACCGCTCAGCTACCACTTGCGCACTTACATTACATTATTAACAAGCAATAATGAGTCAGTTTACCGAATGATACAGAGTAAATAAACAATAACGCCCTGAATTCACTTAGAAAATATACTCTATGGGAATACACATAAAGATAGAATTGCTCGGAAACAGGCCACGCGATCACCCAAACTAAATTCGCTCTCGTCATGATATTTCGTTGAAAAATGTGATTTTTGTTTGAGTTAATAAAGTTCGTTTTGGCATTGACAAATTAAATAGTCGCACGTGACTTGACGAGCCAACTTGTGCAGGCTCTAAAACCGTCTGCCCACTATTACCAATGATTCATGGCTTATGGCGGACCGGTTGCAATGCACCTTTAGTTCAAGCATTAGATTTGGTTTTATTTATGACCGCGGCACCACCGGCAGGTGTTTGTGGTTTCTGTCCGTTTGTTTATTTTTTTATCATCGCTTTACTTTATATTTACTGTTATGACTATTGGTAGCATTATTTTGTAAGTGTTTGGTAACATGATGATATAAAATTTATGATATTTATCTTATTAGAAAAATGTATTTTTTACGATTTTTACCCAAAGGGTAAAATCGGAACCCTATTACTAAGACTTCGCTGTCCGTCCGTCTGTCACCAGGCTGTATCTCATGAACCGTGATAGTAAGAAAGTTGAAATTTTCACAGATGATGTATTTCTGTTGCCGCTATAACAACAAATACTAAAAAACAGAATAAAATAAATATTTAAGGGTGCCCCCATACAACAAACGTGATTTTTTTGTTGTTTTTATAGATAATGGTACGGAACCCTTCGTGCGCGAGTCCGACTCGCACTTGGCCGTTTTTTTTTAAACGAGTTTTGTATATGAAAGTCGCATAACACTGATTTGTTAATTTGATATAATAAAGAAATACCTAAATATTATTTGTTATTTCAACTCTATATAAAAAAATCATGGTAATCGTTATTTTGATACTGAGTTAATTTTTAGTATATATTTGAAAACAACACATTATCAAAATAACAAACAATATTTATTGCTGCGGAGATCTATAATGATTTGTTCTTTTGATAATGATATTTTTGAATATAAATATATTAATTTATCTATCCGTTACCAGATACTTCTAGTTTATAACACTATATATTGTGTTGTTGTTATTCATCGACTTACAATCATTCAGGAGCAGTTTCAGTCACGTCTCCACTTGATTTATTTCAATCAACACTCAACTGAATAGCGAATTGATTTCACGTCCACTATTCTCAGAATTACTGTCTTACATTGCCGACGTAATGTTCTTGTGTTTGGAAATACACTATCACACCTGTTTTATTTCAAAGGTTAGGCAGGCGTACTCTGGATGTTAGTGTAAGCATCTATGTAATGTGTTGCCATTACATTAGCGTTAATAGCTCAGTCGGTTGTGACAAGACAAAATGTGAGATATGTCAGTTATATCTCTTTTCCTCGTTTCAATTACGAAAGTGAGAGCGACTCAGTGTGACAACCCGTGACGGGAATCTTATCACGCTATCCGGGTTGGGCCACCACTCGATACGAGAAGAGTCCGGACATAGTCCGCTACGCCGATCGACAGTTAACCCATGATTATCAATTATTTAACATTAAATACCTTTCTTGACAATACAAAAACAAACTGTATTAGATCATAGATAAAACACATTTTTCAACGAAATATTATCGTGTTGTCTTACAGTAGAGATTACTTTATTAGGCATCTCTTTGGTTGTTTTCAGTGAAAATATCGATAAGTATCAGTAACAAAGACCGATTTCAACATTTAATAATATTAAATCAATAATGATTTCACAGTAAACTGAACAACTGAATGAGTGTATCAATCCATTCGGAAACAAGTCGGTCAGACACACGGCCGATGGCAGACGAAATTGCCCGATGGAGGGGACAACCCTAGCATGCATGCATGCATGCTTTAACCCCCGGGCACTTAGGGACGCCAGGAAATGTTTGCCAATATCAAAACGAACTCTGTGTCACTCTGCATAATGATTGAATTTCAATGGTAAAAGCTACGCGACCACGCTGTGGCATTCGCCCGCGATATCATTGATATTCCGTTGAAGAATGAGCTTTTTCTGTTAGTCAATAAAGTTCGTTTTGGTATGGACAATTTTTTTTTGGGCATGTCATGACGCCCCAGTCTGCTCAGGGCTTTACTCGCATAAATGGATATTGTGTTTTGCCTGACTTGACAATCTTTGATACGAAAATTGTTATTTGACGCATATCGGGGTACTTGACCCCTTAATTTCTGTCATTGACGTATTCAACAAATGAATTGAGATAGGGTGGTATAAAATATAAATGTGGATGCATTTGTCTATGAATATTTTAGTCAGTTTGTTTGCTAGTAAAATAAAAACCCACTATATTGATAGATAAAAAAATGTCTGGTTGATTTCTTGTAAAAAAAAATTTGGTGGAGAAAGTTTTATCTTCAAACAAAAACCTTTCGTAATTATAAAATGTTGATCTAAGTCTTGATCTTTAAATTATCGTATCGAATTCTCCATTTATGTTTTAAGTCCGCTGTGGTGAACTATGGCCTGAATTCTCTCACTGACGGCAAGTGTGGCTGGCAGTAAAAATTGCAATCCACTCATCACATGTAACATTAGAAATAATAATCCCGAAAAGTGGGTGCATTGAGGTGCACCTCTGTCTACCCTCTACCCTTTCTGAAGTCCGTTTGACTGAGTACCCTACTGAAATGACATAGAACAGTGTTTCCCAAACATTGTTCTAGCATGGCCCGGTAATTTTCACATTGCCCCTTCGTGACCCACTTAATACTTTTAAACCCAAGCTAGTTCCATTAGGTAAAATAATAAATATTTTGGTATCGCCTATTAAGTCACTCAATTTTAGTGCAAAGTATGGAGTTGCTGCTTATTTTTTACCAGAGGCGGGAATGTTGCGACCCGGTATTTTATTTTGATGGCCCGGTACCGGGTCACGACCCGGCTAATAGTAAATGCTGCCATAGAAGAATAGATTGAAGTGCATATCCAATCTCTTAAATAATACAACCTATAAACGCAAACAATTCTCCATTAAAGAATTTTGGCAACTCTTTGTAACATAATTTTAATTTATGGTCACATAAAAGAGGCATGACTCGGTGATATATTTCACTTTGAAAACACATTCGGATCGCTCAAATTGTTATTATATTACGCAATTGAAAACGACTAGCAATTTGTAAAGTAGCGATACATTAAACACGTACTTAATCGAACACGACGGCTTGTCTAGTGGTTTGAACGTCGGCTCGACTCACTGCATCGAACGGTTTCGGGTTCGACTCCCAAGCTTTGTTAATTTGAAATTGATGAGTATGTGTTGTCTGGCGAAATTTATATTTACTTATCTATATACAGGATGTATCAGAAGTCCGAATTAATACTTTGGGTACATATGAGCCACATATAAGGTAGCCCATATGTGGACGCTTAGAGAAGACAGATTATACCTAACGATCATAGTTCCTGAGTTATAGACCTTTGAACATATGTCACAGGTCTCGTGTTCTGGCCTTAGGGTACATCCATAACACTATTCAGCAGTGTAAACTAAACTTATGAGAGCCGACTACCAATATTCACAAAACAGAACATGCAAATTTTATATAGGATTCGAGATATTACGAGTTGCAGAAATTGAAGACGAAAAGAAAGTTGATAAAACATGGTCGAATTTCGATCAAATTTTTATACTATACAGTTGTATACCTGATGCTAAAGTATTATTTTAGTCTTCTGAAACACCTTGTATAAATACATTCAATCGATGTGCCCCTAACTGGTTTCATTAGAAATGAAAAAAGGTTTTAGATCAATAAATAAACAGAATGTGTTTACTATTTTGGCGTAGTAGAAATCGTCGGGTATCCGCTAGTTACCAATATGGCTATAAAACCTCCTAAAAAGTGGGGCTCTATCAGTCCACAGTTAGATGCGCAATTTTCTCTCGAAAATAAATAAACAGTGGCAGTAAATAAGCAGTGGTAGCCGAGCGGTCGAACGCACGCTTTGCAATCAAAGTGCGCAGGTTCTATCCCCGGCTCGCACCTCTGGGTTCCATGTGCGAATCTCATTTTCATCTGTGATTATCACTTGCTAAGAAACGGTGACGGAAAACATCGTGAGGAAACCTGTGTGCCCGGTATAATGGCAATAGGCACGCCCCCTATTACATTGGGACCAAAATACATCGGTGAAGTGTGGGCGCACTGCAGTGCACCTCTGCCTACCCCTTCGGGGAATACAGGCGTGATGATGATGTATATAAT
Organism: Ptilodon capucinus; assembly: GCA_914767695.1. NCBI lineage: Eukaryota > Metazoa > Arthropoda > Insecta > Lepidoptera > Notodontidae > Ptilodon > Ptilodon capucinus. Next base: position 11,793,629 of record OU611812.1, read on the forward strand.
AAATAAACAAATTTGGTGTTACCGTTAATGCGCTACAATAAACCCCACACACTGCGGCGTTAAAACCCGCGCGACATTTTGCCAATTCCAAAACGAACTCTGAGACATTATACAAACAAATTAAAATTCTGTGGTAAAAGTAACGCCCACAAGCTTAAAAATTCGCTCGCGCTGACAATATTATTACGTTGAAGTATGAACTTTTTCCTTGAGTCAATACATTTAGTTTTAGTTTTGGAGGTTATATTAAAGGAGCGACATCTAGGTATTGAAAAAGTGTCCATCGAAATGCTATAATTACTAGTTCTAAACCTTCCACATTGGCGCTGGTGTCGATCATTGATATATATGGCATACTTCAGTTCATCCAAAATTGCTATATTCATACCATACACACCATGATCGACACTATCGCCATTGTGGAAGGTTTTTCAACTAGTAATTATAGCACTTTTTAAATTTTTTCCCATAGGAGATTACCCTCCTCTAATATATCCTCCATAGTTTTAGTAGTGGCAAAAGTTTCGAGGCGTTCATTTTAACGCCCCAGTGAGCGACGGGGTCAAAGCGTTTAATTTTAGAAAATTGGACGCACATTTCGTCGCTCGTGTTGGGGCCGTGACGTCACGTGGCAGTGACAGCCGTCAACTTAGACGCAACTGGGACCGCATCCCGCCACGTCAATCAACATTGCGGAGGGACGAGGAGACAAATAAAAGAAGCGGCTGCTAAGGGAAAATGTTTAGTAAAACTGAGTATCACGTTTGGATTGAAATAGGTTCCAAGTGCTTTCAGTATTATCTATATTCCAGGACCCTGTTGTAATCAAATTGAAGACGGTATGGTCCAGTGGTATGAGCGTTGGCTTCTCGGCTCACTAAACCGAATGGTTGCGGGTCGATTTCCGCCAGCGACAAAATTTCGGAAATTCACTTTTTGACATTTGCCCTAGTCTGGGTGTAACTGGGATCGGTCCCAGTCCATTGTACATCCTGTAGTAGAAGCTTCGCTTGGTGGTTGGAGTCATACGATGAGTTGTCTGGCGATATATTTTCATTAATCATAGAAGATTCGTCACTAGTTGCCATTTCTTTAAACGTCGTAGTGTGGTGTCACGTTGACGCGAATTTCTATGGAAATTGTAACCCATGAAATCCCTGTTAGAGCACTTTTTGTGAACTTACGAGTACACCAGTAGTTGCATATGCGCCAAGACTAGAGGACTAGACGTATGTCACGAGATATCTTGATGTTGTCTCTTTCTCTCGTATGAAATTAGACAGAGAGCGAGCGAGCCAATCCACGACATGGGTCTTGTCTTGACATGCGTGGTAACGCCACAGGTATGCTGTTTGCTCGGATTATGCGTCAGAATTTTCCAGGAGGTTTGACACAGAAATAGCGTTTAATCTGAACTGGCACAGACAGCTTGAAGCGTGATTGTAAGAGGTTTGTAGAATAAAAAAAAATGCTAGATCAGTGGATAGACAGATGGGAAAGCGAAGACCGTTCTCTAAGCAATAACTAACAAATTACAAGAACATTAACAATTAATGTAGGTAGATCAAGCCCCATCAATTTGTGACTAACTTTGGCAAAGGAAAATAATTTAGAGCGATACCGTCTATGTTTCTAATTATTAACTTATCCCAAACTTTACAGCTTCTGCTTAGCGTCCGGTGTCAATATCTTTTGAAGTTTTTTAATACTCAAAGAACTTCCAAGCTAACTTCATAAACGAAATATATGAATTTAAGTTTTGAGAACTTAGCAGTTTGAAGTATAAAATACGATACGTTCTTTGCTGAATAACTATGCTGTAATTTAGATTTTGACTGAATACGGTATACGGATATCTGAACATTATTCTAAATCTAACAAACTTATATAGATTGCTTAAAAATGTATTTATCAGCTTTATTCACAAGTATTAAAATTAGAACAGTTTCAAAAATGACACACTTTCAAATATTAGCAATAATATGTAATAGAGCTAGTTTTTACACAAACCCTGGCTTTATTCAAATAAACGCAACAATACTTTCTCACGCAGTGACTTCCAGTTCAGTTTGTATGCCCCTCTCATCAAACGGACCCAACTAATCGTTCTCAGTAATACTATTGTCAAGCATTGTTACCGCAGCCACAATATATTACTATATGTTTAGTTCAATGTTTGTGTTTGCTTATTTATCTAAGGGCTACTAATGTTTAACGTTTGTGATATTGTTATTGAGTTCAATCGTCATCTGCCTTACCATTACATCCTGGATTCACTAGGACGGACGAATTAACTCGATTTTTTTTTTTAAATGTACTCTGTTTCAATATTCTTAAAGATTCAATTTCTGTGGCAATAGCTTTTCGAACACGCGTTAAAATTCACGCTCATCATTGTCACATTTTGGAAAAAAATGTGATTCTTTGATAAAGTGATATCCGGCACAATTTAGCTTTTTCTTCCATTCATCGTGTTTCTCCGTCATACTAACATCCTCTTCAATTCCAATTCTTCACATGTCTCTTAATACAATAAATCTTTTTTTCTTGGGTCTTCTTCTCGCTCTGTAGGTACCTATCTACCAACATTCATATTCATCACTCTTTTAGTCACATGCTCTCAATCTGTTTTCATCACAAGCCTAAATCATTCCAATACCCTGCTCCTTACTTTCTTTGGTTTCGTCTACTTTTACCCTACCGCATTTTATCCATTCGTATCACTTATTAAGCAATACTTCATGGATATTTATTTCGTATCATGTTTCCCAAGCTTCCAAGTGTTACAAATTTTTATTGGTGCAGTGGAATTATTTTTGTAATTATCACGGGACTTGAGTATCGTAACGAATAAGATTCAATCGAATTGTTATCGTTTTAAGTAAACGATGCTTTTGGTGGAATTTATATACATTTATTCGTTTCGTATTTTTCAAATTGTTATGTCGATATTTACGCGAAACAAAATAATTGTTTTCAACAGACTTCCAAAAAGGAGGAGGTTCTCAATTCGATCGGTATTGTTTTTTTTTATGTATGTACACCGATTACGCTCGAGTTATGATCCGATTTACGTGATTCTTTTTTTGTTTGATGCGGAATAGATAGAAATAATAGAATTCATGTGTGTGTTTGCCTAGTCTGACGTGGATTGGCACCTACTCCAAATGTAATGAATTATAAGGTTATTTTTAGCATTTTAGTGCACCAAGGTTTTTGAAATCGGTTTTTGTTTTTTGTTAACAATTTATTTTCTTATACTATCTATCTTTGAGCCAGAAAGTATTTAGTCTAATATTAGTCTTAATTGAATTTGAACTGTATAATTAAGAATTGTTTTTAAAACAACGGGATTTCGTTAAACAAATTAACCTTTTAAACATAACACTTAAAACATTTAAAAAGCCATCAATTATGGTTTCACACATTTTTCTAAATAGTGTCACTGTCACTAATAATTGTTCCAGACACGAGTGCCGTTTGCTCATCTTTGGTAACGGTAATGTCCGAATAATGTTCTTTATTACAAAGCCATCAAGGTTTACGTTTTACAGCATAATATAAAGTCATTTACGGGCTGTGTGTCAACCTTCCGAGGGCCACTTTTTCGCATGATCGCATTCCTGTTTAGGGTTAAATATTTGGAACGTGTGTCGGGAAATTGAATTCGGGATGTTCCAAAGTTTATTTACCAATTTGTTGTTATTGAGTGAAACGTATTCGTTAGACGGGAACATCGAACGGGGGAACGATAATGAGTGTTTTAAAATTTTCGATTACATTCTTGGTGAGAAGCAAATTTAGGTTGACAAGGAAAACAAACGTACGTAAACAATTTAATACTATCATGTTTATTAGCTGTTCTCGAATCTAGATGATGATAATTATAGAAGTGGTAGCCGAGTGGTCGCACGCTCGCCTTGCAATCAAAGTGTGCAGGTTCGAACCCCGGCTCGCACCTCTGGGTTTCATGTGCGAATCTCATTTTCATCCGAGATTACTACTTGCTATGAAACGGTGAAGGAAAACGTCGTGAGGAAACCTGCACGTGCAGAAAGGCGTGTGACTATAGCCCATAAATCTCCCTCGTATTGAGCGAGAAAGTGTCCGGTATAATGGCAATAGGCTCGCCCCCTATTACATTGGGACCAAAATACATCGGCGAAGTATGGGCGCACTGCAGTGCACCTCTGCCTACCTCTTCGGGGAATACATGCGTGATGATGTATTTGATAATTATTAAGCCTCAGGAGACAGGGGTGTCAACTCAAAACGCGCCCAAAACTTCGCACTCAGCCCATTGTCTGGTACCATAGTACAAGCCGTGCTTGGTTTGGGGTCATACGATGAGTATGTGTTTACTAGCGATATGTATTCATTTATAATTTGCTCAAACTAGTTAATACAGGGCGTCATGTTATCTTGAAATTTGTCTTCTAATGACACAAATAAATGAAACACTAATTATTATGTTTAAATAAACCCAAATATAAGTTGATGACGTAACTGGCTCTTATCTTGAATACTAACCAAGAGTCGGTCAGTACAGTTATTGTAACCACTCCAATATATTGTACAGTCATCATCTTAGCATACAATTCAAAACATATTTTAATCACCGAATGAATCAACCAGTAATGAACTCACAATAAAACAACAGTGTTCGTATAACTCATCTACTAACAATATATATTTCACAAGACCGAAATGAACAAGTTGATAGAACCAGATTCATTGTACTGAGACCGGTCGAAACGCTGATAACTTCCGCAGCGCAAGGAATAACGCCCAGTACCCACTGAAGCGAACGAATTAACTTGACTTTGAAAATATCACAGAGTATATTTTCAAAGGAGTCTAGTTAATTCGTTCGATCCAACGAATTATTAAGCATATTAATAATACCATTTTCTAACACTTTATTAGGAATATGAATGACCATTTACTAACACGTCCCATTTGTTGTGTGACTTAAGACTTCTACTTGCGTCACATTGTTTAGGTCGAAACGTTTAAGATTTGACAGCCATGGCATCAATGAGACCCATTTCAGTCCAATTGTTTTGAGACGTCTTTTAGACACATTTAGGTATCAAATATTATTGTCTGTGTCAATGATTGAATTTCAGTTAAATTTGTGGTTTCGCGACAAATTTTGCTCGGGACATCGATGAGATTTTGTTGAAAAGCGTGCTCCTTCTAAGAGTTAATACAGTTTGATTTGATATTGTCGAAAAAATAATCGCGCGCGTCTTGACGCCCCTGTGTGCGCAGGGCTTACGTCGTTGTCGGGATAGTTGCGTCTACTTTTTATTTTTGTTAGGTTCACATGCCCGCTTTTATTCTTTTTTGGCAGCGTCTCAGCAGACGTATTAGCTTTTTTTTCTTTGTGGATTATACTTTTATTGATAGGTCTGTACTAGTACTTGTTTATCGTTAGGATTTAAAATTTATTAGCCATTTGTTTCGAAGGTATAATATGTATATATATAGTATAATATGTTGTTCTGTGTAGGTAAAGAAACGTTTTATTACTTATTCGCTAGGAACTAAGTAGATATGTTATGCTGTTGAATCTTAGGTCTAACCCCCAAATTTAATTTTACAGTACGTACAAAGTTCACTACAAAGCTACGAGCAATGGAAAATACATTTCTATAAATTTTGTGGGTAGGTAGGTTAAACTATTTTTACAATTTTATAATAAACCCAAATGTCGTTATCGAGGTTTATAATGTATAACATTTATATTGTAAAAGAACCCTCACATTCCAAACAAAGATTTATTGTTACGTGCTACGTCAAAAATAACGAATCTAAATTAACCTATATTTTTTCCTTAACATATTTGAAATTCAAATAACTGCCTTACATTTGTAGAAAGTGCCTACATTTGATACCCAGTAACAACATCTAGGTCTGATGTAGACAGGTTGATAACTGGAATAGCAGGAAATTAGAGCGAACCGTACTATTGGCACAAAGGAAATAACTACGAGACTATTATAAACCGTATTTAATAGAATCGCGAATAGCAATCCGGGGGCGGAATTCAAGGGAGCGCTAATCAGACAATAAGGAATTAGAATTAATAAAATAAACTTTAAGTAAGATACACGCGATCTTTTGAACACAAAACCCTATTACCTAATGGGAATACGGAACGGTGCAGACTGGAAGGATATAAATTCAGTTGAATTTGCAACACAAATCGCAATGCAGTACCTAGTGCAGTGCTTTCTGTGTGCAGACCAAAAGAAAACGAACTATTAGCATATAACACAGATTCCAAATCATACAATGCGATAATAATAGATGCATATAACAACACAGACGGTTAAAGACATCACATTACCGATTATAACACAGTTCTACGATTGTATTGAATGTTTTATGTCATTACGGCTGGACGCTACGTTGTTTGATGCACTTACACAAAATGAACACATTGATGGTATTATGTTATTCACAGAAGCACTTGAAGGTACGGTCGCGTTTGATTGTTAAGATTTTGTAAGGTTTTTTGTTGTGTATTTACGGCAGCGGCGGACCGCGCGTGCGTACGCTTCTGCAGCGCGCACTCGACTGAGTTACCTACCCCTAGCTAGGGTATTCGTCCCGGCCGGCGACGGGACATTCCATTTCACGGGAGGTATTGATTGTACCACCAGTAAAAGGAAATAATTTTGATCATTTCTGATACGTATAAACTTTGAATAGTTTTCAAACAGTTTTAGAGTTATATGAAATGTCTTAATGGTTCTATGTTTTATGTAAATTGTTAATAATGGAGCTAAATATTTTTTTTGTAATATCTTAATGTTTTGAACTTGTATCCTAACAATTTTATTGTTTCAATATTTGTAATTTTAAGACGACGCACAAATCAGCAGGATACTTAAAGTAATTAATTGTGTAATTTTAAAATACCTAGTATGTAATATTAATAATTTTCACAGTGGGTGTTCGACATGTTTAAATAAATTTTTGGTCATAAAAACATAAGCGTGTAACGAAACGGTAACAACCAGGAACAGCTCTATTGCCATCCTTGTCGCTCAATCATTTACAGAACGTGACAGAGTATTCGTGTCCCAACCGAACCCAACCCCGTATCTACCCTCTTCTCAATACACAGTTACAATAACCAACATATATTTAACTCTACACTGTTGCGTAGAGTTCAAGAACTGTTCTCGATTCAGAGGTCTTGCAAAGTTGGTTTTAAGTATAGGACCGCGATTTAAGAACTAACAAATTAGGTAGGGGCAGAAAAAATGTTTTTATTGACATTTCGGAGGGCCATCATTAACGTTTAGCGAGGGGTTCAGTTGGTCTGAACACTCCGTTAAATTTTAAAGCCTCGATTTCACCCACCATTAAATTTCGCAGTTCACAAAAAACGGGTTAAAAGTTTACTTTTGACAATTATTTATGTTGGAACGTGAAACGTACACGGTTTACTTAAAAAAAATACTGAAACTTTCAATGATACTATCTTATGGTTAGATAAAAAAAAAGTGTCGAATTAAATAAATATTAAATACACTAAAGCTCCTTTAATCTTATAAAATGCTACAATTTATTGACTGCAGTACATTTGCGTCTAAAATACCATTATAAGTGATTTATAAACGTATTTTAATTTTTGTTTCAACTTGTCAATGTGCGCGTTTTCGTCAAACTCTACTTACATATTATTATAATATAGACTCTACCTCATACAATATTTAAAACAACTAGCGACATCTATTATTTGAGGAGAACAAGAACATATTTTATGTGTCTTAAACTGGAACTAAAGTTCGCTAAGTTCAATGACAACTACAATACAACTAAGATATTGATGTTAGACTAAAAATATAGATGGCGTTACTTGTAGATTTCAAGGTACGTTTAAATGGAAAATGGAGAGTTAAAAAACCCCTTTTGTTTGACTTTAATGCTTGTGGTTGATTATTAAGCGAGCCATAATTTTATTTATAATGTGAATTCATTTAATTTGTCCTTGCTATTAATTATTTGAATCTGGCAGAATATCCGCTGATTACTGGTGCAGCCATTCCTCAGTAAATTCCATTAAAATTCTTAATTTGATTCGATTCGTAAAAAAACGTTTGAACTTAGGTGCAGGAAATAATGTCGCGGTGCATGCGAAAGCGAACCCGTGGCGCCCCGATATAAGCGGAAGATGGTACACCGTCGGTTTTTAGTGGGTATACGGCCTTCTGCCGGGACTCCCACATAACCCTGTTACTTCCCCCGAGGTGGCAGGGTATCCATAACGGATTTTCCGACATTAAAAAAAAAAAAAGGTGCAGGTAATAATGAAGGAGATAGACCCAATTCTCGCATGATTGATGTAAGAGAGAATTACCCCACTGTTATTGTCTCAAGATAATTCTGTTACTCATAAACTTTTAGTTACATTAAATAGTACCTAATTATGAAGATATCGAGCGATTATAAATAAATTAAAAATACATACGTAATGTTTTGTTAGCCTTTTTTATTTTATACAATTTAAGTTTAAATGTTTTTATTTGCTTAACTTATAACAAAAAGAATAAGTACAAATATATTTTAATAATTACACTTATTTTGTATATAATCATTTTTTTATTTTACATTTAAGAAAATACGAAATTTCCAATATTATTGACTGGTACACTTTTAATGTTTTAAATACATAATAAGGAATAAAAATGGTATAATAGCAACTGAGAAATTCCTGTTAAAATAATTCATTCTGGGATTTTTATTGCAGTATTGGTAGCAAATTTGAAAATTTTCGTAAAAAGTTCACGCATTTGCGCGATTCACCCGTGGGTTAAGTTATTGTTGTTAGATTCATATTCGGTATTTTTAATGA